>JACGDI010005766.1:62041-105444 GCA_014898725.1 Jacaranda copaia
TGAGATTTCAAGGAGAAATACCAATAGAGCACCAAACTTGGAGGCTCCTCAAAGGTCTCGTCGGGAGAGAGGATCCCCATTTATCTGGGAAATCATCGATGAGTGCATCACTATAGACACCAGAGTCTTTATCGATCTGTTGAGGTATGATGGTTCTACTGACCCCAATGAGCATCTCATGCAGTTTGAGCACATGATGCAGTTGCATAGACACAATGAATACATCCATGCCAAAATATTAGTGACCATCTTCCAAGGCATTACACTAGACTAGTTCGTGAAGCTGGAACCATCATCAATTTACTCCTATGACCAGTTGTGTGACAAATTCTTACACCAATTTGCCAGCAGAAGGAAGGCTAAGCTCCCCCATACCCATCTCTATACCGTCAAGCAAGGCGAGGGAAAGTCCCTCTGAGATTTCTTTACCAGAGTTAATACAAAGGTCCTAAAAATAGATGACCCCAGGATTGAGTTCTTGATCAATGTATTATTCCTAAAGCTCAGGCATAAAGAATGCTCTAATGCTTTGGTGTGAGAATAACCCGAGTCGATGGAGGAGCTGCTCGACCTGGTAGAAAGATATATGACCCAAGAGGAAATGAACAAGCTCAAGTTCAGAACCTCCAAAGTCGAGAAGAAAAAGAAGGAGAGAGATGACCAGAAACAAAAAGAGCGAGGTCAATCTTTGATCAAATGCTTCCATGACTATATGTTGTTGAACATCCCGAGAAAGGAGGTCCTATATGCCATCCAGCATGATAACCTCCTCAAAAAGCCTAGACTAAAGGGGGTAAAATCTATCGGACTCCCCATATAGAAGGTCGGTTAGCCCTAGGAGAGAAGATAAAAGAAAGAAGCCTACCTAGGAAGATCGCCCACCTATCAGAGGGGTGATTGACATGATTGCAAGAGTTCCACTGGGGGGGACTCTAAGTCCGCTCAAAGGCAAACACAGAGGAGGCTCGAGTCCAATAAAACTTTGCCTGTGAAGATAACTTTCTACCTCACAATAAGGGCAGAACCCATTTCATTTACTAATGCCGACCTAGCCCTCCTTAAGGGCAAAAATATTGATCACAAGATAGATTGCCCAATGGTCATTTTTATGGAGATTGCAAACTTTGAGATGTATAAGGTTCTAATCGACAATGGTAGCTCGGCGAATGTCATCTTCTTATCTACCCTAAAGAGGATAAACATGGAAAAGTTGAAATTCCAACCTATGCGCATGCTGCTGGTCAGATTTGGGGGGTCAAAGATCATACCAGAGGGGTCGATCGACTTGTCCACATCCTTTGGGGAGGCTCCTTGAAGAATAACTTTAATGTTGAATTACCTTGTGGTTGATGCCCCATTCGCCTATAATGTCATCATTGGCTGACCTGCCCTCAATGACTTCTGTGCCATTGTGTCCACTTATTATTTGAAAGTCAAGTTTCCAACCCTAGCAGGCATAA
Organism: Jacaranda copaia; assembly: GCA_014898725.1. Classification (NCBI taxonomy): domain Eukaryota; kingdom Viridiplantae; phylum Streptophyta; class Magnoliopsida; order Lamiales; family Bignoniaceae; genus Jacaranda; species Jacaranda copaia. The sequence goes on from JACGDI010005766.1 coordinate 63,502, forward strand.
GAGAGCTTTTGTGCAACCTGAAGAAGGTGTGGAGATGTTACAACATCTCGGTCGAGCCAACTGAGTAGAAAACTCAATCGTAGCTGAAGACTTCTGGAGATGCCTTTGTAGCAGAACCTAGAGAGACCCAGGTCGACAAGAAGCAGAAGTTGGAGGACACCAAAGTGGAGCCTATCGGGAAATTCAAGACTATTAAGCTCAAAGAGGGTAACCCTGCAAAGATAACCCGTATTAGAAGAGACTTGAGCCCCAACTTGGAGTGTCTCATGGTCGATTTCTCAAGAAGAAATGTCAATGTCTTTGCATGGAAGGCATCCTACCTATAGGGGATCGACCCCAATATCATTATGTACCACTTAAACACTAACCCCTCATACAAGTCAGTCAGACAAAAGATAAGGACGTTCAACGCTGAGAGGACACAAATCATCGAAAAGGAGGTTAAAAAACCCTTAGATGCAGGGTATATTATAGAAATTCAGTATCTCTCTTAACTTTGTAATGTTGTCCTAGTCCCAAAAACTAAGGGACAGTGGCGGATGTGTAATAATTTTACTAATTTGAATAAAGCATGCCCCAAGGATCTTTACATTGTACCTCAGATAGATTTACTAGTCGATTCAACTATTAGGTGTGAATTGTTGAGTATGATTGATGCATTTTAAGACTATCATCAGATATTCATAGCACCCGAGGATAGGGATAAAACATCTTTCATTGTTCCTAACGGGTTATATTGCTTTCTTATCATGCCGTTTAGTTTGAAAAATGCTAGGGCAACTTATTAATGGTTAGTCAACTTCATGTTCAAAGATGAGATTGAAAAATAGATAGACGTTTACGTCGATGACACAATAGTCAAGACAGAAAAAGCCCAAAACTACTTGCTTGATCTCAATCATACTTTGGGGATATTGAGGGCATTTAGATTGAAGCTGAACCCAAATAAATGCACATTTAGGGTTCGAAGAGGAACATTTCTAGGCTATATGGTCAGCCAAAGCGGCATTGAGGTGAATCCATAGAAAATTCAAGCAATCTTAGATGTCACCCCTTCGAGAATGGTTCAGGAAGTTCAGAGGTTGGTTGGAAGAATCGTGGCTTTGGGAAGGTTCATCGCCAAATTGGCTGACAAAAGCCTCCCTTCTTTCAAAATTCTCAAAAATGCCAGAAAGATGAGTTTTCGATGGATGAAACAGTATGACCAGGCGCTAATCGAGTTGAAGTAGTATTTGGCCTCACCCCTGATGTTGGCAAAACCTGAGCTGGGAGAAGTACTTCAGATATACTTAGCAGTCTCAAAAATATTGATCAGTACAGTACTGGTATCGACCTGGGATGGCAACCATCAACCAATCTACTATTGCAATAAGTCACTTCAAGGGCCAAAACATAATTATTTGGAGATTGAAAAGTTTGCATTGTCCTTGGTGACATCTGCTCGGAAACTAAGACCGTACTTCCAGTCTCACTCTATCATAGTGCTAATAAACCAGCAATTAAAGCAAGTGTTGGCGAAGCCCAATACATCAGAAAGGTTGATCGAGTGGGCAATCAAGCTTGGGGAGTTCGACAGTAGCTTTCAACCTTGAACGGCCATCAAAGCTCAGGTACTTACAGACTTCATTGCAAAGCAAGTTAATTTACTCGACAAAAGTCTTGCAGCCCCTCTCGTTTGGACTTTGCACATTGATGGGTCATCGACCACATCTGGGGGAGGAATAGGGGTCGCTCTTCACTCCCCAAATGCTGAGGAGTATAATTTTACAATCAAACTGGATTATACAATCACAAACAACAGGGCTAAGTATAAGGCCCTGCTGGCGGGAATAAGAATAGCACTTGACTATAGGGTCGAACACTTGGTTGTGGTTATGGACTCCCAGTTAGTGGAAAAGCAGGTTGGGGGAAATTTTGAAGTTAAAGAACAGTTGATGGCCTGGTACCCGGCTGAGGTAAAGAGGTTGCAACAATCGTTCAAAAGATTTACTCTCAGCTAGTCCCTCAATCTAAGAATGAATGGGCAGATGCTCTTTCCAATTTTGCCAACTCAATTAGAGGAACAAGAGATAAGAAAATCACATTTTTGGTTTTGGATATACCGTCAATTACACTCTCCGATGAAAATCTTATAACAACCATTGACGAGACGGCTATTTCTTGGCAAACCCTAATAAAACTATATCTCAGCTAAGGCATTATCCCCGATGACAAGAATGGGGCTCGGTGCCTTCAAGGTCAAGCCTCCAAATTTTCCCTTGATGAGCATGATCAATTATACAAGAGATCCTTCGTCGAACCTCTCTTGAGATGCTTGGATCAGGATCAGACGTTGGAAGTGTTGTAGGATGTTCATGTAGGCATATGTGGCAACCATTCTAGTGAGAGGTCCCTTGCCCATAAAATAATCAAGTATGGATACTTTTGGCCAACATTGTTGAAAGATTCGGTGGATTTCGCACACAAGTGTGCATCATGCCAAGTCCATTCCAACCTGCCACACCAGCTAGCCACGCCGATGGTTAATGTTCAAATTTCCTGGCCATTTGATCAGTGGGAAATCGATATAGTGGGCTCTTTATCAAGATCAACAAGGCAATGGAAGTTTATAATCTTAGCGGTTGAATATTTCACCAAGTGTGTTGAAGCTGAGGCTGTCCCTAAGATAACGGATGCGGCCATAAAACATTTTATATGGAAGAATATCATTTGCCATTTTAGCTTGCCCAAAGTACTTATTTCAAATAACGACACTCAGTTTCAGAGTGAGTACAAGAGATTGGTGCGAGGCCTTGGGGATCACACAACAGTTTACATTGGTGGGTAATACTCAGTTGAATGGTCAGACAAAGGTGATCAACCGGACTGTCGTCAACCAATTAAAGGCCAGCATTTAGGACACCAGGGCGAACTGGGTAGATGACTTATCTGGTGTGCTATGGGCTTATAGGACAACTCCCCGAACAACCACCGGTCACACCCATTATAGCTTCGTGTATGGTCAGAAGCAGTCATACCTTCAGAATTGATCTAACATACTATTTAGATTATCCACTTCCACCCACTACAAAACACGACAGAAAGAAAGCTAGATCTCAAAATTATCAAGAGCAACAACAGGAGGCTTACAATACTTTGCAGTGCTACAGAGCGAAGATGACCCAGAACTATAATAAAAGGATCAGAGAGCATCGTTTCAACGTTGGGGATCTTGTTCTCAAGAAGGTAGAGGTCTTCAAGAATATCGGCAAGCTCATACCAAAGTAGGAAGGACCATACTCCATTGTCAAAATAGCAAAGCACAATGCCTATAGGCTGGCCAACATGCAAGGAGAGAAACTCCCCCGGCTGTGGAACGCCATCAATCTCAGGAAGTTCTTTATTTAAAAATGTATGGCATTTGTCTTTTTGATCTTTTTATCTTAAATAAAATTACAATTTTATTAGCTTAATTGTTATCTTTAATAATTCTAGTCGACCCCATCATCGACAACTAAGCAGCCCCTTGCTGTCACCTAATCGGCTCCTAGCTATCCAAGTTTTTAGTCGACCCATAGTCGACAACTAAGCAACCACTTGCTGCCACCTAAATGGATCCTAGCCGTCCAAGTTTCTAATGGACCCCATAGTCGATGATTAAGCAGCCTCTTGCTACTACAAACGGCTCTTAGCCGTCCAAGTTTCTAGTCAACCCTGTAGTTGACAACTAAGCAGCCCCTTACTGCCACTTAAACGACTCCTGGCCGCCTGAGTTATTCTTGTCAACCATCCACTTTTTATCAACCCTGTACTTGGCAAGAGATGCAACTCCTTTTTGATGGGCACTTAACTCTAAAGGTCAAACAAATAGTCGACTGAGAATGTGAAGTAATCAATGACATAGTCGTACAACATAATTACTACGCGATAGGCAACCAAATATTTTCCACATTACCACAAAAAAAAATCAAAGGCTATGCATGGCTTAATAGATGGAAAGTGAATGAGAAAATTTGCTTTTATCGATAATCCTCTAGCAAGGTACAATTACAAAAAAGAAAAAAAGAAGGAAGGAAAAAAAAGGCTGTTTCAATTCTACTTCAGTTTTGGCCCAGCTCCTCTTACCCACCTTTGGCCCAATCCAAGTCTAACTTGGGCACCACACAGAGGAGAAGAGAAACTACCTAAGGAGGTTTCGAAGGTCCCAAGAGGTTACCTATAAAATTAGTCAATCGTAGAATGTATTGCGCCAGGTCGATCTCTTCATCCTTCAATTGAGCGATGAGGTCCTCCGTAAATGCGAACTCAGTGCACATTTGCTCTAACTGAGCATCGACCTTGGCCTTCTTCTTTTGCTCCTTAGACAGTGGCTTATCGGGTGCAGCGGCAGTAAGTTCGCCCTCTGGAGCCAACTCGGCATTGCCCTCCTCTGGCTTGAGGAAAGGCTCCATCTTATCATTAAGCATGAGGCTCATCCGACTTCTATCCTTAATGCGGAAGCAATAACACATGTGCTCCAGCTATTTGATGGCCCTGTGATATGCTTCATGAGCATCATCTAAGGCTGCAACTGCGTTGGCATCTTGAAAGGTGGTGCTCACCATGAATTGCTCAACAGTCTCGCGCCACACCACGGGCAGATGTCAGAGAACGGCTTGGCTGGTCACCTCCGTATGACCTCGGGCCTGACCAAAGCTAAAACTCACCTGCAGGTCGAGATGGGCTTTCTTAATAATGTTATCCATGTGGCTCCGATCCTCGATGGCCCAGACCAATTGCTGATCTTTAGGGTCGAGCTGCTGTAGGAGGTCAACTACATTTTTGTTGAACTGCTCAACCTGGAGCTGGGAAGATTTGAGCTGTACCTTAAGCATCTCCATCTCTCCTCCCACCTCCAATTCTTCCTTTGCAGCCAATGCCATCTTAGACCACCGGAACATGTTGTAGCCCAACTGCCCTATCTAAAACATAACAATGTCATTCTCAAATAAATATGAGCATAACAGAAAAAATGTGGTCAAGCTTATCAATCTCATACTTACCACGCTACAATAATAGGACATTACCTTTATTATCCCGAGCTTACTTAGGTTCATCAGCTTTCGCTGGTCAGTCATAAAAAGCCCTGAGGTCATCCACTTTAGAGCTTCAGCACCTATTGGCACTCACTCAAGGATCGAGGTCGAGTCAGTTATCTCCTGATCTCGATTGATGGTGAATCGCGAAGAAGATAGCTGAGGAAGCCAAAATAGTAAGCCGTCACCAGGCTTGCCAAAAAGGTCCCAACCTATCACAACCTTTTATTTCCCTTTATCCCCAGTAGCCCTCTTCGGAGCCAAACCTCCATGTTCAACTAGTTGCCTCTTACCCCGACCTACAGGGCAGCTGTGCTCAGACTTCTCCTGCCGAACAGATTGGATTTCAAAAGCTGGCTCGATTTGTGGTGGAGACAGTGTAGACGTTGACCTCGTTGAGCTTGCCTGCTCAGCAGCACCTCCTCATCGAGCAGTAGCAGCAGCTTGTCGACGTGCCTCGGCCCTCAGTACCCAAACCTGGGATTCATAGCGGCTGCGAACCATTATTTTGTTGCGATCTGCATAGGCAAACAATTTAAATAAATATCAAATTTGAGCAGAAATATAGCGTGCAAGGAAAACAGCCGACAAAACGTTTCTACGTAGTCGATCGCCCATAGGCAAGTCAAGCTGGGCAGGTGATAGGCCAGCCAGAACCAAACACTTCTCTTTGATCAGAACTGATACCTCTATTTTCCCAAATTCAACCAGATCCCGGATGAAGGTGTTGGGCTAGCTAGGTGTTTGGTTTCCAGGCATCTTCATAGGCCCCCTCTACCAACCCCTAAGAATAGCAAGAACCCCCAGCCCTTGAATATAAAAGTAGTATTTTTTTCCACTCTTACCCGTATGAAGATAAGGGAAACATCAAAAATTTTCATCGAGGTCGAGCAGTTAGGTAATAGAAACCAAACTCTTTGCTACTACTCAACTTCCAGGACATGGAAAGGTGGAATAAATTTGAGAAATTGGTAAAGGTGGTAGGTTGGTCATAAAAGTGCATTAACACAGCAAAACTGTATAGTATAGCAAAATAATTTGGGAGTAATTGGGTGATGCAGACCCCTAGTCCTTGGAGGAGGTCGACTATGGGCTGAGCGAGAGGGAACCTGAGGTCACACTTTAACCCATCCTCAAAAATAGTTATAAACTCCCGAAGAGGTCAATGCATCCTACCCCAGGTCCCTGGCGCTACCAGTTCATACTCATCAGGGATATGATACTCTGTTCTAATGTGGACTAAGTCTACAGCAATTATTTTGGAGGCTATTTTGGTATAATAGCCAGGGGTAAATAATTGACTCAGGCTTGTAATCATATTAGTAGGGCCAGCAGCCCTTTCTGAGACTATGCTAACATCGCTCGAGCTACTGGTACTGCTCGGGCTAGAGCTTTCACTCATGGACGAACTTGATTCACTCGCACGAGGTGACTTAGATGCGCTCCCAGCCCCAGTCTCCTCCCTATGGGCCATGCTCTCTATCCTAGTGCTATCAGAATCTAGGCTAGCAGACATGTTTCTATAAAGGAAAGGTAGAAAAGAACAAGAATGACAAAGGCACTTACAGTGAAAATCTCAGAAAGACAAAGCGCAGAACTTGAAGGGCTTCAAAGATAGCGATTCGACCAGAAGTTTAGATAGCAAAAGTATAAATGGAGTCAGTTATCCCCCTCTTTATAGGCATTCATGCATGGGAATCCATGTAACTATTATGATGACAGCCTACCCTACTACACTTCGTATCCTGTGTACTAATAGCCGCATTAAATATAGAGAAATCATCTCAAATCCTAGTCGGCAGTTTAAAAACTCAGATTGAGAATTCAAAACTCCTGGTTGAACATGATAATCGCCATAATTAAATGTAAACTCCCTCCTCTTTCTCGTCGGCAAGCTCGATCAGGATTGTGAGTTGGGGGAACTCATGATATAGGATAACCTAGTAGGCCCAACAGGCCCAACGTCAAATGAGAAAGCCTAGGAGGCTCAATAATAAGTTTGCTTGGTCGACCAGTATCGACCTCACTTGGTAGGATCCACGATCAATCCTCATCGACCTCAGGACCACTCCAGAAGTTTAAATATTCAGGTCTGGTCGACATGTATCAATCTCAAGACCCACTTCGGTGTTGACTCGGATCTCTATCGCATTTATTAGTCTAACAAGCCACATGCCTCCGCATTAATGGCGTGTGACAGTCAGTACAACTGTTACCACCAAGTCTGCCACCAACTTTGCCAGAGACGCACCTCCATTAGTACTGTACATCTAGGAAAATATAAGAATTAACCACCTGAAACAGTATCGAAACCTGAACATGGAATGACCTTTAATCCCCTAGCAAAGATAAAAGTCAGTACACCTGATAAGGATACTAGGGTCAAATCATATATGTAGAAGGCTACAAATACTTCAGGCTCAACTAAGCTCAAGGTAATGCTCAATACATTATAAGCTTTACATTCTCTATATTCTGTTCGACCTTCACATCTCGACTAGAACTAACTTGAGCGTCAGAGTGCCTTAGTCGGGGGTACCTTGGCTAGTTTAACGTGTGTTGTGGTTGTAGATCTCAAGGCCCAAGATATCTACAACCTTATATATTCGACCTCCCTGGTCGATTCAGCCGTAGCACAACCCCCTTTTCTCTATACGCAGCTTTCAACAGCATCAAGTACCTATCTAAGATCCTAACTCACAAATGACTAAAGGTAGCTGTCTAGTAAGTGGGGGCATCTGGCATGTGGCCTAGCTATGCCACTTATCAAGCTAGGGCTTGGGTACCATGTTGAGTACTTGGGTAGCGGAATAATAAAGAAAATCTATTACAATTATTTGTACCCTATGTTACCGCTTGTTACTTATTATTACTATCTATTACCATTGCTAATATTTGTATTCAGTGGAGTAATAATGATGGAATTGGCAATAGTCTATTAAATTTGGTATCACATGTGTTATTTTATAGTATTGCTTGTAATTGTAAGATCTTGCTTGTTATATTGAATCCATTCTAATCTACTACTCCTTCAATAGTTTCTCTCTTATTGTTTATCTTCATTCCCCCTCACAAACTCTATAGGACTTGCCCCTTTTGCTATTCTTTATTCTCTTCCCAAATAAGACTGAATGAGGATTGGGGACTCGAGGTTTGTCATGGAAAGACTTATTTTGTAATAGATTAGGTATTCTATATGTATATATAGACTTCACCTAATCGTTAAACTAAGACTTATAGATGTTATGTAATATTTAAGTTTGAATCTAAGACCTTGGTGCGTACATAAGTTACTTCATGATATGATACTTTGGGTGTCATGTTAAGCAGCTATCTTTTGAGTTTAGACAAATTTGGCTTCTGTGGTTATTTTTGGAGTTATATATTTTAAGTTTGAACTTGTGGCGTCTTAACTTTGCGATCACCCTGGGTAGGGTGCCACAGTGCACAACTGAGCATCAACCGATGGAATTTGATAAATAATACTAATTCAGATAGGACATGATGTATGTCCTACGTGCTAAGTTGGGCACTATTGACATAAGATCATATAGCAATAGGCGATTAACACAGCTCAAAGTTCAGTTGGAAATAGTAAATCTTACAATATTGATAAGTTAAATAAACATTGTTAAACTAAATAATCATAAGAGATAGAATAGCTATTAGGAGCTGCCTCACTTTTAACTTAAGTAAGTAGTTAGACATTTTACTTAAATTATAAATAAGTACAAGTAAGTTCCAAAACAAAATGAATGATACTTATTTAGATATCTAAATATCCAGTAAGATTGATGCATTCAGATATTTTGTTATTAAATGAAGAACTAAGATGGATTATCAAGTGATATAAAGTGGAGTTAAGGGCCAAGTCTTAACGAAAGGTGTAAAATATATCAATTAACTACTATATCAAGTATTAATAATAACTATTAATAAAATATGATGTGAGACCAGACAAGCCAATGAAGTTTATACAATTAACTAATTAGTTGGACACAAAGATATTCTAAATTAAAGTTGGTATTTGCGAGACCAAATTAATATAAGGACAGCAATACGAGTAAGATTATATTGGGAATTTGGACAAGCAAGATATTCACTAAAGTTGAGCAATTGTATTGAAAGGATTATTGGATTTTTATGATTAGAGCCTTAAGTGAGACTTTTACAATATGATGACCAAAGAATAAGAATACTAGCGAACCGCTTATTGACTTGTTAGATTAAGAGTTGCGGCATTTACTTATCTTAAGCATCTCACTATGAAATAGACATCAGGAGAATGTAACCAAATGAAATAAATTAAGTACTAAACCCCACCAAGGATGCTAAATATTTAGATTTTTAATTCAAAAAATTACTACGATACTGGTCCAGGTTATCTCATATCAAATTTTGAATTAATTAGGAAAGAAAAGTACAATGACCAAAGCCATTGAGGGAAGTTTCACCAATTTATAATTCTGCCCAGTGAGTTTTATATTCACTAGTACAAGAATTTCTTGCTAGAAAAAGAACCTATATTCTATATCTATGAGTGGATTGCATGATTCTTGATGCATATTTCAGTGACAATTTAAATTCGATTAAATATGTTTAAATATTTTTGAAAATCAAAGTTGCGTGATTGTTCTTAACAAACGTCTTTTTAAAGATCAAACTTCTTGGATACTAATCATATGGATGTAATCTAATATCTATAACTAGCACACCATCTAATCTGATATTAATTGTCCTAAACGTCAGTTATTGTGGTCTTGATTGTGATTCAAATTAATTGATTTTATGTTTAACAGATGTGTTATGAACTAAAAATATGCTATTCATATCTTGCGCCACACCATTAGGGAAATTTGGTTAGGGTCGAGGGCTAGATTTGAAAGGGTAACTAGGCGGTATTTAACCGTTCATTAGGACTGTCGTTTGGTACCTCCTTTGAGGAAATTCGGACTCATGTCATTTGGAAGTTAACCGCATTGGTACTCGATAAGCTTGGAGTCGTTCATGCCAGCTGACCAACCACTCGAGCAGGCCATTCGAAATTGAGGGGTAAGGATTTTACTTTATTTTGATTTTTGGAGCGATAAGGTTGAAGATCCTCTAATAGCTTGTTATGAAATGCATTGACATGCTTTGATATTTTTGTTTCGGAATTTAAATATTTTGATGCAAATTATTTCATTGTTAGAAATTAATCATTATTGATCATTTTGTCTTTTTTGATAATTGAAACAAATGTGAAAGGGCATTCATGAGAATTATAGAATCTTCTCTCTGGTAAGGGTTGGTGTTGAGCCATGAAAGAAATAATTCTATCTATTGCACCTTATGATCGGCATAAAAACATGTCCTTTTTACTAAATTGATTATCAACACACAATCTCATCAAATTATTTGGACTTATGCACTTTTGTATTATTGTTTTTTTTTTCTTTGCCCAAATTTGAGAGAACGGGAGGCTCCACGCGTGGGTTGCATAATGAGAATAATCTTGCCCCTATATATGCGTGAATTATAAGAATGAAATGAGTCCATTTTGCATCGTACATAGAGGGTTCTGAAATAGCTTTTGTTTATATCTATAATAAGCTGAAGCATGCAATGGATAATGTTCTTGATATATAGTTTGAATTTTGAGCTTATAGAAAATCCAACCCGCCCTTGAAACTTTGGGTTCAACCTGAAGCATGGCAAGCTTTTACATTGATTTGTTTTGGTCAAGTTTATGATCATACATAACTTTCCTAAGTTTTGGTGATAGTAAGTGTGACTTTAGATGTTATGTAACAATTATATTTGCTGAAGGTTATTATTTGTGGAAATTTATTTATGACTTAACAAGAAATTTGATTTGTAAATTTTTAGGCTTAATTTGAATAGTTGCACTTGGCTTGTCAATGGGTAGGGTATTACTCTACCCAAGCCCATACCCTAATATATCAAAATAGTTAGATCATATATTTACCCTAGGGCTATCAACGGGTCGAATTTGGATCCGATTAGGATAATCCGAATTTGATAATCGGTATGTATAATTGAATTCGAATTCAAGTCCTATAGGATCTATGCATACCAATTCCATGTTCGGGTCTGATAAAAATCTGAAACCTAATAGGATAATTAAGAAAATCCAAAAAAATTTGTGTTTTTAAAATTTTTATATTATTATAAAGAACCGCTTTATAATATATGTTATATGAGATTTCAATATTACCTTTTAATCCAAATATAGTATTTACAAAGTTAAAAGAGCTCAATTTTAGATTTTTTTTCATAACTTTTTATCATATCATTGCAAAAGCTAAAGATTTAAGGCATAATTCATAGGGGTTGTATCAAATAAATCATGCGGTAATGTATATTTTACAGTGTATAAACTATTATAAATTGTGTATTTTGGCTATAATATGAAATATACGTGTATATATAATTACTTTATTAAATTAATTGCTTCAAAGAAATAAAAAAAATTAGGACATTATTAGTTATAATTATATTGCATTCCCGTCAAAAGCCTTCCTTAATATAATTTATACAATATAATTATCAATTTAATAATATATTTAATAAAATTCGGATTCGAATTCGGATCTTTATTGGATTGGATTGTATAATTCTATATCCAATCCACTTATTTCATATTATGGATATTCATAATCGATCTAATCTATCGGATATTTTAATTGAATAAAAATTCTAAAATTCGGATTGAATTCGAATTAAAATTCAATCTATTAACAGCCCTAATTTACCATATCCTATCTAACCCATAAACCCAATTAGACTCATACTCAAAAATATCCAAACAGTAGGCCCTAAACTAGACCCCACCCTATCAAACCCACGACCCATTAGATCTATGGTTGGGTCTAGTTTATTAGACCAAAAATTTGAATTGTGTTTTAACCTAACTAATATTTTCATCTTTTTCAAATTTTTTTATTGTCAATCAAAATGTTAAAACTACCTAGCTAATATTTGAATGATAGAGTAATTTATTAATATTGGCTCATTTTTTTGGCATATTTTAAAAAATTAACTCATTTTTTTTAAATTAAGAAAGAGTATACATTTACTTTTAGTCATTTCATGTTTAATTTAGTCTATTTATACATTTAATTTTTGGTATATTAAACAAATAAGAACCACAAGAATATGTATCACTTTTCTCTCTCTTCACCATATTACGTTTTAGTCCACTCTATTTTTCCTCTAAGATATTAGTTTTCTTTCTTTAACTTTATTCTTTTCATTTTTTTTTTGGAATATTATTATTTCATGTAATATACTCAATTGAATATATGTAAATAGTAGAAAAATTTATGCTATTACATTTAGTAAATATTCTTAAATATAAATAAAAAAGAAAAGGCCTTATTTTATTTGGATTGGTTTATTAATGTGTTTGCCACAAAATGTAATTTAATACATTGATTGAATAATTTAATGTATCTATTATTAAATTAATTTTGCAAATCTATTAAAAATTAATTGTTGGGTACATTAATATGTGTTAGTAAAAAAAATCTTGAGTTAATGTATCTATTTTGTATGATTTAAACAAATTTAGTTAGTCAATGATGATAAGAGCCTGTTTGTAGGCCTTTTGTAGCTTAATAATTGAATAAATTACTAACACTTTGCTTATATAACAATATGTACATTTATTAAAACTTGATCACTGAATTTTTTTAATTAATAAATACCACATTAATAAAATAATTTTTAATCAATTGCCACAAAATTGGGTTATTCAATACAAACATAGCATACTAGATAATTTTATTAAATTAAAAAACAATTTTAATTTTAATTTTTTTATTTTATATATATTAAAAATTTAAGTATACACTTGGGATATGTTTGGATATATTGATGGGATAGATAAAATTATAATGATATATGTGATGGAATTAAACTGTTGAATATAATATAATACTATGATTAGTAACCAGGATTACATATTTTGGATATGTATTTATTTTATCAATCCCTTGTATGAATACAAGGATTAAATAATTGAGTCATGCAATATAGTCAAATTTTATGAGTTTTATAGGTATAATTGTCAAATAATTAACTATTTTTTACCAACATGATAAATTATTACATAATCTAGACTAAATTGTGGGAATTATTTATCAATTGATTACCGGGCCCTTTATCCATCAAGGGCTTATTTCTCCAAAATCAAACATTTGATGGGACTTGATAATATAATCTATCAAGCTCAACTCATACATCCAAACGTGCCATTCAAGTTTGCCATGATTATTAGTATAATTTAAATTTTGATATAAGTAATTTGGTTTAACTTGTTAAAATTGAGCATTTGAAAAATGAGTAACATGAGGTATATGATACGTGGATAAATTTTGCATATAAATAAAATTGCGCTTGTTCAATTATTTTTGGATTTAAGTTTGACGAAAATGATAACTAAATAAAATTTTATGAGTAAAAAATATTAAAGTTGGGAAAGAGGGAGTTGGAACATGAGTATTTTTGGATATTGAGTATTTTATAGGTATAGACCCTACCTTATCCATTTCATTTTTCTTAATGAATTTAAATAGGATCCAGTCCTCATATCTATTTATTGGGCATAAGTATAGATATTATACTATTGTCATGGACATGAATAGGATAAAACTCTATCTATTAACAGGCTTAAGTAGCACCGTGAGAGGCATTTACATCTAGCCAAGGATATTACATTAAACATGACTATTTAACAATTTAGAGAATTGGAATTAAACGAAACCGACACACTCAAATTGTTAGAGTGAACTCGGAGCATCATAACACTACCCCCTAAGTCAAGGATTATTGCACGACCTAAATTGAGAACTATTTAATGATATCATATATCATTTCTAAATGAAAATATATTCTTTAAATAAAAAAAACTCAGTTAAAATATAGAGACTCATTTTATATATAAAGACCCCAGTTGTAGCAACGGGCCATAAACCATTGAAGGTCCGGATCCAGATCTCCATATTAAATGAATTATTAAAATAAATCCATAATTAATTTTAAACTATATATTCTGGGGAATTCAGCTGTCCCATCTCATGAACGTTTACTAGATTAATTTCAAAGGCCAGCTATATATATAATAAAAAAAGTCGCACTACTTGCCAACAAAAACAAACTAAGGCGGATAGCATCTCTCTTCTTTTTTTAGTCTCTTGAGCGGCGGCACAGTCGGTGGTTCATGTGCCTCATTCAACTGCCAGAAAATATATCGATGTCAAGCCTCTCCAGATCATTATGGTATAATTTATTTATTTATTTATTTATTAGGGAAAAGAAAAAGAATTTTCCATTTATCAATTAAGAAATAATAGTGTTGCCATCTTCGAGCAAAAAGGTTCGAGCATATATAGTACTAAACAAAAGAATTATCCAAAGGCAGTGGACCACCCAATGCTGCTATATTTCTTGGCATCCAATGCAAAGATTCCATAAAAATAACACTCCCTCCATCACAGCAAGAAAGCGAATTGTAACTGATCTTGTGACAAACTAAAGAAAAATGAAAGAAAAGGTATTTTTTTTCTTTTTAGTATCAAAAGTTATCCTTCTGCAAAATGTTAAGTTGGTGGATGCACAAATTTCAGTTCAGAGTTTTAACTAAAGTTTAAAAAAGAAATCCACTATATGTTTTTTTACAATTAATCAAATTTAGTGAGAGGGATTAATAAACAATCGAAACAATAATTTATGTATATTAAAAAAGTAAATATATATATATATATATATAAACACTGCAATATCCTTTATGGGATGAATGGAAACTGCGATCTCCAAGTTTAAGCTTGGTGGGTGTCAAAATGGTCAAAACTATACATAAACACAACTTGCCAGTACTTAATTAGTAAAAGAATAACAAGTGAAATTATTATTGACGAATATCATGTACATGTGACTCTACTAGATAAAAATATCCTCGCGCGAGCCAATCCAAGAGTCATCGTATCACCCAAATAATAATGACAAATCAAACAAATGATCCACTCTAGAAGCAAAATCAAAGGAACAAACACAAACCCCAAAAAAGGAATGTAAAATGACTGCTAAACCCCCAAACAAAAGGACAAATTAAACAAGTCTCATCTGTCCATTAACAAGTACAGATCTACGCTTCCACGTGGAAATCCTACATCAAGGCCACCGCAACAAGTGCCGCCGTGAGGGCGGTGCCGCCAATGGCGGCCCTGCTCACAAACCCATTATTTGAACCGTCGGCTGGCGTCTGTTCGGCGGTGGGGGCGGCGGGCAATGGTGAGGCTGGTGCAGCACCGGCTGGCGCGGGGGAGGGGGGTGTTTTAGCAGCGGTGGGGGAAGCGGCGGGGCCAGGGGTTGGAGCGTGGGACGACGGAGCTGGAGTTCTGGTGGGTGGCGCCACCGGGGCTGGTGTAGGAGTGGCGGTAGGTGAGACCCTGGGTGCACCTGCGGGTGCTTGCGCCATGCATGAGGTGGCCAGGAGTGCTAATAGAAGGAGGAGCTTAAGCCCTGATGATGAAGCCATTATTATTCGAGAAGAGAGAGAAATACAGAGAGGGAAAGCGAGCCTGTGCGAGAAAGAGATTGTTTTTGTGAAGATGGACAAAAAAAGATTGCAAAGTGAAGATATATATAAAGAGAGGAGAGAGAGGTTAATGGAATAATAATAATGATGAGACTCCATGAAAGACAGGGTGTGTTTGCGCGTTTGTGGGTGTGAATTAGGAGAAGTTTCCTTTCTTTCATAATTAAAAATTAATTTTGTGTTGAAATTAAATAAATAAGGTTAATATGAAAAGTGATTGGTCTCAGTATATTGATCGCAAGTTAATTACAAGTGATAATGGAAAATTAACTGACAACTTTTGTTGACTTGGTTGATGCGTTGCCCAAGTAACATTGACTTGATCTAGCAAAAGTATGAGCCGTAATTAATTATCGCTGAATTGGTATTACAAATTTGAAGTTGAGTCCCCACCCTCACTTTAAATCTTGTATTTTATTTTGGTGTTATATTTTCTATTTTAATTTAATAAATATACATATTAAATGTCTTTCTTTTTAAATTAATTATTTTTATAAAAAAAATTAAATCGCCCCATGAGAATTTAATTCATTAAATGACAAAAAGTCATGATTTTTCTTTTCTTAATTTTGCAAAAAATTTGCCAAATTAATTATTGGACTTGTCCATTATCGTTTCCAATCCTGGTTACTCCTTTTACCCTAAACTCGAAGTTTAAAAGGTCAATCAAGCTACTGGGTATTCCTTCTTTCCAAATAATAATAATAATTAATTTGTATGTAGGTGAACAATTTCAGGGCACAATTTTAATGCCAAATCCTGGTTGAACAACATCTCAAGTTTAGTTTAGGACGACTCAATTCATTTACAACATGAGATTTAATATTCTTGTATGTACTCATCAGTCATCACCTTTCATGCCTTAATTTGATTTTACTGCAAGACCCTCATACACATATGAATTAAAATATGAAAAAAAAAGGGGGCAACTATACATACATACATACATACATACATACATACATATATATATATATATGTAAATTAAGAAAACAAACTGTGAATAAATTTAAGAATGAGCTGTATAACCTTTGGCAAAAGGTTTGCAACTTCCCCACTTTGATTTGGTGCTATGTCCTTATTTCCTTTCTTTGAAGCTTCTCCAATTAAAATTTTGCTACTATTTTCGTTAGGTAGTTAAACAAATTCCAAAAAGTGTAGGCCTACAAATTCCAAAATTTTGCTTCTATTTTCCTTGGAATGCAGGTGGTGGGTAAAATGTCATTATCTTCTAATTCATGTGCTGTTTATTTGCCATAATTTTGCGTACGTCTTGCCAAAGTCATGCCTTAATTTTTGATTAATATCTATATATAGCTGGGTAGTGCCCATGGCAGCCCTTAATTTGCAGACTGTCTGGAAGATCGATCTCCGGACTTGACACCCTCTTGTGAGACGACCAAGTGCAAGATTTTTTTTATTGCAATTGAAAAGAAATTCTGTAATAATATTTTTGTTATTACTAATAATTATTCTCGCATCAATGCTATTGTTATTTATAATAACTATTATCGTTCAATTATTAATAGCTATTTGAATGAAAAATAGTTATTATACGTCAGTAGCTCTTTTTAGCATTGTTATTTAATATCTTATCAATAAATTTTTTATTTATTCAAGTGCTCGATCTGATTTTGATCAGTTTGAGCTATAATTAGCAGCTTGAAATTCTTAATTTTTATTAGTCACAAGTCCTCTCAATTTAATTAAAAAAATGCAATACGTCTCTTTTCCAAAGAGTGCACATTCAAAATATTGTACTTTCCATGAAATAAAACGCAAAGTACCCCATTCTCTGAACAATCTTAATATAGAGAAATCAAAATATAATAATTACTTAAATTCATTCATACTCTATTATATTATTCTTTTCCACTAATAAAATATTCAATTAACTCCCTAATTAAGTAAAATAATAAATATTTATAGTGGAAAGAAAATTTCACTTTGTCCATGCCTTAATCTATATAGTGGCTTATCCCATTTGCAATCAAATGCCAATTGATTAGCTCTCAAATTTTATTTGATCTTATCGATTAAATTAACCTTCAAATAAATATAAATCAAATGAATAATAATTTAATTATGAATATACTAATATAGAACAAACACATTAAACATTATCAATAAATATTATGAGAATTTTATACTTTTGTATTCTAATTTTGATTGCACTTTCACAAATAAATCGGTACGTACAATAATATATCAGACTAATTAATATGCTTACCTTATTACATATTAAAATTATTTACATAAGACATGATATCAATGAATTTGACCTCAATTTGTATAAATACTTATCTTCAAGTAGCTTTTAACTACATAACGAAAAATTATTATATATTTGAAACTAAATTATATGAATGTCTATTAATTATTTTATATCAGACTTTTATTATTCATTAGTTTTGTTTTTTCTTTTAGTCTTCACTGTTATTAACTTGTATTATTAGTTTTCCAATATATTATTTATTAAGTTAAATTGATAAAGCTGCTTACAAAACTATTCATAACATAACATGCACACATATATTTAATTTTCTGCACACAATTTTTGTTTTATATTCAATAGCGAACAAAGACTTCTGCATTTTGCCTTTTTTCGTTGATATAAATAATAACTATTACATAAATAAGGGATCAGTACTAGATTATTTACATATTACATAAATAATTTTAATATCTAATAGTTTGCTTGTGGAGTGTGGAAATGCAATCAAAATTAAAAAAAAAATTGTAGAAGGAATTTCTTCTAATATCTCGCTGTTTGTATTTACTTTCTGGAGGTATTTTTATTTTTTAGTTAAAAAAATAATGAAAAGTTAGTTATAAATATATTTTTGAAAATGAAATGTTGTTTTGATATTTTGTTTAAAATGCAATAATTATGTAAGGTTAAAAATGGGTTGTATTTGAAAAATGTAATGTTTTGTATTAAAAGTCGTACAAATGTGAGTAGAAAAAAATAAAAATAGAATGTCTGAAATAATATTTTGAAAATGAGTAAAAAAAAAAATTAGTACAATAGTTAAACGGGCTGTAAGATTCTTGCAAGGAAACAAAAAGAATCTCTGAAATGCTCTCTAGAAAATGAATACACGCATAAGATAGTATAATAGTCATAACAATTTAAACGGGATTGTTTTAATTTAATTTGTACCGTTTATTTAATTTAAATTTAATTGGAGGTAAATTACGCGCGTTAGATGTCTATTTGATCAGTGTGATTAAACAATTATTGTTCATATGACAGATTCAAAGTTGCCCTCCAAGTACACGTGTATAAGTTATTATTGGAGTGATGATGCAGACAGAGTGTTGTGATGGAGAAACCAGACAGGGGTAAGGGATACATACATTCATTTTGGGGTTTGCATTAGCTGTATCGTATCCGTTAATAATTGGAAGAGATGAGAGAGACGCTAAAGACTAATTCACGTCTTGGGCGGAGTCAACAACCAAACATTTTCATTTCATTTTTTCATAAAATTGCCAGCACTTCTCTTGCAAGCTGTATGCCCCGTCGAGACATCATTGGCTAATTATTTTAACCGAACGAAGAGTGCTGGTCTCAGTCCTTGAGGAACATGTCTAGCACAATCTCCAACGGTTTAGTGCAGACCCCGACGCAAATTTATATAATGATTATTGTAAATTTCTTTAAATTTGTCATCTTAAAAGCCTCCAACAAGAACTCCACGTCAAATCATTACAATGGCTCGCACAGGATATTAGTCTTCCGTTACTTCGAATCTTTCCTTTCATTTCCTCCTTTTATTGTATTGTCACTTATTTCAATTTAACAAATACGTATTTAATATGATAAAATAAATTTTTAAAATAAAAAGGCAAAAATTAAATAAATTGACTCAATAAA
The DNA here is from genome assembly GCA_014898725.1 of Jacaranda copaia. Lineage (NCBI taxonomy): Eukaryota > Viridiplantae > Streptophyta > Magnoliopsida > Lamiales > Bignoniaceae > Jacaranda > Jacaranda copaia. Next base: position 83,036 of record JACGDI010005766.1, read on the forward strand.
ATAAGTAATAAATAACAAAAAAGACTAGCAAACTGAGTTAATTAAGTCCATCAAAATATGCATATAAATACAAGTGAGTCAAAACCCCCTCAAACATTTAATCGTTGATCTCAATTCCCAAAGTCAAAAGGGACACGGAAAATCACTTGCAAAAATCTAGAGCATGGCTTAAGGGAGCAAGGAACTCTTTGAGTTCTGTTGACTTCCAAAAAGGTTCAGTAACTCTATTTCTAAGCATCATCATCTTGGCGTTATATGTGGAACTTCCATTCATGAATAAGGAATGTTGAGAATGCAAAGCTTAAAGATTTAGCAACTAGGTTGCCTTGAGAGGTAAGAGCATTAAGAATAATCAACTTGAAAAACAGTCATATCCTCTACTGCTGAAGCTCATCTGCTACTGGATGAGACACTGATGCAGTAAACCCATCGTCCTAGAGAGCCAGTATTGTAGATGACCCAAGTAGCACTAATAGTGCTATTGGAGAATGCCTTTGCGCAAGCTACAGCCAAAGTAGTCACCTAGTATGCTAGAGAATGTCGTTCTCAAGAGCAACTTTAGTCCTCTTGCCAAAGCAAGTAAGTGTCATCGTCCTCAAAAATGACACCATGAAGAACAAACTTAAAATAAAACATCACTCCACCTCAGATGTGGAGACACAATATACCTCTGGGCTGAATCATTATGACAACTACCTAACACCATTGAAGTTCAAATTCACTTACCCACTCACTCATACCTCAATGCTTAGGAGGAGCGAGAATCAAGTACCTCTCCTTAGTTATCACTCTCTTAAGATGTGGGCCTTTCTACATAGATATCTTAGTGGATTCGTTTCTCTCATGAACAAACATTGCCAAGTTACAAGAGTTTGATAGCATATTGAACCCTAAGAACACTTGGATAGCTTCATCATGCAGATGCGCTTTACAACCTAAGTGAATTTGCCTACTACAAGTTGTTTCACATAAAACTTTCCATTCACACTCTAATGTGGTTCAATCAAATGTTAATTAGATTCATCATAAGCTCAGAACAACTAGCACAACATTTCACCTATAATTTCTCAATCAACTGCAAAGATCCTAAGATGATGGCTTACTTATTTATTATCAAGTAAAAGGATGGAGAGTCTCTGCAAGATTACCTCAACTACTTAGTTGGGGCATTGCACAAGATCCTTTATATCAACTAAGAGATTCTTCCTATCATTATCCAACAAAACCTAAAGCACCATAAGTTCTAAGAATCAATTGTTGGAAAGCCCTTGACCACACTCGAGCATCTCCTCATCAAAGTAGAAAAGTACATCTAGATCAAATAGGCAATAGCCTCTCAAAACCCCATCAAGTGCAAGGTGCGAGATGAAAGAAGAAATCATAACAACAATAAGCTGAGGGACTGCAAGCATAGCCCTCCCAAAACTTTCTCCACCTATACCCCATTACTCTAGAGCAGATATTTTGGTTGTGGAAAAGTAGCACGATCTGATCTAGCATCCTCTAAAGATGCAAGATAATTCAAAGAGACAAAAATATGACAAGTAGTATTATTTTCACTACAACTGCTAACATTTTACTAAAGAGTGCCAGCACTTAAAAGGTGACATTGAGAGGTTAATCCAAATAGGATACTCGAAGTAAAATATGGCCCCTGAAGTAGGATAGTCCCAAAAGGAATTCTAGGGCTAGAGAAAGTGAAGACAACTAGTGGTATCCAGATAGGTATTCAAAGCCAAAAGAGTGATAGCGCAAATAAATCTAAAGAACTCATCCACAGTTGGTGTCATCTCTATGATCTTTAGAGGACTTGTAGGGGGTGACTACTTAAGCATAAAGAAGGTGTTAGTGCAAGTAGTGAGGCAAACTCAAGCTACTTGATTGACTATATATATAAGGGATATATGAGGTGCATCCTTCTCCTCTTAACATCACTTTTAGATAAGAAAACATGGAGGTTAAGCTAGGTGAAGACAATATATTGTTGATCTCACATCCTTTGCCAATTTTTAGATGAAATAATTTTCTACAACGTGTTACTCCAACTTGGAGTAGACAATACCTAGCTACAAAAAATCAACACTCTCTAGGTGGGATTCACTAGTGAAGCAGTAGGGTGCTTAATGAGGTCTCCCTTCCCCTTTTCTTAGGCACTTATCCTCGGGAACTTACAAAGATAGAGAGGTTTTTACTTGTCAAGGCCTTATCAACATTTAATATCATACTAGGAAGGCTGACATTGAACTTCTTTCAAGCAATAATATCAACATACCACACGAAGCTAAAGTTCTCTATACCGAGGGGAACCTATGAAGCTATTAGCAACCAGCACACCGCTGGAGAATGTTATGCCAGCATATTGAAGAAAATAAAGGTTCTTACTTCTAGTCTGCATCAGGCGAAGCTAGACTACTAAGTAGAAGGCTAAAGGTAAAGGCATGGTCCAAGAAGCTAACATTACCACGATACTCTCGCCAGATGTTAGCCTTTAAGAGAATAAGTCAACTGGGTGTATGGTTGCACTTTAAGAGAGTGTCAGCCAAAGCGATACTTCTACTAGTTACTTCGTTCTTGCAGTACAGATTGTGGCCACCATCTAAAATAAATAAGCACACCATCTGCGGCTTTTGCAAGGTGTTTTTTCTTTTTCAAGGTTATGTCAATAGTTAAAATTTTCTTTCTAAGTATTCAGTTGTTGTTTTCAATAGATAGCAATGACATCTTTGATTCTTTTGAATAGTTGAATGAATTTCTTTTGACATCATCTAACAACTATGTTTACCTTTTTAATGAGTAATGACCAATGTAGAATCGCATTTTTTGCAGTATGGCCCTAAAGGCATGCACATCATAACAAACACACAACAACAAATGCATAAAGTTAATTATGGCATGCACAACTTTATGTAGAAATTGTTGAGCAAGTGACATCAACACTGCTATAGGATCCTCAAGGGGTGCATGGCAAATACTACTATAAGTGCCTTAAAGGGATATACAGTAAAGATAATTATAAGACCTCTTAGGGGACGTATGGAAAAAGGCCACTGAAAGACCCTCTAGGGGTGCATAGTGAAAACTACTATAAAACCTCCAAAAAACACGTGGCAAACACCTCAAAGCCTACTTTGCAAGGCATATGTGCCATATGCACCAAAGCCCACGACAAAGCTTTCAGGTGGTACGTATCAAAGCTAACTATAAAATACTTGCATCTATACTCCAATTGTTCACACAACGATAGCTACAAAAACTCTAGCAACACCCTAAAGAAGGAAAACCATTAATAACAAATAACTATGATATATATGATCCACCAAGGGGGCTCATAAAGATTAAGTTTGTGGTAAGAACCTAGAGTAGGGCTAGCAGTGACCACCCAAAGGGGTTCATAATGACTAAAACTATGGTAAGACCTCTGAGGAAGGCTCGTATTTACATTATTGCTTCTCATAGTGGTAAGTTTTAGGAAAAAGTTAAAATAACAAAGAGAGAGAAAGATATAAACATACGACCACGTGCCTAAGGTGTACAATATTGAAGACAAGAGTGCAAAATTAAGAAAGAATCATCCAAACAACTAAGCATTCAAGAGAACTCAAATTGATTACACTTTCATAATCAAAGAGAATAGAGTTCAACAATATCGAAGTATGCAGAAAATATCTGGCTAATACTTGGCCTAGAAAAACTTGAAAGCTTGTCATCATGCCACTTAGGCAAAAGGAAAAATGTTAAATAGTCCCAAACAAAGGAAAAGAAAAAAATAATCAAAAGTCTTAATCTAGGTCCTCATGTACTCCTATACAGTTGCATTTGTCATATCCTCTACTTATCCCATCAATACTAGTCTCTCAAGCTCTATCAGATGCTCTAGTGGAGATATAAACTAAAATGTGTGGGTTAAAAAATAGTAACTCCTTTACTAGGAATCGACTAGTTTTACGAAGCAAGTATTAATAATCCTAAATAGTCTGCTCATAAATCACTATAGCCTCCATCTCAACCACATCGAACAACTCATCAGAATCCTTGAACTCCTTCACTCTTCATATGTAGTAGTTATAAGTAGCATCCTAGTAAAAAATTCTAAGAATTTTCTCTCAATCTTCACCTTCTTCACATAATGCACCTTCTGCTGCTTATCATCTTTCAACAACTTTGCAAACTCTTCCTGATTCTAAGCTTGCTAAATAGGAAACAAAAAAAAAAAAAGAAATAAAGACCCCTTTTTGCTTTGGGAATGAAAGTATCCCCCAGACACCCTTTACTTGTTAGTTCATCGAAAGTGAAAAATGAATTGATGTATTTACTAGATATTGGATCTATCAAGAATGGCTAGGCTCAAACATGTACTTCTACCTTGGCAGAGTAGTACTCTTACCAATTGAACTACAATCCTAGGGAAATAAGAGATCTACCAAAAAACTTAATTCCTTTTTTTATCTTCATATGGGTTGTTTTTGAAGGACAAGGGGCTTATACCAACTCATGGTAGATTATCAAATTATTGGGCTGAGTTGGAGTTGAAATAGCATAGATATATTGCCAATGAATTTACAGTTCATCCCTATTAACTGCCCAAGTATCAACTCAAGAAGAATCCATTTGAGGCTTATTGGTAATCCATGATAAACCTTCTTTCCTAGTACCTTACCCCCAAGTGAATTCAAATTCCCACTACCTCATTGAAAGAGAGATGTCTTAACTACTAAATAATGGCAGCCAACTTGCACAACTACCATCATACTAAAATGATAGTATGATTAATTTTTTTAAATTATTGATATACATAATGGAATGATATTATTAGATTCAAGGGATCTTTCTGTTTTTCATAATTGTATAGAATTTTTGAATTCAACATTCATGAATCATTCATTAGAATCAGCATTCTCTATCATTCTATATATCAATCCATTAAAATAAATCTAGTAAGCACGATAATAAGTTATTGAAAATTTTCTCTAAGACTTTAATTCAAAGGGACAAGTAGAATCTTTTCATGATATGATCCAATGTAATATCTTGAAATTTCTTTTATGTCGAATTAGTAAGTGTTATACATATGTTATGTATCAATCAAATGAATTTTATTTTGATAGGGATCATCTCAATAAAAGAAATTAGGGTCAGTCTTGAAACAGTTCATTTTGCCCTAAACTTGCAAAGTAAATTCATTTGGTAATTCAAAACTCAGCCACTATGAGTTTATTATATATATACTTTATATACATAGTGACTCGTCTAGGAATTCAGTTAACCTTGTGGCCACCTTTTTGAGACATATCAATGCTACAACACCTTTACTCGATGAGATATTTGCACAACCAAATTCTAGTCCTACACCAAAAAACTAATGAATAGAACTATTAAATGATTCAATACGACTGCAAAAAGCATACAAGCACAACAAACTAAGTAAGAAAACAAATTTATACCCGAGCAAAGTATCCAGTACTAAAGTTGTTCAATTGAAAAGAGAAAAATATATCCAACTTTCCCTAATCATACTTACTTACCCCACTTCACAAACTATTAATGTTGAAAATGGCCTCATCCATATCCCAGTGTGAATCAATACTACAACTCCAACGTAGACTGTAACTAAATAATCCCTTACCCTTAATAACATAAAAAGGGTAAGAAAACTTTGAACAAGTATCTCTTGTGATTGATATTCATGCATGCTTCCCAATTAGTATGAAAATTACTATTCAGGTATTACTGAGATGGGGTTCAAATACTATCAAGCAGATGAAGCCTCCTATAATGCGAATCCACCATATGCCTTTCACAAAAATATCTACATGTACTCCTAGTGCAAGTCCTCACCAAGTCGATTTATTACTAAGGAAATAAAATTGAATTAAGTTCAATAATCTAATAGATAATCAACCAAAATTAATAAATTACCAAAGTGAATGCAATAATGTAGTAATAACTATAGACGCAAAGTAGTCATCACAAAAGAAATTAAGTATTCTCTAGATACCTCCTTGAAATACTTGTGAATGTCATGATGTACCTTTCCCAAATTCATTAGTGATGGTGAATCTCCACCCGAGATGAACCTCTCAGTCCTCATCTTGCACAAAAAAAACCTACTATTTCATGGCTAACACAAAAAATAACCTACTTTTCCAAGACTTTTAAGAAGAAGGCAAGCTACTCAAAAACTTATAACCTAATTTAAGAAAGACATGGGATAAAAACTCATTTGGCACCTCCTACAACTCTACCAAAGAGTAAAAACTATCTAAAAAAATAGGAAAAGAGACGTTGAAATCCTACGAAGTACGAAAAAAAGTTCAGAACAAATTAATTCAAACACATGCTATAACTCCTAATTATCTCCAACAACAAGTTGAGTTAGGTGAAAGAGAGAACCTACTACTAAAGAAGCTACTAAATACAATAAAGTAACCTAAGAAACGCGACACCATGTTGTCCTTTGATAAAAGAAGAACAAACTCAGATTCATCAAAAGTACAAATAACTTTTAACTCATTTGATAAAAGTGAAGAAACAATCTTACTGACATTGACAAGACTGCCATCAACAATAGGAGCATTCTCAAACCCCTCCTTGGAAGAATCCTTTCTATTCTGACTTAGAACTAAACTTAAATAAAGCTAACTATACACTTTTAAGGTGCAATTTTACAAACTAATGCGGAACCAGATGAGGCACCCAAAGAAAGATTCATAAGTTAAGAAAATGAAACGACACTGTGAGGAGAATGAACCCTCAAATCTATATAATTTTGGCATGACCACAATCGCTGAAGCCAACTATGCCACAGTGGCCAACAGCATTAGTGATCCCTTTTGCGCAATGACCTCAACACTGGCTACTCATAAAGTAAGCACCCAATGGGCTCCTATTTCTGAAGGTAGGCACATGTGTTAGCTCCCACTAGTGCCCCACAGCTCATTGGGTTGCCCATGAGATGACTGCCGACTAATGTCGTTGTCATCCTTGCTCACATCTATAAACTCTAACATGGTTTGGAGCTCTAATTTGGGCTAGGTTCCATTATCCAACTTCAACTTTCAAGATCAAACATGAATTGCTCTCAACTTGATATACCTAAAAATTGTTTTGCTAACTCTAAGGAGTTAGACAAAAATTCACAAAAAATAAAGAAAAATAAAAAAAGGAAAAGAAGTTACCATTGGACTCATCTCTTAATCACTTACAAAGCCTACACCTTGCCATTACACACTTGTCAAATTTTCTCAAAGTTTTTTGACAACTGCAAGACTCCTAGCATAATATATCCTAAAAATATCTAAACAAAGAAACTCGTGGAATCTTAGCTTAGCCAAAAGTTAAATTATTCCAAATTTTTGTAATGAAAAGCACAAAAGAACAAAATAATATCAAAATTTAATAAAATTAATTAAATAAGGCAAAGTAAAACTAAAAATGGAACTTATATTATTAATATGGGATAGCCCAATAGGCCCAACCCAATAGTTATCAACTCCATTGAATGCTTCCAAGCCCACTTTGTATATGAAGTTTAACCATGCTTTTAGACTCAGTTGGGCTGAGTCACTCGACCATAACCGTCAGGTTGAGTGATTAGTTCTCAACCCTATCCTATGGGAAGCTTGAAGCTGCCTACTACATTTAGCTATTTCTCTGGTTGACCACTTTCTACGGTTGATTACTATCAACTAAAGTGTTTACTTCAACGCTAAATCATATCCCTGCCGCATTTAATATTTTGACAGTCAGTGTACCTTCGCATTAATAGTGCATATTACCCCAATACCATCTTTACCACCAACTCTGTCAAGGGGTGTGCCTCCAGAGTACTATTCTCCCAAAAACACTAGAGATGATGCCACCTAAAATAGTACAGGATTGAGAAACAACCTACAACTCTTAGGCAAAGACGAGAACCCTTTACACTTGATAGGGACATCTTAGACTTATCACATACCTGGAAAAGGCTATAAATACCCCATTGCCAGCAACCCTCTACGTATGCCATTTTAATTATAAATTTTTACTCTATTGCTTGATTCTCTTACTTAACTAGTACAAACTTAAGCGTCAGAGTACCTTAATCGAGGGTACCTCAGCTAGTCTGACATTTGCTAATATATGCAAATCTCAACCCAAGAAGATATTACTATTAGATCATTTGACCTCTCTGGTTGAATTAGCCCAAACATAACCCAATCTAGTAAAGTAGCTTTCAACCTCATTATTTTGGCATCGTTTGTGGGAACTTTGAGATTACAACTAAAAAAATAGTAAACACCAGGAGAATCGTATCTAGGGAGGAAAATAGAAGAACATCATCTCCTCCTCCACCTTAACCACAACAAAGATCACATGCCCCGGGCCTTGGTGCTTCACCGGAGCAAATGATTACCTTGACTATGTTTTAGCTAATGTAATTGATAAGTGAACAAATCTCCATCTAGATTTCTGCTTAGCCTTCTGCTACATTGAATAGAAGTACAACCATGCCTGCCCTAGCTAGTAATGCAACACTGTAACCGCTGCTAGCAAAAAAAAGGTCCTCTCTAGACAGTCGCAGCCACGAGGAGTCCAGACACCCATCAATGAGACAAGACCCACGTGTCTCCTTAGAGAAAAGAGATGACTAGAGCTAAGAAAAGAGATTGTCGACCCTATAAACCATTACGTTCGACCTAATCAAGCCCCATAACTTAATAAAGTCAAATGTTCAAGATTGGACCAACACAAAAAAATGGGTGAATTAGCAGATCACGCAACTTGGCCCATTTGAGCCCCACAGTGCGATAGGGCCAAGCGCTTGAGGGCCTTAACTTGACTACAACATTACCTATGTGGATTAAGAGCAGTGGGAAGAAGTTTCCCACTAAGTGCAGTAGCTAAATAGATACCTCGATGAGATTTTAACGAGAAATAATGAAAGAATGCCCAACCCAGAGAGCCCCTAAAGATCTTACTGCGAGAGAGGGTCACCGTTTATTCAGGAGATTATTGATGAGCACAGTGCTATCGATGCCAAGCTCTTGATTGAACTCCCATGGTATGATGGCTCAATTGATCCTAATGAGCACCTGATGTAGTTTGAGCATATGATGCAACTGCATAGACATAATGAATACATACATACAAAGATGCTGATGATCACTTTTCAAGGTATAGTGCTCGATTGGTTTGTCAAACTTGAACCTATGTCGATATACTTCTACAACCTACTATGTGATAAGTTCCTGCACCAATTCATCAGTCGATAAAAGATAAAGCTCCTCTACACATATCTTCACACTATCAAGTAGAACAAAGGGAGTCCCTCTGTGACATTTTACCAAGTTCAACATGAAGGTGCCGAAGATCAATAATCTCAGGATCGAGTTCTTGATCGAGTGCTATTCTTGGGGGTTCAACATAAAGAATGTGCTAATACTTTAGTAGGGGAGCACCTAGGTTGATGGAAGAACTACTCAACTTGGTGGAGAGATACATGACCCATGAAGAGATGAATAGGCTGAAGCTCAAAAACCCTGAGGTCGAGAAAAAGAAGAATAAGGAGAAAAATGACTAGAAGTAGAGAGATAGTCATCGATCCCCAATAAAGTGCTTCCATGACCATGCTCCACTTAACATTCTAAGGAAAAAGGTCCTATTTACAATCCAACATGACAACCTTCTCAACAAATCGAGGAAGTTGACAATAAAAAAATTAAAAAAATATTACCACTTTCACAAGCAAAAAGAGCATGACACAAATAACTGCTTCAATCTTCAAAATAAAATTGAGAGGCTTATCATGTATGGCTAAAATATGAGCCCATGCATACCCCTCTAGTTTGGTTTAAGGGGCTAAAAATTATTTTAGAAAGTTCCATCAACCTCTCTACATCATTTGGGGAGGCACCCCGTAGAAGAACATTGATGATAAACTATCTAGTCTCCAATGCCCCATTTGTTTATAGTGTCATAATTGGTTGACCAGCTCTCAATGATTTTCATATCATTATATCAACTTATCACATAAAAATCAAAATTTCAACTCTGACAGGCATGAGTGAGCTGCTATGTAACATAAAAAAAGCCTGGCGATGTTACACCATTTTAATTGAGTTGAGTAAGCAAAAGACTCAATCACAATTAAAGACCTCAGTGGATAACCCTGTAGTAGAACTCGCTGAGGGTCAAACCAAGAAGAAGAGAAAGTTGGAAAATACCCAAGTGGAGCTCGTCAAGGAGTTTAAAATGTCAAGCTAGATCTTGGAAACATTAATAAGACCACTAAGATCAGAACAGACATGGGCCCCTACTTCAAATGTCTTATGGTTAATTTTCTATAGAGAAATATTGACATCGTTGCCTAGAAGGTTTCGATATCTAAAAAATCGACCATAGTATGATTCTTCATTGTCTCAACATCGACCCCTCATTCAAGCCAATCAAGTAAAAAATGAGAACCTTCAATACCAAGAGAAGCCAGATCATTGAGGATGAAGACAAAAAACTCTTAAATATAGGCTATATTGTAGAAATTCAATATCTATTTTGGCTTTGTAATATTGTACTCGTCCTAAAAAGTGAGAGACAATGCATATGTGTAATTATTTCATTGATTGGAATAAAGTTTGCTCTAGGGATCCTTACCCCTTGCCATGAATAGATTTACTAGTAAATTCCACAATTGGTTGTGAATTGTTAAGTATGATGGATGCATTCCAAAGGTATCACTAGATATTCATTGCCTCTGAAGATAGGGACAAAATCTTTTTTGTAGTCCTCAAAAAAGTTTACTGCTTTTTGGTCATGCCCTTTAAACTCAAAAATGCTAGAGCAACTGACCAGAGATTAGTCAACTTTATGTTCAAGAATGAGATAGGCAAGTCTATAGAGGTTTATGTCAATGACATGATTGTCAAGATAGAGAAATTTAAAGACCATTTGCTCGACCTCAACCACACCTTCACCGTATTGCGAGCATTTGGCATGAAGTTAATTCTCAATAAATGTACATTTAGGGTTATATGGTTAGTTAAAGGGGCATTGAGGTCAATCCACAGAAAATTCAGGCCATGCTAGATATTGCCCTATCTCGAGCAATGAGAGATACGCAATGCTTGGTTGAGAGGGTGATTGTCCTTAGGATATTCATTGCCTGTTTGGCCGATAAAAGCTTACCTTTCTTTAAGATTCTCATAAATACCAAGAAGTTAGGTTTTCAATAGAACAAATAGTGTGATCAAGTTTGGGTCGAGTTGAAATAGTACTTGTCCTCATTTCCTATACTCACGAAGCCTGAGCTCGAAGAGGTACTACACATCTACTTGGCTGTCCTGGAAGCATCGATCAACTCAATCTTAGTTTTAAACAAGGACTAAAACCATCTATTAGTTTACTATAATAGTAAGGCACTCCAAGGACTGAAATATAACTGCTTGGAGATTGAGAAATTTGCCCTAGCGTTAGTCACTGCAGCTCAAAAACTACATCCATACTTCCAGTCCCATGCCATGATAGTACTGACAAATCAATCATTGAAGCAAGTACTCCTAAAGCCAGACACATTATGAAGGTTAACAAAATGGGCCATTGAGTTAGGAGAATTTGATATCACTTTTCAACCCAGAAAAACCATCAAAGCACAGGTTTTGATCGACTTCATTGCCGAGTAGGTCAATTTTTGCAAAAAAGCATCAAAACTCCACTTGTTTAGACTCTGCACATTGACGAATCATCTATCACGTCAGGAGGGGGAGCAGAAGTGGCTCTTTGTTCCCTGACAATAGAAGAATATGATTTTACGATCAAACTCGACTGTGAAGTCACCAATAATGAGGCCGAATATGAGGCCCTCTTTGCTAGGATGAGGTTAGCACTCTATTGAGGATTCGAACACCTGTCTATGATCACAGACTCCTAGTTGGTAGTGAACAGATCAAAGAAATGTTTGAGGCTAATAACTCAATAATAAACTAGTACTTGGCAGAGGTCAGAAAACTACAACAGTCATTCAAAAAATTCACTCTTAGCTAGATACCTCGATCTGAGAATAAGTGTATGGATACCTAATCCAAATTTGCTAGCTCGACTAGAGGCACAAGAGACAAGATAATAATTTTTTTGTTCATCGATCGACCATCAATAGGTACCCTCAAAGAGAATTTGATAGGAAGCATCAAAGAGACAGTTCCCTCATGGAAAGATCTAATAAAGCTCTACTTGAGTCATGTTATGATTCTTGAAGATAAAAATGAGGTGTATTACCTTTGAGGACAAACCACCAAGTTTGCACTTAACGAACATGGCCAGCTCTATAAGAGGTCGATCTCCAAACCATCCCTAAAGTACCTGGATCCCAACTAGGCTCATAAGGTCTTACAAGATATCCACGCAGGCATGTACGGGAACCATTCAAGTGAAAGATCCCTTACTTATAAAATCATCAGGTATGAATACCTTTAGCCCACTCTACTGAAAGACGCCATTGATTTTACTTGAAAGTATTTGTTATGCCAAGTCCACTCAAACCTCCCACATCAACCCGCTGTGCCCATGGTCAATGTTCAGATCTCTTCGCTATTCGACAAGTAGGAGATCGATATTCTGGGTTCATTGCTAAAGATGATTGGTTAGTAAAAGTTCATAATTGTAGAAGTCGAGTACTTTACCAAATGGGTCAAAGCCGAAGCTATCCTAAAAATAACTAATGCAGCCATCAAGAGTTTTATCTGTAAAAACATCATTTGCCATTTTGGTCTCCCTAAGAATCTCATTTCAGATAATAGAACGTAGTTCTAGAGTAGAAACACCTGAAATTAGTGCAAGGCACTAGGGATCACCCAACACTTTACCTGAGCGGGTAATCCCTAATCAAATGGTCAGACAAAGGTAATGAATAGAAGAATCCTTGACCACTTGAAAGCCAGAATACAAGAAATTAGGTCGAGCTAGGCAAATGACCTCCCTAAGGTGTTATGGGCATACAAGACCACCCCTCGTATAGCCACGAGTCACAGCCCTTACAATATAGTATACGATTTTGAAGTAGTCATCCCCTCTGAACTCATATAACACACAGCTTAAGTGATCTACTTCAACCCAATCAGAAATACCTCAAAAAGAAAACTTGACCTGGAGATAATTATTGAGCGAAGATAAGAAGCCTATAACACCATGCAACATTATAGATCAAACATAGCAGAAAACTACAATAAAGGGGTCAGGGCGCGCTGTTTTAAGGTCGGAGACCTTATTCTCAAGAAGGTGGAAGTATTCAAGACTGTTAGCAAACTTAACCTAAAATGGGATAACCCTGTACTATCATAAAAGGTATCAAAGCATAATGCCTATTGACTTGCCAATGCTGGTGGGGACAAGATTGCTTACCCATGGAATGCCATTAACTTGAAGAAATTCTATATTTAAGAGTATGCTGTAATCATCTTTGTATTCTATGATATAAATAAAGTTTAGCGACACTACTATCACTCACTTGTACTGCTATAGCCGTGAACGCACCCATTTGCCTCGTATAACTCAAAGTTTTAAGTTAACCTTGTAGTCAACACAAGAAGCAGTTTCAATTTAAAGAACCAAGACTTCTAAGCTAAAGTTTAAGGTTAACCCCACAGTTAATCTGGAGATGCCTAATCAAGGCTTCCAAGCTAAATTTCAAGTCGACCCAAAAGCAACTTCAAGCTGCCAAATCGAAGCTTTTAAGCCAAAATTTGAAGTCGATCTTATAGTCGATCCAAAAACAACTCCAAGCTACCAAATCAAGGCTTCTAAGCTAAAATTTCAAGTCAACCCAGTAGTCGACCAACAGTGACTTCACGCTACCAACTCAAGGCTTTTCAACCCACACTTTATAGTCGACCTCGTGGTCAACCCAAAAAGTGGCTTCATGCTACGTACTCGACCTTGTAGTCAATCAACAAATCAGCTCCCTACTGCAAAGTTAAGAAACCTTAGACTTGGTCAAAGTAATGAAACTCGACTATAAAGTTGAGAAAAATTTTAAAATAGAACATCAAACACATTTCGATGTGATCATGTGTGTCCTTGCTACAGTAACCTCAATCGATGATGATAAAGCTATTATGGATTTCATGTTAATTAATTCGATTATCAACCATATATTTGCGATGATATAGTTGCATTCGATAAGAAAAATGGTAAATTATTACTCATTGAGCAAAGTAATAGCAGTATTTCATTGAATGAAATATTCATTATAGTCAAAGTACAACCTTCATAAAAAAAAATGAGGACCACAGCATTGTACCTGCCTACAGGGAGCGACTACAATGTTGGATGGTAAGAGTTTCAACTCTAGCTTGACCCAGCACTCTTTGCTCAACCTACCTAGGTACTTTCTTAAATGTCTTGGTCAGGCTCGGGCATTACTAACATAAGGGAAAAAATTGTTTATGCTGGCAATAAGGGCCCTACCACGTCACCCATAAAGTCAGTTAAGCACAACTCATACTGGACAACATTAACCTATCTATTCCTGATTTAGAAGGCAAAGTTGTCAGCGAAGGCGAAGTCCCTCGCCAAATTAGCAAGCCTACTCTCGACCTAGTCCTACTTTTGCTGAGCGGCCATCATGGGTTTGACTAGAGCATTTATTACATTGTTCTTTTCCATGCTTCTCTCAACTACGGTCTCCTCAGATTCAGGATAATGCTGTAGCTTCTCATAAAAAATTAAGCTTATTCTATCTTTATCCTCAGCACAAAAGGCATAGCTTAAGTGTTCGAGTTGCTTGACCTTCTTCTCAAATGTTGTGTGGGCATAATTGATCGAGAAAACCATGCTCGCATCTTAAAAAGTCGAGCTCAGAATAAACTACTCTACTATCTCCCTTTGCATCAAAAGGAGCTGTCAAAAGAATACTGCTCAGGCCTTCTCAACACAGTAATATAACCTACTGATTGACCAGAAGCGTAGCTCACTTGCATATCCAATCAAGCTTTTTTCAGTACTAAATCATTTGGCTTATCTCTTCCATGGCTTCGACTAGCTATTGGTCTTTCATGTCGAGCTATTTTTGGAATTGACCATCTCCTTGGTCAGCTGGTCAACCTAAACTTGGCAAGATTTGAGCTGAACCTTAAGAGTCTCTAGGTCTCTTCCTTTCCACAATTCTTCTCGATTAGCTAGAGCTAACTCTAACCTCCAATAAAAATGATACCTAAGCTGGCTCGCCTAAAATAAAAGTTATCATTAAATAGTGTAATTAGCTGAAGGTAGCTTTCAATGAAAAATAATCAACCTCGCACTTAGAATATTGTAGTAGTATGCTAAAGTCCTGAGCGCACTGATCTGACTCAAGTCCATGAACTTTGTTGGTCGAAGGTAAAGAGACCGGCCACCGTGCATTTGAGTGCATTGGTGCTCATCGTCTTTAATGATATGACCGAGCTTGTGTTTGTCATCTCTATGGTTGGATCAATCTCAAATTGGGGTGATGGCATCCTAAGTATTTGAAATAAGACCTCATGGCTACATTTGCTGAACAGGTCATAACCCATGGTTGCCTTCTGTTTGCCTTTGTCAACTGCTATCCTCTTCGGCATAGAGCCTTTTTGCTAGGCTATTTACCTCTTACACTAACCCGCAAGGCTATTGCAAACCTCATCTTCTGGTCAAACAGGCTGTGGTACCTATTTAATTTGTAAGATAGCTAGGGTGGCAGTCGAAGGTGCTACCTCTATCATAAAAGCTCCATCTCATTGAGTGGCCGCCTAACGATGCTCTTCATTCCTTTATACCCTGGTCAATGTTTCTTACCTATCATGAGCCATTATCTCTTCTCAATCTGCCAGCAAAAGATAATCCAAAGAGCAATTAAAATTGAGTAGAAACATGTGAAAATACATAATTATCGCAATCGACAAGAGTTTCTACCTAGTTGGTCACCCGTGAGCAAGTTCAGCTAGACTAGTGACAAGTTAGCTACGACCAAACATCTCTCTTCTATCAATACCGAGGCCTCAATTTGGCCAAACTCAACGTTCCCTCTCTATCACCCCTTCAAAATATTAAACTCCTCAGACCCTCGAACATATAAATAGTATTTTTTTCATTCTTGGCTATATGACGAGGCAAGGTTAACTAAGAATTTTCAACATAGACGCTCCGTCAGGTAGTAAAACCAAAACTTCTCGGTGCTACCCCACGTTTGAGATATTAGAAGGTGGAATAGATTTGAAAAATTAGCGAAGGAGGCCAGCTAGCCGAATAAGTATGTTAGTACAATGAAGCTATACACAATGGCAAAATAGTTGGGTAGAAACTGTGTTATGCATACTTCCAGGCCCCTTAGGAAGTTGACTATGGCAAGTGCTAATGGGAACCTAAGTCTACATCTAAACCCCTCCTCAAATACCATAATACACCCCTAAGCGCCAAAAGCTCAAACTTCTCAGAGATATGGTGAAGATCTCTAATGCGTACTAAGTTAACAAGGGTAATTTTGAAAACTATCTCACTATAATGGTTAGATCTGAATAAACGACCATGCGACGCTGGTACTTCACTCAGGTTAACCTCGTCCCTAAAGATAACCCTTTCATCACTTGAGTTGCTGGAGGTTGAGCTATTGCTCGATAAGCTATCAAATGTGCTCTCATCCCTAACCTCTCCAAGAAATTGTGTACCTTGGGACCTAATGTCCTCACTATCTGACGTGCTTGATATGCTTAAAATACAATTAAAAGAAAATAGAAACTAGAAGAAGGACTTATAGATTTTCATTGGAAAGCTCTAAAACATAGAAAGAAATTAAGGGCTCTGAATATAAGAATTAACTAGATTGAATGTAGTAAAGATGTAAAATGAATGTTTTACCACACCTATTTATAAGTATCCAAATTTAGGAACCCAAACGATAGTAATAATTGCACAATCGTCTTTTGGCGTTTCATGCACCTCAACATAGCAGATGCATTAAATGCACCAAATTTGGTCGAGAATTCAAACAACCTGGTTGAGCATTCAAAAACTTTGGCCGAGAATTTAAAAATTCTGGTTGACAGTTCAAAAACCCTGGTCAAATGTCCATGACCATCAATCAGCTATCTACTCCCTACTTCTTCTCATCAACAAGCTTGATTAGGACCTCAAGTAAGGGGGACTCATGATATGGGATAACCCACCAAGCTTAGCCTAATAGTTATCGACTCCATTGAATGCTTTCAAGCCCACTTTGTATCTGAAGCCTAACTATGCTTTTAGACCCAACTAGGCCAAGTAACTCGACCACAATCGCTAGGTTGAGCGATTAGTTCTCAACCCTGTCTGATGGAAGGCTTCAAGCTGCCTAGTGTATTCAACTATTTCTTTGGTCGATCACTTTCTATGATTGATCACTATCAACTAGAGTGCTCACTTCGATATTAAATCACATTCCTGTCGTATTCAATGCTCTAACAGTTAGTGTGCCTCCGCATTAATGGTGCTTACTGCCCCAGTACCGCCTCTACCACCAAGTCTGTTAGGAGGCACACCTTTAGAGTACTATTCTCCTATAAAAGCAGAAGATGATGCCATCTGAAATAGTATAGGGTTGAAAAATGACCTACAACTCTCAGGAAAGGACAAAAGCTCTTTACACTTAATAGGGGCATCTTAGACATATCACCCACCCAGAGAAAATTATAAATACCCCATTACTAGCCACCCTCAATGTTTGCCATTTTTACTATATGCTCTTACTCTATTGCTCGATTCTCTTACTCGATCAGTACTAATTTGAGCGTAAAAGTGCGTTAGTCAGGGGTACCTCAACTAACCTAATGTTTACCAGTAGTTACAGATCTCAACCCAAGAAAATTTACTATTAAATCATTCGACCACTCTGGGTTTAGAAGCGTGATTAGGCTTCAGATGCAAAGTGGACTTGAAAGCATTCAATAGAGTCAATAACTATTGGATTGGGCATGCTGGGATATCCCATATCAATTATATTTTTAAAATAAAAATTAAATTTCTAAATTAAACGTATGGGCATTTGATGATATGGCAAATTAACTGTCTAAGTATAAAAATGTAAAATTGAATAAAAGGGCCCAATACTAGATCTTTGTGATTGAAGCCCACTAAGCATTTAAGTACTATAAATACCAACTCTCAAAGTCAATATATATATATATATACAAAAAATCACTTGAAAAAAATCCAGAGTTTTGACTCTAGGGAAAAATATTCCAAAGTAAAGAGCTCTCTAAATTTAACTAACTTTTATAAAGGACTACAACTCTATTTTCGAATAATATTACTATCAAATTAAATGTATTTGATTTTTAATTAATTATTTTTATAAGAAAATTTTCAATTCACTAAATATATATTTGTAAAATAAAATATGAAAAGAAATATATTTAGAATAGCATTCAAATTGAATTTTTTTAAAACAATTTCGACTTATGAGTAACGCTACAATTGAGACCTAAAATTTAGTGTAGCGTATTGGTTTTGAATTTTCATTTGATAACTCCAAATTTGTTAAGTTGTCTAAGTTAGACTATAATTTTGCTTTATTATCTTATGTTCAATCCTTCAATTATGTTAAATTTTGTATTCCAAGTTTGATTTTGAATTTTACTCAACTTATTTTTTAAATTTCATTTGAGGTCAACTGATCACTCCGTTGTTTAGAGTTAATTCCAAAACTTGGAAAACAATCATTTGGACCACTCGGGCCATATCAAATCATGTTCTTGTTGAATGGTTATATAAACTGTAGTTTGGAAATTAAAAAAAAAAATTTGCACTATATAAATTAGTTTGGAGTTTAGAAAGTCGCAGCATAACACATACATTACGTAATTTTTTTAGATTTAATAATTAAATAAATTTAAATAAAAAGTGTGCTGTCTAAGAGAAATTAAATACAAGAGAAAATTATTAGCTCAAGTGTTTGACAAGCATGAATTAGAACAAATTACTTCTATTATTAAATTTTTGCATCTCAATTCATACTTTTCTACTAACTTTCTTAATTAATGTGCTGAATTGAACAGTTAACTTTCCTAATTAATGTGCTGAGTTGAATAGCTCGCAATTATTTAGTAGAATCCAATTGTTTAAGTCCTCGTTTGAAGTACTTGAATGTATCTCCGAATCTTGATTAAAGAGATATGGTGTAATTTTTAATTGTTTCACCATAGCTTAACAAAGGTGGAACACATTTATTGTGCTTATATGTGTTAGTTTTCTTCATTTTGTAAGTTTGAAATATCGTTTGAAAAATAATTGTATTAAAATATAGGATGTTTTCGAAGTTGAATTTGATAACGTGCATGGTCTTAACTTTGGAGAGTGGGGTTACTTTTAATTTTGAATATTCCAGATTTGGTGTACTGAAATTTTGATTTGCTGTTTCTTTAGAAAATGATCAAAAGAACTCATTCAGGGGAAAAAAAGAAAGCAAAAAAAAAAAAAACAAAGGAATTTGGAAGCCTTGGAATTTTTTTTTTTGGCAAAAATCCATATGACAAATAAATTGATTATTGATTGTGATATTGATAGACCCACTCATGCTTTTGGGATATTCAAGATAAAATTATAGCAAAAGATAAATATGCTCTATTGAAATAGGCCACCAAGCCCACCAAGATAAGCCGTCAAATCTAATAAATCCAATCCTCTAAGAATTGCCAATAATTATAGTAAAAAAGACATCAAATGACTTTTTAATTAATTCGACCACTCTCTCAAAACAAAAATATTCGTAAATTAAAAATTTTAAATTTAACAATTTTCAAAAAGATCCCCGAATTTAAATTTAGGCAGAATTAGATATAATTTTGTAACTTAAAAATTATCAAACCATCCAAAACCGTTCGAAAATTGCACAGTTGGTCTTATCACACAAAATGGTAATTTGAATTTTTCTCTTTGACAAAATCAAGAAGCTCAAAAACTCATGGGAATACGAAGTTTGGTGGTATGCCAATGAAGAATGCAAAGAAATGATAAAGGCGATGCTACAATGGGTTCTGACTCTTTAGCCTTTGGGTGCATATGATAATTCAATTTGGAAGTGGTAAAAGAACAAAGAAAAAGACGTAGTAAAAGGACAGAGTAAAAGACAGAAAAGAAAAAAAAGAAAAAGATGAAAGAAAGGAAGAAATAGAAGAAGAAAGAAACTGAAATTCTTCATGCTTAATGAAGGCTGAAACTAGAGTTGTTAGTGGGTTGAATTTGAATCGGATTTAGTATGATCCAATTCAAATTTGATAGTGGTATGTCATATTCGATTCGATTCAAAATATTATAGAATTTGTGCTTAATATAATCATATTCGAATACAAGTAAAAATTGGATATTTGAAAAAAATCCAAATCTAATTACTCCTAAAACCATCATAAATTTGTTATTTTTTTAGAAATTTAGTATAATTCAAATCTAAAATATTCATCCTTAAAAACTCATGCAAACAAAAGATTAATGAATAAATTTTCAAGTCTACTAATCATTCAAAAGTAATAACGGAATATAACTTAATCTCATTCATTCACCATATCATGGCAATTTATATTTTATTGCTAATAATAATAATTATTTGGCATTATAAATACATAGTTATACTTTATTATTCAATCAACTAATTACAGACTTAAAGTTTTATAAAAAAGGAACCTATTTTGATCAAATTAAAATTTGTATTGCATTTTTGCCATATCATGACATTCTGTTCCTGCTTATTGTTCTTCCCACATCATTTTCTATTTTAAAATATATAAACAAATGATGCAATTATGATGTACTTATGCTTGAAATCTAACAATTTATATGAAAAATACTTGATTTGATATATAGCATAGGAACACATTACTTCCTTCGTCCAAAAACTCATTTTGGCATTGTTATAGGTTCCTGTGTGTACATATGTATAATATTATATATAAATATGTGTGTGTGTGTGTATAATATTATTTATATTCCGATTCAGATTATTAATGAATCAAATCGAGCCAAATCCATATTCGCTCCATTTATTTTGAATTGTGAATTTTTTTAATCAAATCATATTCGTTGAATATTTTATCAGTTAAAAATTTTAAATAATCTAATCAAATTCGAATTAAAATTTGCTCCATTAATAACTCGGATTGAACTATTTTTGCTAGGCTCTTGTTATAATTTAAAGCGCAACCCAAGGATTCATGAGTGGGGCTGTGCAAATTAGATTTGAACATAGCAACGGACAGGTCCTGGTCCAGGATTGGTTCCAGGCCTTCTTGGGCCAAGGTCCCAAGCCACAGAATATATGGGTGGTAATTAGGTGGGTTGGGTTAGGTCCTGGTCCAGGGTTGGTTCCAAGTCTTCTTGGCCCAGGGTCCCAAGCCACAGGACATATGGATGGCAATTAGGTGGGTTAGGTTAGGTCCTGGTCCAGGGTTGGTTCCAGGTCTTCTTGGCCCAGGGTCCCAAGCCACAGGACATATGGGTGGCAATTAGGCGGGTTAGGTTGTGCTTATATGAATTAGGTTCAAATTGGATTGAGTTCAATATTAATTGAGATAAATGGATTGGAAGCATGATGGTTGAAAGTTGATTGAGTTGTGGGTTGAATTGAATTAAAAATGGGAATTGAATTAAAAATGGGTCCAATACTAAACAAAAAATTAATTAATTTTACTTATTTACAAAACCAATTCAAAAAAAAAATAATATTAATATTGCTTTTGCACCGCATTCATTATAAAATTTTACAATATAATGATATAATTTAAAATTACTTATTTATTTTTTAATATTTTTCATAATATTCATGTGTATTGAAAACTAATACAGGTAGTATTTATTTCATAACAAACTTGATAAGTTACAAAAAAAAAAATTGCATAACCATTGCATCACTATGTGTATATCAAATTTTTAATCATGAGTGTGCTAGTTTGGATTAATTTTTCCAAAAATTGAATCACATGAAATTCATGTCTATCTTACTATTACCAATTTGGCATGCAACATTAGTTAAGTAATCAATTTAAAATATTTTTGAATTAATATGTAGGCACAATAATTGTTATTATTGTTTATTTGACTTCAAGATATTATTCATACACTTAAATTTATATGTCAAAAGAAGTTTAGACAACTAATTTATTAATATATATAAGTTGAAAACCTAAAAAATATATTTTAATTTTAAAATTATTAATAATCTAAAAGTATGAGAATTTTAAAAAATAAAAAGTAAAAATAAAGTAGATTTTTAAATATTAATTCAAAATTAATTTTGTAAATGCATTAAATTTTAGTTAAATTTTTTTAATGAATTCATTTTCAACTCACTTAAACTCATTTCAGTTAGTCACTGCATCGGTACGTGTATATCAATTTTTTAATCATTAATGTGTTTCTTTGGATTAATTTTTTTGTTATAGCCTAACTACTTGCATACATACACC
>JACGDI010005766.1:111211-135273 GCA_014898725.1 Jacaranda copaia
AAAATAAGGCATTTTTTTTAATTTTCCGATTTTATGAGAAAAGTTGACTAGTTTGCGGTTGATCGATAGTCCGACCGGCTGATCCGATCCAGTTTTTTAAACCATGATTATATATACAACTCACTTTTCTTTTATTTCTTAAACTAGTTATTCGCCTGAGCTATGCCTCGGTAGTATGTAAATTTAGATTTAACATTTTATTTTAATTATAATTTAAAATATTAATAATTTTTATAAGTATTACAGCTATAAAACTTAAAATAATTAATAAGAATTTTATTGAATATAATATAATTGATTATGTAAATGAAATGTAATAATATTTTATATGTACATAGTTAATTTATGTATCATCATATTATATTCCATGTATTAATCCATTTCTAAATAAAAATTAATGATCAAATGTGATTTCTATGTTATGTATGGCCATGCCTAAAGCATTAAATATTAAATCACTTTATAAATCCTATAAATTATTCATAAAATATAGTAAAAGATAAAATATAGAAAATCACTTTGACTAATTATGGTGTGAAGAAATTAAAGAATTCAACATTGAAAAATGAATTTTTATAGTAGAAGATAATAAGTTACCGTAAAATTTTGACTTCAATTTTCTTTTTTTATAATTTTATCTTTATTCATTAGCATAAAAATTAAAATGTGAAAAAAAAAATATATGAGCACTATATATTGTAGCATCTTCAAGAAGAAAAAAAATTTTAATGTACAAAGTGAATGATTTTATAGAGGTGAAAATAGTAAACTGTATGTTTATATTATTTTAGTTTATATACTTTTAGATATTTTTTAACTTAGATTTAGAATTTTGTTAACTATGATTTAACTTAATTAACATATTAAATTATGAAATAAGAGAAAACTCATGAAATAACACAATATAATACATAAAATTAAATTATAATATATGCTATATTAATATAAGACTCTCTATATATGAAAAGTTTATATACATACAATATGCATGGATCAAGACATATTAGCTAAATTGCATTGACACCTATATATGAACGTTGATATATATACATACATGTGTTTGTATTCATTCATAATTATCAAAAAAATATAACTAATAGACAATATAATAAAGAATTACAAAAATTATATATCGATAAAGAAAGTTAAAAAGTCATCATAAAAAGTTACATGTATGTTAATATATATACGTACATGTTGAGTATTTTCTAAAATTAAACATATAGTTTTAAAAATGAGTTAATATATTTTTTATATTAATATTAAAACAAATTTTGATACGACATTGAATATGAAAAAAATATAGACATGGAAAAAATGAAAAAAAATCTACTTATCCAAAGCCATTGCCAAATGAAAGAAATACTTAAATGAAGGTTTTTTTTTTTTTCTAAATTATCCTGATTCATAAATATAAAAATTAAAAATATTAGACAAACATTGTAGACATTATAACATGTATGCGTTCTCAAGAGAAATAAATTTTAACTACAGTTGTTCTTTTCTTAAACAGTAAATCATATGTTTAAATTATTTTTAATATATTATTGGAGGAGTTTATAGCTTATGCAAGATATATAATTAAATTGCATTGGTGGATAATTTTATATATATGCTTGGTTACACACATATATAGGTATATATGTATATGTGTATATGTGTTTGTTTATAATTATTCAAAAATTAAATTTGAGAATGTAAATAGAAAATATTAGAAGAAACTAATAGAAAATAAAGTAAGGAGTACGAAAATTAAATATCAAAATAAGGAGTTAAAAAATTAATATAAAGTTATATATTAGTATGTACATAAGTATATATATTAAATATTTGTCAAGATCAAACTTGAATAGTTACAAAAGATGAGTTAATATAATCTTTTAATATTAATATTTAAATAAATATTGATAGAATATTATAAATGTAGATGTATATGTTGACATAGGTAAAATGAATAAAATTAACAATATAATGAGATACAAAAATTATATATTAATATAGGGAGTTACAAAAATTAATATAGAATGTTAGATAGGTAAAATATTAGAATGTTAGAAAATTATATATTAACAATATTAATATTACTATATAATTCTTACAATTGTCTGAATTGATGGCTAAGTCTTCATCTCCTTCTCACACAGACTAGTTGACAATTTTAATAAAATGGCAATATCAAAATGCGGAGTGGAAAAGAGATCTAGCCACAATATATAAGATAAAAATCTTATAGAGCCCTTCTATCACGGATTTCTAAGATTCGGCGTACACTAGTTGTCACACCAAGTCCATTAAGAAAAATGTCTTAACAATATTGGGCTAAAATAATAGGTCATATGAGTCATGACTCATTAACCATATTAATCTAGCCAAGGTTTATTTTATTGAAAAACAAATCCAATTATTTTTTTGATACAAGAAAAATAAAAAACAAATTCAATTAATAGAAATCCACGTATTGGAATAAAATTTCGACAATTTTATCACTGGAAGGAACTCTTTCGATGGATAAAACAAAAGTATAATTGTTGGAGGACCTTAAAATTTGATGAAAAAATATATACGCTATGCACTTTTATGTTTTTTCAAAAATATTTCGAATTTCCAGAAAAATTTTGGAATGAATGCTCATTTTTCAATTTTTTTTCCAAAATAATCAAATTTTATCTCCAAAAAATCCTCTCAATTCACCCAAAAAATCCTACACCAAGAAAACTACACGTACCCTATCATTTTCTTAATTTATCTATCACATCACTCATTTATTTATCACTCTCTCACTTCACTCATCCATACACACACACACACACACATTTACATATATGAAAATAATAAAATTTTACTAGTTAAAAAAATTCTAAAACTTATGTTTACTAATTTAATTAAATTAATTATAAAACATGAATTAAATTTAATTAAATATTATTTATATTATTACTAAATAATTTATTTATTAAATAACATATTAAATTAATTAAACTTACTTATTAATTAATTAGGATATTAGTTATATTTAATATTTAATGTATTAATGAAATATTACAGTTATTCATTTAATAAATAATTTACGCTATTTTAATTTGATATAATAAATACATTATTCCTCTTAAAAAATATTCTTTATTAAATATTAATCTTCATATTTTATTAAAATTAAAAAAATTGATTATAGGGTGATATTTATTTAATAATCTATTAAGTTTAATAAATTAATATTGATATGCTTAAATTAATTATTGAGAGAATTAATTAAATTTATGTAAAATTATTTGATTATTACTAAGTATATATTTACTAAATAATTTATTAATTAAATAATAAGTTAAAGTAATTAAATAATTTATTAAATTAATTTATTTAAATAACTTATTATGTAAATATTAATTATTTTTCATAGTTTATGTATAATTACATATTACATTTATTTAGTTATTAAATAATTTAAAATGATGTAATTTCATATAATATAATATTATTTATTTATTTTTAATTTCATGAATTGTTATTAAGTCTCATATATATAAATTATTAAAAAATTATTTTATTTAAATAAATAACTAAGTTTTATTTATTCATAAATCAAAAGTAATAAATAGTTAAATAATTATATTTTAATAAATAAACAATAATTAGTTTATAATTAACGTACAATAATTAATTTTTTTAATAATTCAATATTAACAATTATGATATAGGCTGATATTTTTATAATTATGATTTCATGGATAATTAATATTTATTAGCATATATTTCACTCCAAATAATACATCATTTACTAACGTTAAATTTAAAAAATATAAATTTTAAAATAAATAAGTAATTAAATTAATTAAACTCATATTTCAATCATTAAATACACACATCATCATCATCATCATCATCATCATCATCATCATCCAACTATAAATATATATATACATATAATAAAAAAAATTACTTTCACCTTACAAACCCAACAAAAAACAACTAATTTAACATTTACAGTAAAATTTGTCGCTCTTCAAAACATAAAGAAATAAACAATTTATTCTCAAATTATTTTCCTTATTTCCCAAAAACAAAATGAAATACTTAACACATTTTTCAAATTTTCTCTCAAAAATTCATTCCCCTAAATTAATGTTCAAAACATAAAATAATATAGTGATAATTATTTGGATAAATTAGACTTTGAAAAATATATAGAATAATTATATATTGATCCATCTGCATCAACAATTAATGATATACTAGACCAACCTATATAGTTCATTTGTGTGCATTTTAAGCCCGAAAAATGAGCCGGGTGAGGATCATGAGAGTTAAAATTATGTCTATATATAAGAATATTTTCTTTCTTTAAGTTGGTAAGTCTTTAGTCAACTTTGCACCCAGTTTCATTATGATCAATAGATTTACAAACCATCCATCGCTACAAATTCGATTATCACATCCAAGTAGACCCAGGGATGAATCCAGAATTGAAATTAGGATGCAAAAATTAAAAAACAAAAAAATTTAAATATAAATTTTATAATTTATAAATTTAAAATACATATTGTCATTGAAGTAGAGTATGACATTCTTTTATATCATAATATTCATTAATAATTCAATCAATGTCAAAATTTTTAATATTTTTTTTCAATATAAGTAACTAAAGAATAAGTTGAAAAATCATCTTTCATCTAATTTCTAAAGTTTATTTTTATTTAATATATTCTCAAGCAAATAAAATAAAAGTGTCCTAGTGGCTCTAAGGTATCCAAATTGTAAATTATTTGATTGCAAATATAGGCCTAAAACTTTGCATAAAATTTTACTAAACTAAACTAGGTGAAGAATTAATAAAATTTATTACTAAAATTTTAAATATATGTAAACTAAAAATTATTACAAAATTAAAAAATATATTTTAAAATCTGGGATATTATTACTAAAGTTTAAAAATATAGAAATTTTAAAAGAATTAAAAAAGGTCCACAAAATGTTGGTGGGGCCTTGCCGCCGCCTCGCAAATGCGTTGTACTCGATCTTGACTGTAGCTTTCCTCGTAAAAATGGTTGAAAAATATTTAAGTTTTCAGACATTGTAGCCACTCTCTCATTTGTGGTACGTTGCACATAAATTGAGAAAGAAGACAAGCGGCAACATCTCCAAATGTTCAGTACTGAAGCAGGTGAGGTGGTAATCTTCTTGCAAGCACCACCCATTTGGGTTTCCTGAGAAGAGTAAAAAAGGATTTTCAGCACATCACTTTTGCCGGTGCGGAAAAAAAAGTTTGAATTCAAACTGAAAGCCATAGCTTGATGATAGATTTGAGTCTCACAAATTGAGTCGAGCTCAAATGAAAGAGATCGTTGAGCTCGATTAATTTGATTCACTTGACTTTATTCATTTGTATTCTTAAATACAATATTAGTATCTTAGTAAGAATCTACTATCAAGTCGTTGGATTAAGTGAAATGGACTTTTATCTTCCGCTGTCCAACCCGTCCTTGTACTTTAATGATATGATGTACACAGTTTGAGTTCAGCGAGCGTAAAAATTATATCAATTCCAAACACCGCAATTCTTTTTCTAAAAGGAATAAACAGTATAAGAAGAGAAAGCAGAATCTGCGAACCACAAATTTGTGGTTGGATTCCACTACATTTTGTGCATGATTAAATGGACAGGAAGTGGCTAAATGATCGAGCATCATTGCACAGTTGATGAGGATGGTAAAGTGTGGCACAGAGGACGGCAATCACATTTTTCGTCTCGTTCATTTTGGCCCTACGCTGTTGATGCCACTGCAATTATTTAAACTCTTCGTATGTATACCTAACTCCAATTTTTTATTTTTTATGTTTGTATTGCAATTTACTTTGTATTAAGAAATAGTTTTAAATTTATTATTATTTATTTATATTAAGTGTAAATTTTATATTTTATCAATATAATAATTTTTAAAAGATTAATGGTGATAAAAATTATTTAAATCATAGACATTACATATGTAGTGATATCAAAAAACACTTTGGCAAAACTTTGAGATGGAACTTTTCCCTTTACAAAACTTCTAAATTAGATCATATAGCATTTCAGATTGAGAGATTCATTCATCTCTAATAGCCTTTAATTTGTCTAAAATTTGTCCATGACATTATTACAATTTCATTAATAAATGTGTCTCTATATCCATCGTGATAATGCTAAATGTTTGGATCCAAATCCGTCTCTAATCTATCTTAAATCTATTTATAATTCTTTCACATTTCTGTTGGTAAATGTGTCTTTAAATTCATGTATAGTCTGTCTGTAACAGTAATTATTTGGACATGTATCTATTTTTAATTTGTCTAAAATCCATCTATTATTATGTCAAATTCTTATAGATATTTCTGTCAATAATTTTGTCTATATTCTGCCTCGAAAATGTCATTTCAAAGGAATGGTTTCAGCTCAAAATCCAACTCTAACAAATATAACATTCATCATTAATTAGGTCTTTAAATTCACACGCCATTGTTAATATTTTTGTCTTCACATCTATCTGAAAATCTGTTTCTAATCCATCAAAGATCTTGAATTAAAGGTAACACTTTTGAACTCAAATCCACCTCTAATATGTTTCATAATTATCTTTAATTCTATCACTAAATTCATCCTTATATCGAGTGTAAATTCAATCAATTTTTATATGAGTCGACCAATAAATATCCTACATACAGAAGTAAAAAGAAAACGAGAAGCAAGCAAAGATGCAATTGTAGGCATAGAATTGTGGAAGAAATATGATGAATTTATTTATACAATAAAAATTTTATATACAAGAATTTAAATTCTCGTATAAACGAATATTGCAGGATTTCATATAGACGGATCAAGCAGTAATTCTTGAAATTATACAATAAATAGCGCTTACCTTGGTCCTTTATGAGAGCAATTTTTTGGGGTTCTGAACTTTTATGAGAGCAAATTCTTGTATCTGCATGTTTTCAAAAATAGGTCGGATCATGACCTTGCAACGTCTTGCGTGACCTGAATGAAAAAGAACCGTTGATCCAGCATGTGGATGCTCAAGATTTAGACATCTCACCCAAAGGTTATCTACCAAATGTCAAACAGTTATAAATATCCTATTATTCTTTATTTAAAAGTTATGCAATTTACACATTCACTATTAAATTCTTCCAACCTGCATATTTATTTCGACCTCTCTAACTGACTTGAGTATTAGAGGGTTTTTATTGGGATCCCTCTTAGTGCCCTTAATGATCTGATTGTGGTTGTAGATTCTTGGTTTTGAGTCTCACATTTGAATAAAATTCAACTCGGATATTTGTGAGCTTAAATTCATTAAAAGATCTCTCCCGACCCCCACTTCATTTAGTGCCGTTTGTGGAAACTTCCCTTCAAATTCTTAGAATCAGGCAGCCTTTCCAAATGGAAAACACACTAGAAAACAACACTCAATAAGAACTCACACCACCAACTATGCCAAGTGAACCTTCCGACCCGGTCACCCCACCCATGGGGTCATTACCTATAATCCTGCCTGCGTCATTCGTAAATGCTAGTGGAGATCTCATTCAAGTTTCATCTAGTGACCTCCAGAAGATGATGAATGATTAGGGCCTTAAATTATTGGAGTGACATAGGGCTATGGCTTCATCCTTCTCTTTCATGGTACCCTATGCACCAACGCATAGTTTAATACAACTGTGACAATTGTTCCAGTCTAAGTAGAACTTGGGGCCTCAACCACTAGATCGCCATGAACAAGCAGCAGAGTCAGTAAATGTAGTAAGTCGTGCCCCGCGACATCAATATGTCCATTAGCAGGATACAGAATATAGGAGATCACCCACATGAATGAGTGAGCAAAGAGAAAGAACCCAGGTAGACGACCTCAGTGAGCAAGTGGAACAACTTAATAAAAGATTGGATGAAATGAGATGAAGAATGGTTAGAGGTTCACTGTTAACTTACATTTTTGTCTTTTTATTCATATAATTTTCCCTTGTAATTAATAATAAAAATATGTAATTGTTGGATTTTAACTTTCATTTTATATTTTGTGAAGCAATTGAAGATTCGAGCTTATGCAGTTCAGAATCGAAAATTTGACATGTTTGGAGCAAATATTGCATTCCTGAGGAGACGAGGAATGAAAGAAGTAAGTAATTTGAGTGTGGGTGTGTCTTACTTCTCAAGACTATAACGTAAAAGTTTGATTTGGAAGCATTCAATCTACTTTGGCAGTTACATATGTTTGGAATATTTTAATTTTTGTTTCTTTAATTAGGATACTTTGAGTTTTCCTATTTTGATAGGACTCTTATTAGTTTTCTAGTTGCATTAGGAGGAGTAGGCTATTTATAAGGAACTAGATATCTTTCATAGCAAGCTTCTCATTTTTTCATTCAACATATTTTTAGTTCTCCTGCATTTTTCTCTCAAACATGAGTTGCTAGACTCTTCTCCTAGCCAAAGGAATTATCGAAGTTTTGATTCTTCAATATTTATGAGATCTAAATAGTTTTATTCATATTTATTATTTCTTGAATATTTATTTATCTTCTATTTTCATTATGATTATTTAGGTTTATTAAATTTAGGGCCCAAATTTGATAGTTTAGAATAATTGTTCTATCAATTAAAACATTAAATCCATAATAGTTTAATTATTCTAATACTTGTGGCAATTATTATAGTTATACGTGGTGACCACATGCATGATTTATGTTATGTAGATGGATAATCTAGTCTAAATAAACCCCGCTTGTGTCTCTCTAGTTTTTTTTAATGCTGTTGATAGAGTAAATCCTAGGTGCGTTTCTTTAGGGTTGTTTATTAGCAAGGGAAATAACTAATGAGTTTTTCTTAGGTATCGAAATAGTAAGGAGAGATTGGTTATTAAGGTGTCCGAGTAAATATAACTAGTTTATTTAAGAAAAGATGAATTAATCTTTGCATCAATGATCAGATTTGCAAACCATACTAAGATTTTACCTTAGGCTAGATTCTATTCTTATTGATTTCTTATTTTATTTGTGAATTATTTTTCTTTTAAAATTCTAGGTTTTTGTTTTTATAAAATCCCCCCATTCTATTTTAGTTTATTTAGTAAACTTGGAAGAAATAAAATTTACTAGTCCTTGTGAAATATGATCCTACTTACCACTGATTACAAATCATACTTTTAGAGTAGGAGTTTATTTTTGTTGGACTTGACACCCATCAAATTTTTTGCGCAATTGCCAGGGATTGGTGTTAAAGAATTTTGTTTCTTTTTAATGCTCCAATCTTCTCGTACAGGTGAATTTCAATGCGATCGTGAGATTGCAAAAGGAGACTAGATTGCAAAATAAAGGTGAATTGCCACCTTTAGATCTTAATCTAAATACATCTAGCCTAGCCAGTTCTAGCGATTTTGAGCAAAAGGAAATATTAGCCCAAGCAAGAACTTTAAGGAAGTTAGCCGAATTGGATTTGACTCAACAACTGCTTTATATTTAATATCCAAATCTGGAAGCACCTTTTGAGTTAAAATCTGGGTTAATCCATCTACTACCTATTTTTCACGACTTGGAGAATGAAGATCCCCATAAGCATTTAAAGGCACATCATGTTGTGTGCTCGACTATGATACCCTAAGGAGTATCTGATGAGTAAGTGAAGTTACAAGCTTTTTCATTTTCCTTAGCAGACAAACTAAGGATTGGTTGTTTTATCTACCTCTTAGCTCTATCACTATATGGACATATATGCCAAAATTATTTCTTGAGAAGTTTTTACCTACTTCACGTGCTACTAGCATTAGAAAAGAGATAAGTAGGATAAGGTAGAGAGACAAAAAATCTTCATAAACATTGGGAAAGGTTTAAGCAACTTTGTGCAAGCTGCCCACAAGATGGTATTGATGCTGCTGAATGCTGTGTATAGAGAAAAAGGGAGTTTTACTACTAGTAAATCGACCAAGGAGGTTGAGTACTCAGGATTGTGTATAACTTGAGGCTTGAGATCTGCAACCACAACACACGTTAAATTAGCCGAGGTGCCCTCAGCTAAGGCACTCTGACACTCAAGCTAGTTCTGCTCTAGATGAAGAGATCAAACAGAATATAGAGAATGTAAGGCTTATAGTGTATGGGGCATTACCTTGAGCGTAGTTGAGCCTGAAATATTTATAGTTTTCTATAGGCGTGATTTGACCCTAGTACCCTTATTAGGAGTACTGACTTTTGTCTTTACCAGGGAGTTGGGGATCATTCCATGTTTAGATCTCGGTACTATGCCAGGAGGCTAAATCTCTTGTTTTCCTAGATGAATAGTACCAGTGGAGATGCGTCTCTACCAAATTTGTTGGCAGGGTTGTCAGAGTTGTCAAAGTTGTCAGAGTTGGTGGCAGTGGTTGTACCAATTGTCACGCATCATTAATGTAGAGGCATGCAGCTTGTCAGACTAATAAACACAACAGGGATCCGAGTCATCGCCGGAATAGGTCTTGAGGTTGATACATGTCAACCAGACTCGAATATTCAAACTTCTAGAGTGGTCCTGAGGTCGATACAGGTTGACCACAGACCCTACCAAGTGAGGTCGATACCGATCAACCAAATAAACTTACCGTTGAGCCTCTTGAGCTATCTCATTTGATGTTGGGCTTATGGGTTATCCCATATCATAAGTCCCCCCAACTCATGGTCCTAATCAAGCTTGCCGATGAGAAAGAGCAGGAAGTTTACATTCAACCATAGTAGGTACTATGCTCGACTAGAATTTTTGAATTCTCAACCTAGGTTTTCAAACTATCAACCCGAGTTTTTACACTACTGACCAGGATTTGAGGCAGTTTCTTTGCATTTAATATGGCTATTACTGTGCAGAATACGAAGCGTACTAAGGGCAGGCTGTCATCATAGCAATTACACAGATTCCCGCGTGCGAATACCTATAAATAGGGGGAAAACCGACTCCATTTACACTTTTGCTCTCTGAACTTCTGGTCGAATTGCCATCTTTGAAGCTCTTCAAGCTCTGTGCTTTGCCTTTGTGAAATTTGCACTGTAAGTGTTTTTGCTATTCTTGTTCTTTTCTACCTTTTCTTTGTAGAAGCATGTCTACTAGCGTTGATTCTGATAGCACTAGATTAGAGAATATGGCCCATGGGGGGCAGAATGGGACAGAGAACACATCTGAGTCGTCTTGTGGGAGTGAGTCCAGTTCGTTCACGAGTGAAAGCTCTAGCTCGAGTAGTAGTAGTAGTTCAAGTAACGTTAGGGTAATATCGAAGTGGGAGGTTAGCACTATTGATATACTTGCAAGTCAAGGTCAATTATTTTTCCCTGACCATTATACAGAAATAGGCTCCAAGATAACCATTGTAGATTTAATCTGTATTAGAGCAACGTATCATATCCCTGACGAGTATGAGCTGGTAGCGCCAGAGACCCGGGGTAGAATGCATCAACCTTCCTGAGGATTTATAACTATATCTGATGAGAGGTTGAAATATAGCCTTAGGTTCCCGCTTGCCCAACCTATAGTCGACCTCTTCTTAGGATTGGGGGTCTGCATCACCCAATTACTCCCCAATTGCTTTGCCACACTGTACAATTTTGTTGTGTTGATGTATCTATATGACCAGCCTGCCACTTTTGCCAATTTCTCCAACTTATTCCATCTCTAATGTCCCAAAAGTCAAGCAGTAGCAAGGAGTTTAATTTTTATTACCTGATCACTCAACCTCGACGAACGTTTTGATATCCCCCACCTCTTCTTACAGGCAAGGGTGGAAAAAATACTATTTTTATATTTGGGAGCCAGGGGTGCTTGCTATTTTGAGCGGTTGGTGGAGAGGGACTATGGAGATGCCCGAGAACCAAATATCTAGTTGGCCCAACACCTTCATCCGAGATCTAGTCGGGTTTGGGCAAATGGAGGCCTCCATATTGACCAAAGAGAGGTGTTTGGTTCTGGCTGGCCTATCACCTACCTAGCTCAACTTGCCTGTGGGCGATCGATTAGGTAGAAACTTTCCATGGACTGTTTCCATTGCATACTCATCTTTTTGCTCAAATCTAATATTTTTTTACATTATTTTCCTGTGCAGATCGCAACAACATAATGGTTAGTAGCCGTAATGAATCACAAGTTTGAGCTCTAAGGGCCGAGGTGCGTCAACAAGCTGTTGTCGCTTCTTGACGAGGAGGTGCTGCTGAGTGGGCGGGCTCAGTGAGGTCAACATTTGCACCGCTTCCACCACAAATAAAAGTGGCCCTTAAGACCCAATTTGTTGGTCAAGAGAAGCTCAAACAGAGTAGCCCTATGGATTAGGGCAAGAGGCAGCTAGTCGAACAAGGAGGTTCGGCTTTGAAGAAGGCTACCGGGGGTAAAAGAAAATAGAAGGTAGTGATAGGTTGGGACCTATTTGGAAAGCCTGGTGACGACCTAATGCTCTGACTTCCTCGACTATCTCCTCCGTGATTCATCACTAAACGAGACCAAGAGATATCCAACTTGATCTCAATCTTGAGGGAGGGCCGACTACCACCGACACTCTGAAGTGGATGACCTTGGGGCTCTTTGTGAACAACTAGCGAAAACTCATGAACCTAAGTCAGCTCGGGATGATGAAGGCAATGTCCTATTACTGCAATGTGGTAAGTACGAGATCGATAAGGTCAACCACATCTTTTCTATTATGTTCATATTGGTTTGAGAATGACACTGCTATGTTTTAGATAGAGCAGCTGGGCTACAACATGTTTCGGCGGTCGGAGATGTCACTGGCTGCCAAAGAGGAGTTGAAGGTTAGGGGAGAGATGGAAACCCTTAAGGTGCATCTCAAATCCTCCCAACTCCAGATTGAGCAATTGAACAAAAAGGTAGCTGACCTCCAACAGCAGCTCAATGCCAAGGATCAGCAGTTGGTCCAGGCCATCAAGGACCGAAGTCATATGGATAACATTATTAAGAAAGCCCATCTCGACTTTCAGGTGAGCTTTAGTTCTAGTTAGGCCAAAGGTCATGCGGAGGTGACCAGCCAAGCCAAAGAGGCCTTCCTCTGGCATCTGCTCGCAGTGCGGTGCGAGGCTATTGAGTAGTTCGTGGTGAGCACTGCTTTCCAAGATGCCAATGTGGTTGCAGCCCTGGACGATGCTCGCGAAGCATATCATCGGGCCATTAAACAACTGGAGCACATGGGTTATTACTTTTGTGCTAAGGATAGAAGCCAAATGAGCCTTCTGCTCAACAATAAGTTGGAGCCTTTCCCCAAGTTAAAGGAAGGCGGCACTGAGCAGGCTCTAGAGGGTGGACCTACTACTGTTGCACCCAATGCACTACTATCTGAGGATCAGAAGAAGAAGGCCGAGGTTGATGCCTGGCTAGAGCAAATATGTTTTGAGTTTGCACTCGTGGGGGATCTCGTTGCCTAACTAAGGGATGAAGAGGTCGACTTAACGCAGTACGTGTTGTGGTCAACTAATTTTATGGGTGATCTCCTAGGACCTTCAGAACCTCCTCAGGCAATCTCTCTGCTAGCCTGTGTGGCACCCAAGCCAGACGCATATTGGGCTGAAGGTGGTCAACAGGAGCTAGGCCAACACTGAAGTTGAGTTGAACCAGTTTTTCATTTTTATTTTTTTTGTATATACCCTGCCAGAGTATTATCAATAAAAAATATATCTTTTGTTTCATTCTCCTCCTATAACGGCATGCATAGCCTTTGACTTTTGTTGTGATAATGTGAAAAATATTTGGTTGCCTGTTGTGTAGTAATGGTGTTGCACGATTATGTCGTCAATTACTTTATATTGTATGTTGGCTATCTGCTCAACCTTTAGAGTTAATTGCCCCTCAGAAAAAGAGGTGCATCCCTTGCTAAGTACGGGGTCGATAAAAAGCAAATGGTTGAGTAAAAGTAGTGAGGGGCTGCTTAGTTGTCAACTATAGGGTTGACTAGGAACTTGAACCGCTATGAGCCGTTTGTGGTAGTAAGGGGCTGCTTAGGCGGCGACTACGGGGTCGATTAGAAATTTTGGACAGCTAGGAGCCATTTATGTGGCAACTAAAGGCTGCTTAGGCATCAACAATGGGGTCGACTAAAATTTTAAATAGCTAGGAGCCATTTGGGTGGTAGCAAAGGGCTGCTTAGTCATCAACTGTGGGGTCGACTAGAATCTTGGATGGCTGAGAGCCGTTTAGGTGGCAGCAAGGGGCTGCTTAGTCATCGACTATGGGGTTGACTAAAATTATAAAGAAAACAATTAAGCTAATAAAATTACAATTTTATTTAAGCCAATAGGTCACAAGGATAAGCACCATACAATTTTGAATAAAACATTTCCTGAGATTGATGGTGTTCCACGGGCGAAGGAGTTCCTCTCCTTGCATTTTGGCTAGCTTGTAGGCATTGTGCTTTGCTACTTTGATAACGGAGTATGGCCTTTCTTACTTTAGTTCGAGCTTGCTCACGTTCTTGGAGACCTCTATCTTCTTAAGGACAAGATCCCTAATGTTGAAACAATGCTCTCTGATCCTTTTATTATAGGTTTGGGTCATCTTCGATCTGTAGCACTGCATAGTATTGTGGGCCTCTTGTTGATGCTCATTGATAGTGTTGAGATCCAACTTCCTCTTCAACGTGTTTCTAAGTGGGTGATAGTGGATGGCCCAAGTAGTATGTTGGATCAATTTTGAAGGTACAATTACTTTCGAACCATACACTAGGCTATAAGGGGTGTGACCAGTAGGTGTTCGGGAAGTTGTCCTATAAACCCACAGCATGTCGGGTAGGTCATCTGCCCAGTTTGTCCTAGTGTCCTAAAGTTTGGCCTTCAATTAGTCGAGGACAGTCTGATTGGTCATCTCGACCTAACCATTCAATTGAGGATTACTCACCGACATAAAATATTATGCGATCCCCAAGGTCTCTCACCAACCTTGTGTACCCTTACTCTGAAATTGACTGTCATTATCTGAAATAAGTACCTTGGGCAACCTAAAATAGCAAATGATATTCTTCCATATAAAACTTTTTATGGCCGCGTCAGTTATCTTAGGGAGAGCCTCAACTTCAATCCACTTGGTGAAATATTCGATCGCTAAGATTATAAACTTTCGCTTCCCTATTGATCTTGATAAAGAGCCTACTATATTGATTCTCCACTGATCGAATGGCCAGGAAATCGAAACATTAACCATCAGCGCGACTGGCTGGTGTGGCAGATTGGAATGGACTTAGCATGATGCACACTTGTGTGCGAAATCTACCGAATCTTTCAACAATGTTGGCCAAAAGTATCCATACCTGATTATTTTATGGGCAAGGGACCTCCTTCTAGAATGGTTGCCATACATGCTTGCATGAAATCTTGTAACGCTTCCAATGCTTGATCCTAATCTAAGCATCTCAAGGGCGGTCTGATGAAGGATCTTTTATATAATTGACTATGCTCGTCGAGGGCAAATTTGAAGGTTTGACCTCAAAGGTGTCAAGCCTCATTCTTGTCATCGGGGATAATGCTTTGGCTGAGATATAATTTTATCGAAGTCTGCCAAGAAACAGGTATCTCGTCAATGGCTATTATATGATTTTCATTAGAGAGTGCGATTGAAGGCCTGTTCAAGACCAAGAATGCAATTTTCTTGTCTCTTGTTCCTCTGATCGAGCTGGAAAACTTGAAAAGGGAATTAGCCCATTCATTCTCAAATTGAGGGATCTGGCTGAGAGTAAACCTTTTGAACAATTGCGGCAACCTCTTTACCTCGGCTAGGTATCAGGCTATCGACTGTTCTTTGCCTTCAAAATTTCCTCTAACTTGCTTTGCCACTAACTGGGACTGTGTGATCATGACCAACTATTGGACCCCACGCTCAAACACCATTCTCATTCCTTCCAACAGGGCCTCATGCTCTGCCTCATTATTTGTGACAGTATAATCTAGTGTGATTGCAAAATCATACTCCTCCACACCTGGGGAGCGAAGAATGACCCC
Organism: Jacaranda copaia; assembly: GCA_014898725.1. Classification (NCBI taxonomy): domain Eukaryota; kingdom Viridiplantae; phylum Streptophyta; class Magnoliopsida; order Lamiales; family Bignoniaceae; genus Jacaranda; species Jacaranda copaia. Next base: position 127,184 of record JACGDI010005766.1, read on the forward strand.
AATTCCTCCCCTAGACATGGTCGATGACCCATCGACATGCAAAGTCCAAACAAGAGGGGCAACAATACTTTTGTTGGGTAAGTCAACTCGCTCTGCAATGAAGTCGACAAATACTTGAGCTTTGATAGCCGTTTGAGGTTGAAAGCTGATGCCAAACTCTCCAAGCTCAATCGCCCACTTGGTCAATCTACCTGATGTATCAGGCTTCACCAATACTTGCTTCAATGGCTGGTTTGTTAGCATTATGATAGAGTGAGACTGGAAGTATGGTCTTAGCTTTCGAGCAGCGGTCACTAAGGTTAATATAAATTTTTCAATCTCCAAATAATTATGTTTTGGCCCTTGAGTGACTTACTGCAATAGTAGATTGGTCGATGGTTGCCATCCCTGGTCGATACCAGTACTGAACTAATTAACGCTTCCGAGACTGCTAAGTATATCTGAAGTATTTCTCCCTACTCGGGTTTTACCAATATCGAAGGTGAGGCCAAATATTATTTCAATTCGATCAGCACCTGGCCACGCTGTTCCATCTACTAAAAACTTGTCTTTTTGGCATTTTTGAGAATTTTCAAAAAGGGGAGGCTTTTGTTGGCCAATCTCGTGATAAACCTTCCCAAAGCCACGATTCTCTCAACCAACCTCTAAACTTCCTGAACTGTTCTCAGAAGGGTAACATCTAAGACTGCTTGAATTTTTTGTGGATTGGCCTCAATGTCTCTTTGGCTAACAATATAGCCCAGATATTTTTCTCCTCGAACCCCAAATATGCATTTATTTGAGTTTAGCTTTAATCTAAATGCCCTCAATATTTTAAAAATATGATTGAGGTCGAGCAAGTGGTCTTAAGCTTTTTCTATCTTGACTATCATGTCATCGACGCAGACTTCCATCGATTTTCCAATCTCATCTTTGAACATAAAGTTGACTAATATCTGATAAGTTACCTCCATATTTTTTAAATCAAACGGCATGATAAGAAAGTAATATACATCGTTAGGAATAACAAAAGATATTTTATCCCTATCCTCGGGTGCCATGAATATTTGATGTTAGCTTTGAAATGTATCTATCATACTCAACAATCACACCCAGCAATTGAATTGACTAGTAAATCTATCCGAGGTAGGGGGTAAGGATCTTTAGGGCATGCTTTATTCAAATTAGTAAAATCATTACACATCCGCCACCGTCCCTCAATTTTTAGGACTAAAACAATATTACAAAGCCAAGAGGGATACTGAATCTCTACAATATACCCTGCATCTAAGAGTTTCCTAACCTCTTCTTTGATGATTTGCATCCTCTTGGTGTTGAATGTCCTTGTCTTTTGTCTCACTAGCTTGTATGAGGGGTTAGTGTTCAGGCAGTGCACAATGACATTGGGGTTAATCCCCTGTAGGTCAGACGCCTTTCAAGTAAAAATGTCAACATTTCTCCTTAAGAAATCGACCATGAGACACTCTAAGTGAGGGCCTAAGTCTGTTCCAATGCGGGTTGTCTTTTCAGAGTTACCTTCTTTGAGCTCAATAGTCTTAAATTTCCACAATAGGCTCCACTTTGGTGTCCTCTAGCTTTTGCTTCTTTTCGACCTAGGACTCTTTGGGTTCTGCTATAGAGGTATCCCCCGAGGCCTTCAGCTACGGTTAGGTTTTCTACTCGATTGGCTCAATCGAGATGTTATAATATCTCCACGCCTTCTTCAATTGCTCAAGAGCTCACCCGTGCCAGCTAAGGTTGGAAACTTGCCTTTCAAATGATAAGTGGACATAATGGCATGGAGGTAATTGAGTGCGGGTCAACCAATAATGACATTATAGGCGAATAGGGCCATCAACCACAAAGTAATTTAGTATTAATATTCTCCTTCGATGAGCCTTCCTAAAAGATTTGGGCAAGTTAATCGACCCTTTCAGTATGATCTCCAACCCCCCGAATCTAACCAATGGTGTGCACATAAGCTAGAATTTCAACTTGCCCATGTTTATCCTCTTTAGTGTGGATAAGAAGATGAAATTCGCTGAGCTACCGTCGTCAACCAGAACCTTCCACATCTCAAAGTTTGTAATCTCCATGGAAATGACCATCGGGCAATCTATCTTGTGATCAACATTTTTGCCATCGAGATGGGTCAAGTCAGCATTCATAAATGAAATAGGTTCTACGCTTGTTGATACATGGAAAGTTGTGTCCATAGATGAAACTTTATTGGACTCGAGCCTCTTCTGTGTTTGCGTCCAAGCAGACTTAGAGTCTCCCCCAGTGGGACCTCCTATAATCATGTCAGTCACGTTTTTGATAGGTGGACGATCTTCCTAGGTTGGCTTCTTTCCTTTATTTTCTCTTTTAGAGCTAACCGACTTTTCTCTATGAAGAGTTTGGTCGATTTTGCCCCTTTTAGTTTAGGCTTCCATGACTATGTATTTTTTGAGGTGGCCTTGCTCGATTAATCTTTCAATCTCATCTCAGAGATTGAAGCACTCATCGGTGTCATGCCCTTTCTGTTTGTTGAAATGGCAGTACTTCTTTGATTTCTTCATGGCTTTAGTCTCCATCAACTTTCTGGGATTTTTGAGGAGGTTATCATGCTGGATAGTGTATAAGACCTCCTTTCTCAGAATGTTCAATAGCGTATAGTCATGGAAGCATTTAATTAGAGATTGACCTCGCTCTTTTTGTTTTAGTCATCTCTCTCCTTCTTTTTCTTTTCAACCTCGGAGAATCCGAACTTGAGCTTGTTTATTTCCTCCTGGGTTATGTATCTTTTTGCCAGGTTGAGCAGCTCCTCTATCTACTCAGGCCGTTCTCGCACCAAAGCATTGGCACATTCTTTATGCTTGAGCCCTAAGAACAACACGTTAATCAAGAACTCATTCTTAGGGTTATCAACCTTTAGGACCTCCATATTAAATATGGTAAAGAAGGCTCAAAGGGATTCCCCCTTTCCTTGCTTAACAGTATAGAGGTAGGTATAGAAGAGCTTGGCCTTCCTTCTACTGGCAAGCTGGTGCAAGAATTTATCGCACAGCTGGTCATAGGAGTAAATCATTGATGGTTCAAGCTTGACGAACTTGTCTAGTGCGATGTCTTGGAAGGTGGTCACCAGTATCTTGGCATGGATGTATTCATTGTGTCCATGCAGCTGCATCATGTGCTTGAACTGCATGAGATGCTCTTGGGGTCGATAGAACTATCGTACCTCAGCAAACTGGTGGGGACTTTGGCGTCTACGATAATGCATTTGTCGATGATTTCCTGAATGAATGGGGACCCTCTCTCCTGATGAGAACTTTGAGGAGCCTCCAAGTTTGGTACTCTATCAGTATTTCTCCTTGAGATCTCATCGAGATGTCTGTTCAGGTGTTAGACTTGATGGGATACTTCTTCCTACTCATTTCAATTTGCTTGGGTGGCATTTCGATCAAGACCCAATCTGAGACACTTAGCCCTATCACACTGCGGGGCTCGAATAGGCTAATGCACAAAATTTGTAGATTCTTCTCTCTTTTTGCGGTAGTCATGCCCAGAGTGTTCGACCTTATCGCGCTACATGGCTCGATTAGGTCTGGTGTGATCTACCAAGTCCACCACCTCTTTTCGCACTTCTGGATGCCTCCTTTCTTCCTATAGGTGTCTAGGATTGATTTCACACCTGGCAAGTAGCTACCTAACTTTTCGATGGGAGCGACTATTCTTTGGGGACCTATTTTTTGGTGGGAGCAACTGCGGAGTTGCACTGGTGGTGGGTGCAGGCACTGTAGTGTGCTTATTCAGAGCAACAGATAACTGCACTGATATCTGAGCATTAATTTGCTCACTTATCAGCTGCATCAACTGAGGCATGTTGAGCGTCACTACCTACTCCTAGAGAGCATTAGTGCCTAAAGCGTTTGTATCTTGCTGGGGGTTAGGGAGAGGTAGAGAAGTGGACCTCTGGTTCTTTTTCCTTCCGGATACTACTCTGCGTATGTTTACCATTTTTCTTGCTGCAATCTCAATGGTTTCCCAGAGATGGTGCCAAATAATGCTGCTGAAAGCTACGTATAGAGAAAAAGGGAGTTGTGCTACTGGTAAATCGATCAGGAAGGTCGAGTACTCAGAATTGTATATAACTTGGGGCTTGAGATTTACAACCACAACATACGTTAAACTAGCCGAGGTGCCCCCGGCTAAGGAACTCTGACGCTCAAGTTAGTTCTGGTCAAGATGAAGAGATTGAATAGAATATAGAGAATATAAGGCTTATAGTGTATGGGGCATTACCTTTAGCATAGTTGAGCCTGAAGTATTTATAGCTTTTTTGTAGGCGTGATTTGACCTTAGTACCCTTATCAAGTGTACTGACTTTTGTCTTTACCAGGTGGTTGGGGGTTATTCCATGTCCAGATCCCAGTACTGTGCCAAGTGGCTAAATTTCTTATTTTTCTGGATGAACTGTGCTAGTAGAGGCACATCTCCACCAAAATTGTTGACAGTGGTTGTACCCGCTGTCACACATCATTAATAAGGAGGCATGCAGCTATCAGACTAATAAATACGATAGGGATCCAAGTCAACATCGGAGTGGATTTTGAGGTCAATACATGTTGACCAAACTCGAATATTCAAACTTCTGGAGTGGTCCTGAGGTCAATACAGGTCAACCGCAGATCTTACCAAGTGAAGTCGATATCGGTAGACCAAACAGACTTATCGTTGGGCCTACTATACTGTCTCATTTGATGTTAGGCCTGTTGGGCCTACTGGGTTAACCCATATCAAGTATTACTGAGTGACTTCTCATTCAGTACTTTTATGAAAGGGTTCTACCAATGGAAAGAAGGATGATGGATGCAGCAAGTAAAGGAGCCATAGTGAACAAAACTTCAAGCAAAGCTAGAGAATTGATTTCTGTAATAGCTGTCAAGTCCCAACAATTTGGATACTCTGTCAAGGCTTGTGGGATGTTGGCCATCCTACAAATATATGTCCTATGCTCCAAGAGGACTCCTGTGAAAAAACTTATGCAGTTGGAGGATTTCCTGGACCACCGCAAAGAAAGTATGATCCCTACTTAAATGCCTACAACTTATGATGGAGGGATCATCCAAACTTCAGTTACGGAGAAAGATCACAAAATTACCAATATTTCCAACAAAAGCTGCCCTCTCCACATTAATCATCCTCTTCAAATATAGGTATGTCTCTCGAAGATATTGTTAAATTGTTTGTGACTAACACTCAGCAATTTTAACAGGAAATGCGAGCAAGCATTCAAAACTTGGAGAATCAAATACGTCAGCTAGCTACCTTAGTGGGTAAGACAGAATCCCAAGGAAAGCTGCCCTCTCAAATAGTTGTCAATCCCAGGCAAAACATTAGTGTTATGACTTTGAAGAATGGTAAGGAGCCGAAGGAACCCACCAAGAAGACACCAGAAAATATTGTTGTGAAAAAATGGGGAGAGAGATTGTCATGCTGTGCAAGATTCGGTTGAACATTTGCATAAACCTAACAATAAGGGAACAAGTCCATTGGTCGTACACCTTCCATTTCTTGAAAGGTTTGCTAAAACTAAAAGGCATGAAGAGGAAAAGGAGTTTTCTGAAACCTTTCACAAAGTCGAGGTAAATGTCCCATTGCTTGATGCAATCAAGCAAATACATCGATATGCTAAATTTCTCAAGAAATTGTGCACAAATAAAATAAAATTATAAGGTACTAAAAGAATAAGTGTGGGGGAAAATGTCTCAGTAGTGATACAAAGAAAATTGCCCCCTAAATGCAAGGACCCAGGTATGTTTACTATCCCTTTCTAAATTAGCAAAGTTAGAATTGAAAAGGCTATGCGCGATCTTGGTGCTTCAATTAATATCATGCCCCTTTCTATCTACTCTTTCTTGAATGTTGGTCTTTTAAAAGAAACAAGAGTAGTTCTTCAACTTGTTGATCGGTTTGCTATATATCGCAAGGGAGTTTTAGAGGATGTATTAATACAAGTTAATGAATTGGTTTTTCTTGTTGATTTTTATATACTTAACTTGCTTGAAGATAACTTTCCCAATTCGTCACAAATACTATTGGGAAGACCGTTTCTTAGAACCTCTAGGACAAAAATTGATGTGCACGATGGTACACGCACTATGGAATTTGATGTTAATATGGTTAAATTCAATATTTATGATACTATAAAATATTCTAGTGATGAGTGATGTGCTTTTGTTGTGGATAATATTGATATTTTGACTTAGGGTTAAAATCTTTGTACCCCCCTGTGTTGTACGAAATAGGCGGTTTACTCCCCTGTGAAAAAAAGGGTGATACGCCCGCTTATGTTTTCAAAATTTGGATCACTATCCACTTCTGTCTATTTGAGTTGAGTTTTATATTAAAAGGATGAAAATACCCTCATATATATAATTACTTTATATACTAATTTTTTTACTTAATCTAAATTAAATAATTTTATATTTATAAAATACATAAGATATTTATATAAATAAAATATTATCTAATATTTATAAAATTATATATACAAACACATATATTTATGAAATATATAACATACTTATATAAATTAAATATTATTTAATATTTATACAATTATATATGTATACATATAAATAAAATTATCAAAACTAAATAATTTAATATTTACAAAATACATAACATATTTATGTATATTAAATAATAATTATTATTTATAAAATTTCATATACATACATATATATAAAATTATATAAACACATATATGTATATAAAATTATTTATAACATATCTATATATAATATATTTTTTTATTTAGTTTAATGTAAAATTAAATAATTTTATTGTTAAATATATAACATGCTTATATAAATTAAATACTATTTAATATTTGTAAAATTATATATACATACATATATATATATATTATCTAAACTAAATCATTTCATATTCATAAAATATATAACATATTTACATAGATCAAATACTATATAATATTTATAAAACATTATATACATACAAATATATAAAATCAAACATAGATAAAATTATATATATGCATATAAAATTATGCATAACATATTTGTATATATATTAAATACTATTTATTATTTATAAAATTATATACACATACATATATATAATTATATAAATGCATATATGCATATAAAATTATTTATAGCATATTTATATATAATATTTTTTTATTTTGTTTAATCTAAAATTAAATAATTTTTTTGTTAAATATATAACATACTTATATAAATTAATACTATTTAATATTTGTAAAATTAGATATACATACATATATATATAAAATTATCAAAACTAAATAATTTCATATTCATAAAATATTTAACATATTTATATAAATCAAATTACTATATAATATTTATAAAACATTATATACATACAAATATATAAAATCACATATACATATATAAAATTATGTATATAATTATTTATAATATATTTATTTTTATACATGTATATATAATATTTATATATAACTTACGCTTTCCCACCCCTACCCCCTACTCTGAACCAACTACCATGGTTGCCTGCACCAAGTTTTTTTTTATTTTTTTAACACCAAGGCCGCCACTGGTCGGATTTGGTTGGCCAGATTTGGTTGGCATGGCTACCCCCTTCCCCCACCCCTTCTCCCCTTGCAATCAACCACCATGGTAGTCTCAAGCCAAGTTTTTATTTTTTTTATACACGATGGCCGTCAAGAATTGCATCCTTCGGTCGAATCTGATGATTTGGCTTAGATTGGCTAGATTTGGATGCCATGGTAGCCTTCTATTCATATATATTACTATATTATAATATATACTATTGATAAATATATTATAATTTGTATAATATGTTGTATATATGTATATAAATGTATACATAATTTTTTTAATATTTTTTAAATATTAAGTACTATTCAATTTGAGCCATTCGTTTAAATAAAAAGATTGAATAGTTAATATATTAAAAATATAATAGTCATTTTATATATAAAAAATCACAACCACACTCATTTTTGGGCATGTATACTCCACTTATGGTCTTATAAGGATTTTTCACCTATTTTTAAAAATATTAGGAGGTATTTTATTCTTTTTTTTTTTTTT
>JACGDI010005766.1:135373-164599 GCA_014898725.1 Jacaranda copaia
CCACTTTCTTCATCACCATTAACCTACCATCAACATCAACACCACCTTTAACCCACCACTATTTTCAAACCCACAACCACCACCCTTGGCCATCACAAAACTCAATTGCCACCATTGAATCACCATCATCATTTTCATATTCACCATCACCCTACTACAATCTTCATTTCAACCACCTGCCATCTCCCATCACCATCTTTCCATTTTTCATTTTTTCTATTTTTATGATTTTTCATTATTAGTTTTTTATTTTATGTTTTTATTTTTACTATTAACATTTTTATATTTCTTTATAAAAAAATTGAAATTGAATAAGAGAGTCAAAATTGGATTCACCTTCTTTTTCAAGAAAACCTCACAAAACCATCATACCATCTTCAACCTACCATCACCATCACCAGCACCTTCTCTCACCATAAACTACTTACTAGACATGAAAAAAAAACAACCAGCAACACATTCTCAATAGACCAAGAGCACTCAAGCAACACGTCCACATTCAACCAAATCTCTTCCGGAATCATCTCAATCGCCAACTATTTTTATTGTCAATGTTAGGCCATCTACTTCATACAGATTTCAATGTCGTTCTCGAGTTGGAAAAGGAAAACCTATCTTTCCAACCTTAGAAATTGACTTGCATGGGTTTCTCCAAATCACTACATCTCATGAATGGGATACATACAATGAGGTTTGCTCTAAACAAATCATACCCTATAAGTATATTCTCTATCCCACTCTTGAAATTTTAAATATTCGTGTTGATGTCAATCGATTAATTGATGGTATTGGATGGCACCTTTATTTTTCAATTCATTATCCGGCATATGTTGAACTTGTGCATGAATTTTATACTACTTTTGGGTTTAACAAAATGGCTTATTTCTCTTTGAATACTTCTAATATGATTGTATTTGTATTAATAGGTCAAGGTTTAGCTTGTCTATCACTGAATTTAACTTGGCATTCAATTTTATCACACCTAATTATGAACATTCTGATGAATATTTGAATAGTAGATGTGATTTCATTGTTGAATTTGTGTTTCAAATGCTTTACAGATCTTTGACTCATAACACAGTTGTCCTTTATGATCCTAGCAAATCTAAAGATACTTTTTTTGTTAATCCTGCCTTGAAATTTGTTCATCGCTTTCTTACATTTTCATTTTTGGGTAGGAAGGATTCTCTTGGTGTGCTGTCAAATGTTGAGTTTTATTTTCAGTGGTGCATGCTTAACAATGTGAAAGTTAACCTTGGGTGTTGGTTAGTTACTCAATTTACCAGTATCTTGGCTAACAAATGTGCTTTAATCTTGGGATCATTCATTACACATTAAGCACTTGATCACTCCTGATGATAACACATTACGTACTGCTTGTCATATGACACCTTTGGATTTGAATTGTTTAAAAGAGATGGGCCTATTTGGCAGACAGAATGGTACGTTCTATTTTTGCTCTTCGGGACCTAGTGTGTCATAGAAACATAAGAGAAGTTTTGATGATAATGAAAGAACCTCACACGCCCTTACTATAGTTGAACCAAGGACATGTGACAATGATCTTTATGCTCTTCGTCATCAACTTTCACACATAGAGACCAACCTTATGGCCTAATTTGCTCATGTTGTTTTCTCACCCTTAGTTCCACCCAATCCTTAAAGTGCAAACCTCGTCTCCTTAGGGGAGTCTCTCTTCCATATTTTCTTTTATGCATTTACATTCTTAGTTTGAAACATTGAGGACAATGTTTGGTTTAAGTGTGGCGGAGAAACTTTTGGATTCATTTTGCTTCAAACATGCATGAAATGGCTTTTTATTCTTCTTATTTGCTTTCAAAGTATGTTTTAATTCTTGATTAGTTAATTTTTCTTATTGACTTTTTGTCTCTTTTTGATGCTTGTTCCTGAGGTAACACTTAATTAATTAGGTTGAATTAGGACACATTGTAAGAATCACATGAGTAGTTGAGTTCTTGTTTATTGCATTTTGATTTGTTACCTTGTTGGTTGATTTGGATAAAAAAATGTAGGAGGGAATTAATGCATATCACCTTAATAATTATCATGCATAGTGGGTTAACTTTTCTAGAACTTACCTTGATGAACATATTTGAATTGAATTCATGAGTTGAATGTACTAAGAAAATGAAGGTGACTGGGTTTGACCATTTAACCTCTCTCTTAAAAAAATAAAGAGGCTTGATTATTCTGCTAATCACTAATATAAAGTGATTATAAGTAGGGATAATAACCATATAGTTTTGTGACTAGCTAAGTAACTGGGTGCATTCATCATAAATATTTGTATTCACGTAAAAAGGTTAGATGACATTCTAGACAAATTGTGGCTGGCTGAATAATTGGGTGCATTGATCACAAATGTCTATATTCGCATAAAAAGGTTGGTACACACACTGAATTTAGTGCCAAAAAAAATAAGAAAAGAGAGAGTTCGAATAAGGTTTTTCCCTTTCATCCCTTATGTTTTCTTGCATTCAACTTGCTATTCTTCTATGAATATGTGATATTGTTGGAGGTTTTTGATAGTTGTCCTTCTATGTCTTGACTTAAAATAAACTTAATGAAAAAGTGTTAGATCTCTTTTACATTTCAAGTTCGAAGAGATCACCTGATTCACAGGTTATTTGTGTGATTTATAAAAGTTCTTTCTATGAAGTTCATGTTTTTACTTGTGTCTTGATTCAACCCTCCAAAATGTGATAAATTGAACTATTTAGGGACAAGTTGAGAAATAGGAAGAAAGGATTGTGAGAAAGATTGATATATTGGAACTATTATATGCTTGAGGGCAAGCATTGTCTAAGTGTGGAGGAATTTGCTAAGTTGCATTTTAGTCTTTTTATTTGTATAATTTACCCTCGTAATTAATAATAAAAATGCTTAATTGTTGGGATTTAACTTTCATTTTATATTTTGTGAAGTAATTGAAGATTTGAGTTTATGCAACTAAAAATCAAGCATTTGACATGTTTGGAGCAAAGATTGCACTCCTAAGGAGATGAGAAATGAAAGACGAAAATTATTTGAGTGTGAACGTGTCATGCTTCCCAAAACTATTATGTAAAATTTGATTTGGAAGCATTCAATCTACTTTAGCAGTTGTATATACTTGAAATATTTTAATTTTTATGTCCTTAATTAGGATAATTCGAGTTTTTCTATTTTGATAGGACTCTTATTAGTTTCCTAATTGCATTAGAAGTAGTAGGCTATTTATAGAGAACTACTTATCTTTCATAGCTAGCTTTTCATTATCTCACTCAACATATTTTTATTTCTCCCACATTTTTCTCTCAGACATGAGTTGCTAAACTCTTCCTCTAGCCAAAGGGATTATCGAAGTTTTTGTTCTTCAGTATTTGTGGGAACTAAATACTTTTATTCATATTTCATATTTTTTGAATATTTATTTATCTTCTGTTTCATTATGATTATTCAAGTTTATTGAATTTAGGGCCCAAATTTGATAGTTTAGAATAATTGTTCTATCAATTAGAACACTAAATCTATAATTGTTTAGTTGTTCTAATACTTGTGGCAAATAATATAGTTATGTGTGGGGACCACTTCATGATTTATGTTACGTGGATAGATAATCTAGTCTAAATGAACCACGCTTGTGTATGTTTGTTGGTTAGGGCTGGGTCTCTCTAGTTTTTCTAATACTATTGATAAATTAAATCCTAGGAGTGTTTCTCTAGGGTTGTTTATTGGCAAGGGAAATAACTAACAAACTTCTCTTAGTTATTGAAATAGTAAGGAGCGATTGGTTATTAGGGTGTTCGAGTAACTATAATTAGTCTATTCAAGAAAAGAAGAATTAATCTTTGCATCAATGATAAAATCTATGAACCAAATTGAAATTTTACCTTAGGTTAGATTCTATTCTTATTGATATCTTATTTTATTTTTAATTTATTTTTATTTTAAGATTCTGGGTTTTCATTTTTATAAAATCCCCCATGCTATTTTATTTTATTTAGTAAACTTGAAAGAAACAAAATTTACCAGTACTTGTGGAATATGACCCTACTCATCATTTATTACAAATCATACTTTTAGAGTAGGAATTTATTTTTGTTGGATTTGACACCAACTACTCACCTCTACAGAGGAAACATTCTCTTTTTAGTGTGGAGATTAGAGCGGAGAACATACCATCATGTTTCAAAATACCCAGTCTCCCAAATTATGAATGGAATAAGGGTCCTCAAGAACACCTTACAACTTTTGAAGATGTTATGCAACTTCATGGGCAAACGAATGCTAATAATTAATTGTAGAATCTTTATCATGACTCTATATGGTCGAGCCTCAAGAATGGTTTACCTCATCACCCAATAGTTTGATTACCTCATACAAGAAATTGGTTCAAAAATTCCTATTCTATTTTTCCATAAGAAAACAGTGAAGAGATCTGCCATGTATCTCTTCACTATTGGACAAGCTACAAATGAGCTCCTCCATGCTTTCAATAATCGGTTCAAGAATGAGGTCTTTGAAGTTCACTTAAGAATTGACATGATGACTAGCACCCTAATACATGGCCCTAGAAAAGGCCCCCTGGCATTGCCCTAGCCTGAGAATCCCCAAACAACATGGAACAACTCATGGCAATGGAAAAAAGATATATTAATGAGAAAGAGATAAATTTGATAAAGGACATAGAATGGGATAATAATGTACTACACTAGGAGAGCATAGAGGCAAAGATAGAAAAAATGGCCTAGATAAGTTAAGGCATGGAAAGGAAAAACCCTGATCTCTAGAGATTCAGAAAGTTCCACAATTATACTTCACTCAAAACTTTATTGGAACAAACACTTATGGCTATCGAACATAAGGACCTGCTACAATGGCCAGCCAAAACTAGAGTAACACCTTGTAAGAGTAATTCAAATAAACATTACAAGTTTCATAGAAACAAAAGTCATAACATAGAAGAGTGTATCCAATTGAAGGATTAGGTTGAAAGGTTGATATGCCAAGGATACCTCAAAGAATTTATGTGGAAAAAGAAATTTTTCGATAAAAATAACATATAAAGACAAAGTAGATCAAGGTTGACCAGTCTCGAGCATCACTTTCACAATGACAAAAGACAGAAGCCCATGGAAACAAGAAACCTGGCCCTAGCACAAGAAGACAACTTATCTTGGAAAGGAGTTATAAATATGATTATAAGAAGACCCACAAGTAAGGACACATCCGATGCCTACAAAAAGTATGTCACAGCTGCTAGATCACAACTACCTTCTGATTGAGCCATTTTTGTAATAGATTGTATGGAGGAAAAGATTATTTTTTATAACAATGACCTTAAGGTTATACACTTATCCCATGATGACTCATAGTGATTTCCATCAACATAGTGAAGTTTGCAATATAAAAGGTCTTGGTAGATAATAGGAGTTCTATAGATGTCATAGTTTTAGATATCCCATAGAGAATAGAGTTAGGCATATTATCACAAAGCTAATACACATGCTATTAACAAGCTCCAGTGGAATAGAAGTCATGCTAATTGGAACAATAGACCTCCCTACCTCACTAGGGACAGAATCAAAGTGAAAGACATAAATGATCAAATACCTTTTGGTGGATGTGTCATTTGCTTACAACATGATATTAGGTAAGTCGAGCCTAAATCAATTTCAAGCAATAGTGTCCACTTTTCATTTGAAAGTAAAATTCCTAACTAGAGTAAGTGTAAGAGAGTTTAAGGGCAATCAAAAAGTTACTAGAGTGTAGTACAATGTATTGGTGAAATTTTGAGAAGCTAGACCTCGATTTCCACTGGACCTCTCAAACTCACTAGATATATAAGATAGAGACCCACAAATTATGAAAGAAGACCCAATAAAAAAAAGATAGATTGGATTGAACATTTAGGGTTTAAAACAATTGAAGTATTCCCAAGCAACCTAGACAAAACCACTTGCATTGGATCCTAAATGCCCAAGTACCTTAAGTTGGATATGATTAACCTTTTGAGAAAGAATGTTGATGTATTTTCTTAGACAACTATGGACGTTAAAGGAATAAATCCCTTAATCATAATTCATAGCCTCAATATTAACCCCAAAGTAAATTGATAAGATAGAATAAAAGAAGTTTTGGATCAAATTAAAACAAAATTATTGAGAAAGAGGAAAACAAGTTGTTGGATACAAGATATGTGGTCAAGGTCCAATATATTGATTGGCTTTCAAATGTGGTGATCGTTTCCAAGCCAAATGGGAGAAGATGTGCATAGACTTCATGGATCTAAACAAAGCATGCCTAAATGACCCTTATCCTTTACCTTGCATTAATAGGCTCGTAGAATTAACAACAGAGTTTGCAATCCTTAGCAGGATAGACACTTATCAAGGTTACGATAAGATCTTCATGGTAAAAAAAAATAGGGATAAAACATTATTAATAACAACTAGTAGGATCTACTACTATACAATCATGCCCTTCAGTCTTAAGAAAGTGGGTGTTACATACCAAAGGTTAGTGAACAAGATGGTCAAGGGCCTAATTGGGAAAACTATGAAAGTTTATATAGATAATACGCTTGTCAAGAGCTTAGAGCAACAAGATCATGTAGGTTACTTGAAGAACATCTTTTATATCTTAAGATCATACGAGATAAAGCTAAATCTGGCCAATGCACCTTTGGGGTATATAATGGCGCGTTTTTAGGTTACTTAGTCATAAAAAGAGTAATTGAATCCAATTTAGAGTAAATTGATGTGATCTTAAAGATGACCTCGCCCAAGACTACTAAAGATGTGCAGAAACTAGTAAGTGAAATAGTGTCATTGAATCAATTCATATCTAAGTTGATGGATAAAGGTTTTTCTTTTTTCAAAACACTCAAAAATATTAAAAGGTTCAGATGGACTAAAGAGTGTAAAGAGGCCACTATGTACTCAAAGCCTATCTTTCCTCACCCCCACTATTAGCTAAGTCGATTGATGGTAAGCCATTGAGTTTATATTTGGCTATATTAGAAAATACAGCAAGCTCAGTCTTAGTAAGGGCTAAAGAATCGAATCATAAACTAGTCTATTACATCAACAAGTTATTACAAGGGGTAGAGAAGATGTAAATTGGGATCAAAAAGCTAGCCTTAGCTTTTGTCACCACATCAAGGAAGTTGTATCCTTACTTTCAATCACATAAGATCATGGTCGTGATCAACCAACCACTGAGGCAAACTCTGGCAAAACCAGATGTGTTGGGTAGAATGGTTAAATGGGAAGTTGAACTTGGAGAGTTTGACATTGAATACCAACCTAGGATTTCCATCTAGACTTAGGTGTTAGCCAATTTTATGCTAGAGATGACCCAAGAAAAGTAAAGTTCTAAGCTGGATCATTAGATGTTATAGATAGATAGTTCATCAACTATATCAGGAGGAGATGTAGGCATTTTCTTACAAGGACCAAATGAGATTGAGGTTGAATTAGCATTGAAATTGAACTTTGAGGTCACAAATAATGAAGCAAAATATAAGGCGTTGATTGCCAGATTAAGATTGGCTATAAATTTAAGGATAAAAAATCTAACCCCTAATTAGTGACAAATTAGCTTCATGGATCTAACGAGACTTAGGAGGAGCTTATGGAAAAATATTTGTCCTTAGTAAAGAATTTAATCATGATCTTCCAGAACTTTCAATAGGTATAAGTGCCAAGATCAGAGAATGAAAGAGCAGATGGATTGTCTAAGTTTGCAAATTCAATATTGAAAATAAAAACTTGAAAAATCACTTTCAAAATAGCTAAATGAGTAGATATAGAGGTTAAGTAAAAGCTTTCTGGGTTGAGGTCATGCCATTAGAAGTAAATGAGCCAAGTTGAAAGGATGAGATCATGTGATATCTAGAAACAAAACAGCTACCACATAACCTTATAGATATGGTTCAATTAAAAATGAGGTTGACTAGGTTTACCTTGCTCAACAGAGAGTTATACAAGTGATCATTCTCTAGACCCCTACTAAGATGTCCTACTCTAAGTCAAACATACTATGTATTGAGAGAGATTTACAAAGAGAGTTGAGAAATTCACTCAAATGGAATATCATTAGCACAAAAAATCATTCTTTAGGACATTTTTTGGCCAACTTTAGTATACAAGGCCATAGAGTTTAGAAAGAAGTGTGAAGAATGTCAAATGCATACAAACTTACTGCATAGCGCGACAATAGTAATGACTTGAAGTTAGTTACATATCCTTTTGATTAATGGGATATATACATACTGGGTTCTTTTCCACTAGCTTTTGATTAATGGGATATATACATACTGGGTTCTTTTCCACTAGCTTAAGGTAAGAAACATTATGTGATTGTAGCTGTGGGATATTTTACTAAGTGGGTAGAAATAGAGGTAGTTGCAAAGATCACTAAAGATGCGGTCATGAAATTCTTATGGCAAACTATGATATGTCATTTTGAAATTAAATATAAACTTCAAGTATAGTAGAAAGAAAATGTTAGCGTGTAGGCTAGGCATTGAGAGAATAAGCAATTAGAGAAACTATACACCCAAAGTCATGGATCCCCAAAATATTGAAGAATATTTACTTGTAGTATCTTTAACTCTTTCCTTACCTTAATGCACTACAAATAGAATATAAAACTTTGTAGAATATGCCACCATCCCTAAAATTGCCATTGTAGAGTATGCAGTTCCACCTCGTATAAGTCCTTATAATATCTACCAAAAAAGAGGGTCTTTCCCTCAAGGTATCAAAAGCTTCAAAGCTCTACTGAAGTCCTAACCTTACATCAAGGAATATGTATAGTCTTCCAAGATGGAGTAGTGCGTGCTTAGATCTTCCAAAAAAGAATAGTATGTGACTCTTCCAATTCCTATGGAGTTTTTACCTTGTTGGAAAAAGGAAGGCTACACTTACTTGTACCTTGGAGCCATTCATCTCATCCTTTCATATCATGGAAAGAAAGGAATGCTAGTTTTGGCTAGAATAGCACTCCTTAGTAATTGCTTTATTGTGCACCAAAATGTTGTCATTGGTATGGTGGTGACCACTCTTAATGCTGGAAGTGTCATGGTGATGTTCTTCCAAATTACACCATATCTCTAGATGATCCCTACCTTACTACAATACTTAAGGTCCAAGTTCAAGTCTTAGGTGCTAAGCAAGTTGTATTTGCTGGTATGGCAATTTTTCATCACGAGATCATGTACAAGCTACAAAACTACAACCTTGATTTACAAAATTAAAGAATGCACAATGCTCTAATGGTTTTTACTAGTTCAAGAAAAAAAGTTCCCATAATTGTTCAAGTTCTGAGACAACTCAAAAGAAAAGAACTTGAGAAGCTCATGCCCACAAAGTGGATAACTAATTATGAGTCTTTATACCAAACTCATGAGATAGTGAATTCCTCTAGCTTTTAATTCTAGAGACTTAGTAATGGATGAGTAAAGACTATTTTTAATGTCCAGAACGATGAAGGACCATCAAGTGCCAACTTCCAACAAATGATGGTTGTATCAGTTCCTACATAAGCTAAAGAGCCTTATACGTCTTTAGGTGGTTTCGATATAGATGGAAGAGCAATATATATAGATAAGATCAATGGACACTTGATTTAAAATATGGATCCCTCAAAGTGTGATCTAGGATTCTCTTGTGACGAGTAGGATTCTAATGATAAAGACGAAAATTACAACAAACATTGCAAACAATAGAAGAAAAAGGACAAATTTTTCAGGAGAAACTTTTACTAACCTTAAGATCCAAATGTTGGGTTACCATAGCCTCAATTGTTGCCTTGCTATAAAAAAGGCCTTGTACAACTATGAAAAGAACGAAGTATTACATAAAGAATACAAACCTCAAATGGTACATTCCTTATCTCTCTAGTTGTTCAATTACATATGATGTTCCACTATGAACAAGACTTCCTACTTATGGAAAAATAAACTAATAGTTTCGATTGTCCTTCATTAAAGAGTTATGTACAATTGACAGAAATTGACACTGATGGAAGGATAAAGCCTATCACACAAGCAGAAGAGGTCTTCAACTAGCAAAGCACAAATTCTAGAGCCTAAAATAGGGTCATAAATATCTTGATAGCAAGATCGAGTAAGTTATCTCTAAGGTACACTCCATAGAAGTTAAAGTTTATAGTTTAGCTTTTAAAATGCAGAAGTTTTATGATGACCTTGTTAATAAGGTACGTATTCTTGACAAAGACCTCCATTTTCTCGAAGATCAAAGAAAATTTGGTAAAGAATTTTACCAAAAAAAAGTTGAGATAAGGATACAAAGAGCCCAACTCGTCCAGATAGAAACTGATAAGCAAGGGGTGATACAACCTTTCTATGCCACTTATACTAGTCAACGCTTTTATCAATAATCACCTCCAACCTCACTACCAAATTACTCAAACACTTTTTTATAACTTATAGCCTTTTAAGAAAGAGAACATCTTCTCTAAAAACTACTAAATCAAAATTCTTAGCTAAAGAAAAGTGAAAGGCACCAACATCTTTCTCTCCACAATCCACCTCTAAAATAAAGAAAGATCAACCACATCCCGAAGTATATATGACACTAGAAAATTCCAAAAAGAAGAGCTCATAGTTAGGGATTCAGATATCTTATTTGAGGTATCCTATGAAGAATCCTCCAATGGTAATTCTGATAAAGATTTAGAAATAGACCTAGTTGATATAACATCCATGCTAGTGGCTTCCAAGATAGGATCAAGCTAGTAAAGAGAAAAAGAAGTTGTTAAGAGTTTTGACTTTAAGACAGAATCACATTAGGACATTGAACCAGTAGTAACCTTACCCATAGAGAATTATTTCTCCAAACTAACCAATGGTCTATGATTTACCTTTGATGAGATCCCTATGTCTAAAAGAAAAGATAGACTCCATTCCTTTGCCGCTTGGATTAACTTGCAACTCACAGAAGAAGAAGCTAATCTAAAAGCTGTTCTAAAAGAATTTGCATGCAAATTTACAGAGACTAGTTCTAAAGTTTTGGAGAATATAGACAAATGCAGTTTTGCTAAGTCAATAATCTAACAACTGCCTTAGGAGAAATCTACTAGGAGTTTCTTGGAAATGTCTCTCTTATATGCAAAATGGTGAAACAAGATTATTTCTCTATGAGATGTTGATCTCTCAAAAAGAAAGATTTTGATTTCCATTTCCGAAGGACATCCCAGCTCTTCTACATGTTGAATGGATCAAATGAATCAAATCTGAAGCATATTTTCCTTGCATTACTTCCAAAAAATTGTCCAGCCTGAACTCCAAATGATGATTCTTGCCACAAGACGAGATATGACTCATATAGGCTTTAGCAAAATTCATCAAATAATTCTTGTAGCCTTTGACAAACTCTACGAGCAATAGAACTTCTTTAAAGAACTTCAACATAATAGATCTATCCTAAAGAAGGCCTACAACAAATCTTACTTGGAGATAAAATATAAAGGTAAAGAGAAGTGTTCTTATTTTTCTTACATGAAACCAACTATCAAGAAGTTCGAAAAGAGGAAAAAACACTTAAGATTCTTCATGAAGAAGCCTTTCAGGAAAAAAAAAACACTAATTGTTACTACCTTGGTGGAAAAATGGGCACTTTGCAAAAAATTGACCTAACAAGAGAAACAAGTTCACCTGCATGATGTCTCAAGTTCTATAATGTTCAAGTACAACCCTATCCGATATAGATGTTGAATCATTATACTCCGAATAGGAGTAACAAATAGAAGAAATGGTGTTTGTCATCTAATATTCATCTTTAGATGATGTAGAGGAACCTCTAGTTGAAGAACTTGAACCTGAGGATTATTTGCCTATATATGTGCTCCAAGCCAGGAGACCATTCCATCTCCATATATTACAGTACATATTCTTTTATCCAAATATGATAGGCTAATCAAAGCTATTGGATTCATAGAAACAGGTGCAATGAGAACCATAATGAATCCAAAAATCCTTTTAGAAGATTCCTAGAAACCTCATTGCGAATATTTCCAAGCTATAGATGGCTAGAGATTTAAGGCATTCATGATTAGCAAGAAGCCCATTGGAATTCAATTTTTCCTATAATGTATAGTATGGATGCAAGTCCTTGGAAGCAAGCTACATGACAAAGATCTTCTTGTCGGCTTTGATTTATATTATAAAGCTCAAAGACTATGGGTCCTTCTTATGGGCATCAAGTTCAAATGGAATTTCCAACCATTCATAAACACTCAAAAGATCTATGTTCTCACATATGGCTCTAAAAAATATTCTGAGTTTGCTTAGAAACTCCAACAATGCTATGCAAAATCTCATACAGATTTTAACCATTCTCATTCATTGTGGAAGAATTCATATTTCTTCATTTAACACCCATTCAAGTTGAACAAAGATGCCAACCTTACAAAGGCTACTTATTCTAGAATGAATCTAAATGATCTTATCTTAGCCAAAATGGAATGCCGCCAACTCCTAATTGATTGAACCAATAAAATCCAATTGGGCTTGTCCAACATTTTATGTAAACAAGTGTTCCGAACAAGTCAAAAGCAAGAAGAGATTCATCATTGATTATAAGTCCTTAAATTACTTCTTGCTAGATGATAGGTTTTATCTTCCAAAGATCCTGATGTTCTCATATGTAGCCCAAGCTAAAGTATTCGCTAAGTTTGATCTTAAAGCAAGATTTTAGCAACTAGGCATTAACTCAAAAGACTAATACAAGATGGCCTTTTGTATTCCAAGTGTTTGATACCAATGAACAGTCCTACCATTTAGACTTAAAGTTGCTCCATCATTATTCCAAAAAGCACTGATGAAGATATTTGATCCCATCCTCAATAGTGCATTAGTCTATATTAATGATATTCTATTTTTTTCCCGAGACATGCCCACCCATGAGAATCGTTTACAACAATTAATGTATGTAGTCCAAGCCCATGGAATTATGCTCTTAGAAAGGAAAACATTTATTGGCTAGCCTAATATCAAATTCCTTGGAATGAAATTCTTAAGTAGTCATTATCAGCCTAGCCCACATATCACTTGAGAACTCCTTAAGTTTCCAAACAAGGACTTACCTACTAAGGAGATCCAGCAATTTCTTGGTATCATTAATTATATTAGAGATTATCTTTCTAAGTCCTCTAAGTATATCAGCTAGTTGTCCAAAATGTTGAAGAAGGATGCCCTTACTTAGAGAGATGAGTAGATAGTACTTGTCAAGAAACTTAAGGAGATCGGCTAAGATCCTCAACCTTTAAAGATTCCCAATATAGGCCACATGATTCTACAAACTGATACCAGTGATGAGTTTTGCGGGGCCATACTCATTAAAGAAATAGTTAGAAAGCAACATTATTGTGGACATACCAAAGGATAGTTCAAGGAAGCAGAAAAGCATTATCATACAGTTTATGAAAAAATCCTTTCTATCAAGTACAACATTAAGAAATTTGAGTTCCACTTTGTTGGGCATTATTTTACAGTACATATGGATAGCTTTTTCTTCTCGAGGATAATGGATTTCAAGAATAAGGCAGTTTTAGAGCTACAACTATTAAGGTTCAAAGATTGGTTCTCTAAGTACGAAATTACCATGTGACACATAAAAGGAGATGCTAATCTCATTCCTAGCCTACTCTCTAAAGTAAAATTGTCTATCTCATTTCCACCATAAAAATCATTCCCATTATCCCTATGGCCTTATCCTTAACAAGCAAATCTATTGATACTTTCCCTATTACTCCTATATTTAGTAAAATATTCCAATCCTTAATGGCATTATAGATTTGGCAAGGAATAATCTTTTTTTTTATCTTGCAAAATTTTTGATAGCTATTAATAATAGTTCTAATAAAGCATGTTTTTATTCGAATTATCCATTCTTATGTTTTCCAACACAATCTTCTATTATCCCTTTACCTAAAGATTGTTTATGGTACTTATGGTGCGTGGCAAATTTATATTATTTTATAGCCCAGATCTCTCATCACGAAATGACCTAGCTCTTACATGATCAACAAAATGAACTATCCTAGGTATAGGTATTCTGTTATGGTTTGAATCCATAGAAAATTGGTTACAATTATTTCACAAAGCCACTCAGAAAGAGGCAAGATTAGAAACACAAGTGATGATTATATTCTATAGACCATATTACATGGGACAAGCAGCAAAACTATAGCCATCATTTTACTATTATCTATGGAAAACTCTCCCAGGATCACTTGATCACAACTGTGAAGAGAAGAAGCATTATACAAGTATCTCTGTTAGATAAACAAGGTGCCAAGATACCCTCCAAAGCCATTGTTCATCAACACTTCATGTGGCATTGATCCTTTCCAAGATGATGAGTTTGGATGGATACTAAAACTAGATCCAAAACCAACTCGAGACATTGGAATCAACTGAAAAGGTTTTGGACTTTTCTAGATGATCCCATGGTCCCAAATTACTATGATCATCACAATTCTCGAGGATAATCTTGAAGAAAATAATACTGAGCTTAGTAGTGTAGATAGAGCGAACAAAAAAAGTCCATCCATGCATAGCCATAAGGTGACATGTGTCTTTCTATTTTGACATATGCTCTTGAGTTGTAATAAGACTAAGTAGTTGCATGACACATGTCCTGGTGTTGTAGATTAGTCAAGCAAACATGTGTCCTTATACCTCAAGAAGTATTTTAGATATGATAAGTGTCCACCTACTATGTTTTGTAAGAGGACACGTGTCTAGTCAAGTTATGTGTTGTAATCACAGATGGATGAGTAGTATCCCGTAGGTAGGATAGTTATTGTGAACTCTAAAAGGACTATTCCAATTTGTTGAAAAGTCCTTTGAGTTCCATGCTTATAAAAAGGAGATTGTACTGTACTTTGTGATCAAGTTCAAATTGAGTAAAATCTCCCATCGTTACACATATAGATGGCTTCCTAGCTCACTTCATAATTCCTCCATAGTTTTTCCAAAGCTTTAGCTTGCATACTTTCTGATCTTCTGCTAGTTTTCTTATCTAAAGTTTAAAGTATGCTCTGTACTTGACTCTATGTGAAGATCTTATGCATTAAAAACGAACTAAAGAAAGAAATGGATTTAATCCTTATCCTATGATTCTCTCAGTTGATGGTGGAATTTTAGCAAGTCTTTCTTAATAGACTAATGGAGAGAAGATCTAATAGAGCCTACCTAATAGCCCAATATCCTCATGTGGTATAGAAAGTGGCTTTCGTTGGGGGTGTCAAAAAGCTTTCTCAAAAGCCTATCAATGAATACACTTATTTGCTCCTATATTAATTTATGAGGCTCCCAGCTAGCCCCTAGTATCAAAGCCATGTAGAAAATAACATAATGATGCAAAGATTTAAAGATCTAACAAAATTTCACTTCAATAGGTCATTCGCAAGCAAATGGCCAAATTGAGGTCACAAATTGAACATTGCTGAAGAATCTCAAGACCTGTATTAGTGATATGAAAGGAGCATAGATTGATAAGCTACCAAGAATATTATCGGCACACCATAACTCCTCAAACTTCAATAGGCGAGACCTCATTTTGTCTAGTTTATAGACTGAAAGCCATTATTCCTATAAAGATTGGAATGGCCTCATTTAAGATAGATCAATATGACCCAAAAACTAATAATGAATAAAGATTCATGGATTTGGAGTTGATACATAAAACTAAAGAAAAGCCTTATGTGAACATACTCAAACATCATAGTATGAAAGAAAGAGCATACAATAAGAAAGTAAGGCCAAGAAGTTTCCAGGTCAAAGATCTCATCTTGAAGAAGATAGACGTGTCAAAATATTAGGGAAAATTAGATCCAAAATAGGAAGGTCCTTACAATGTGATGAAGATAACGAAAGTCGAGTTATACAGATTGCAAGATATACAAAGAGCTAATCTTCCAAGACCACAGAATGTGCATAACTTGTGTAAATTTTATACATAATGTCAATGATGTATGAACTATGTTTTGTTCTTAAGGTTTTACCGATTGCTACATGATAAGAAACCTCTATTCACTTTATTTACAAATTGTTTTTTATAAAGTTAAGGGTCTAGCACATAATGAACATTATTGAGAAAACTAAGCCAAGAATATTGAAAAAGCTTGACATGAAAATGATTAGAAGACCCCAATTGAAAAAGATAGGTGAAACACGATATAAGAAAAATCATTCACTCTAGAAAAAACTTAATGTAGAAAATATCAAAAGACCCCACTTTGAAAGAGATGAGAGAAACATGATATGGTAAAGATCATTCACACTTTGAAGAAACTTGATCTAAAAAAGATCAAAAGACCCCAATTTGAAAGAGATGAGCAAAATATGATATGATAAAAATCATTCACACTTGAAGAAGCTTGATTTGAAAAAGATTAGATGGCCCTAATCTAAAAAGGATAAGCTAGACATGATTTGTAAAAAATCATTCATGCTAAAACAAGCTTGATCTAAAAAAGATTAGAAGATCCCAATCTGAAAAATATAGGGATGACATGATTTAAAAATGATAATTTACACTTGAACAAGCTTGATCTAAAAAACATCATAAGATCCTAATTTGAAAAAGATGGGAAGAAATTATCTGGAATGGGCCCTAATCTAAAGAAAGGATGAAACAAGATCTAAAACAGATAAGATATGATTTGAAAAAAGTCATTAGCAAGAGACCTAAGCCTTAACAAATGCGCATGATCTTTACATAAGAAAAATCAAGATATTCGATTTGCAAATGTGCACCAAGTTAATATGATTGATAAGATAGGTAAAGGCTCTGTTAATATCTAAGATCCGTGCAAGGAAATGCAAAGACTTGATAGATAATCTAAAAGAGAGAGAATTAACAGTCATACACCTTTATCAAGAAAAAAGGTCAAAAAACATAAGTTGCTGGAAGTTGTGATCTTGAGATCTTAAGTTCGACATCATCCAAGTGATAATATCTTGAAAAACCCTCGCCATATCAAATCAACACCACCATGGTCTCGAGATCGTGATGTCATGATTACTGACACCAATGCATTAGCTTAACTTTTAGTTGTGTCTATGATGAAAATTAAGATTGTAGGGTCACAACTATCGATAACAATTCACTAATTACATGAATTTATGTTTATAGTGAAAATCAAGATTGCAGGGTCGAGACTAATGAGCGATTCCATGTAATAAGTGATAAAAACCCCCAAAAACTTAAGTAATCTAGATGCCATCCAATCAAGACCAAGAAAAAGTAAGAGACTTGTATTATATCTAAAAACGTGTTGCTAGGGTAGTGAGATTAAGCTCAATAAAAGAATACAATTTGACAATTATATTACTAAAGCTAATATGTAGCACAAATGAAGTATGAAATAAAGATAAGTAATAATATCAAAAGTAATGTCACAAAATAGATCGAGAGTCCACCACAAGAGTGTCTCAATTGTTGTAATTGTTAGCAAATCAATTATAATCTGTAACTAATTACATATTTAAGAAGTGATTAAAACTTATGGATTGATTCCAAATTTGTGGGAATCTATAGGTGTTAGGTAAATATGAAGAGGGAAACAAAAGGGCAAAAGATCATGTATGTAGGGGAATCCCGCGTTGCTTGTGAGATAAGTTTTGGAGGAATAAATAGGAGTATAAAAGCCTTTTTCTCTTATTCAAGACCACGTAACTCACATTGAAAGTTTTCCTATTGTGAATGCACCTTATATGTGGTTCAAGTATTGGTGCTTGGTAAATTAGCAATTAAGGGACTCATGAGGGTATGTCCACACGTGCACATTGCCGCCACTATCTACCCATCCCGACTCTAACCTAAGCTCTAGTAAGGGCGATAGGCATTGGGTGAATTATATTGAGTCTTACATTAATCTTTTTGCTATGAATTCCAATTTTATTTGGAATTTAAATTTTAAAATCAGATTTAAAATTCAAAAGGTTGTAGAACCATTTTTACAATTACAAAAATTGCCAAAAATATTTCTGGAGTTATAGGTTCATTTCACCTAGTCCATAATGATTTGGACACGTTTATGCGCCTATTCTAGAATGCATCTAGACCAAAATAAACCTAGACAACTTTTTGGCTCCTCCCTCTTGCCTATATAAACCTCTTGTTACATTCAAAATTATACATAACTAAGAAATATCTTCTCTCTCTGATATCTGTCTTTCACAAATTAAAATGTTGCTTGTCAGAACTTAGGTAACTAAGTGGTAATCGAGGTGAAGCTTTTTAGAGTGTATTAGAAAAACTTCTAGACTGTCTTATCTTGGAGGAAGTTTTGTTGGACCCTTTTGCATTAGTAGGAGAAATAATTTCTTCAAGGCAAACCATATATGGTGATTTAGTTCTTAAACATGTAATATTGATTTCATTATTTTTGTCATTTATATTTCAAAATGATTATTTGCTATTGGTTTATGCTGTTTTTAAATTGAACTACAACTGAACAATTGGAATATCTATACTATTGTATGTTGTTTTTTGAAATATTCATAATATCATTTTTTACAAACATTACCCTATGCTTATAAATTGATTTATAATTTTGTTATAACTTGTAGTTTATAATATGTGTTTTTACAATAATCTTTAAGAAATTATCTATTTAGTGTTTGATTAAACAGCTTATTTGAAAATGGCATCTTCATTTGCAAGTGGTTTTGGTGCTAGTTCTTTGTTGTCCTATAAAGTTGACCTATTTAGCTTGCTAGAAAGTTTGGGGGCGAATTTTGTCAAAAGTTGGCAATAGCAAATGAAAGTGCGGTTCACAATGAAAGGTTTTCTTTTGGTTATTCAGGTGTCTAGACCTGAATCAATTGATAATAACCCCAAAATAGCTGAAATAGCTTAATAGACTAAGAAAGATCAATTAAGTTGAGGGATCATTTTGTTGTCACTGTCAATTATTCTCTTCGATGTATACTATTTTCTCCGTACACTACTATGCTACTGTGGGATGAATTGGACTGAAAATATAATACTGAAGAGTAGAGGCTTGAGAAGTATTCTGTTTCCAAGTTCATAAAGTACCAGATGATTGAGGGAAAGTTTGTAATCGAACAGATGCAAGAACTAATCAACCCAAAGCATACTCTTGCTAATGTTGAGATGAAACTTCCTAAGAAGGTTTCGGTCATGTCTATAGTAGATAATTTCCCAAGTCATGGGAAAATATTGGAATGACACTCAAGCATTAGAAATGAAAGATGTCTTTGGATGATCTCGTGATTGTAGTAAGTATTGCAGAAGAACACTAGAATCAAACTTATAGAGTTTTGGTTGAGCACCAACTTAAGGAAAATATGGCTATTGAAGGGAAGAAAAAGTTCCATATAATTAATCAAATGAACTCAAACTCTAAAACCATAAGTAAGGGCAAAGCTAAAGCCAAGAAACCAAAAGCAAATAAACCATGCCGGAATTATGGGTAGATAGGCCATTGGGCTGAGGATTATCTGCCCAAGAAAGCTAAAGCCAAACTTAACTCATTTGTCTCCACAATGGTCAACATAGTTGTTGTCAAGACTAGTGAAGCTAGAGCTCCAAAGATGACCATTGATGGGTACGTAACTTTAAAACCTAAAGTTTGTACTATTTGTGATCCTTTTGACTAGTTAATATACACTAGGATAAATGTGCACAATTGTGCTGATAAATTGCTATTTGTTTATTATCAAGTAATTGATGGAGAAACTATAATAATGGGAAACTCTAGTGCTGCCAAGGTACTCAGGATAGGACGCATGGAATTGAAGTTTCCTTTGGGTTGCATACTACCTTTGCAAAAAGTGTATCACGTCATAATTATATGGAGAAATATTATTAGTGATTCTATAAGAGTTAGGGAAGGCTATGAGCTTACTTTTAAATTCAATAAATTTGTAATTCAACATTTTGGTTTGTTTATTGGAAAGGGCTATTTGTCTGATAGTTTGTTCAAATTAAGAGTCGAGTATGTTGATTTTGATTCAATTAATAAAAATGCGTATTTTGAATCTTTGATGAATATTGTTGAAAGTTCTTATGTATGGCATAGTTATTTAGGTCATTTAAATTTGGGTTCTATTAAATGCTTAATGAACTTGAATTTAATCCTAAACATGATATTGAATGCAGTTGCAAATATCAAATATGTGTTGAAGCTAAAAAAGTAAGAAAACCTTACCAATCGGTTGAAAGGAATTATGAGTTACTTGAGCTTGTGCACACAAATATTTGTGAGTTTAATGGGATCTTAACAAAAGATCAGAAAAGAAACTTCATTACCTTTATAGATGATTACAATATATATTATTATCTTTATTTGTTAAAACATAAGGATAAAGCACTTGAAAAATTTATCATTTTCAAAAACAAAATTGAAAATCAAATTGGTAAGAAACTTAAAAGGTTAAGATCAGATAGAGGTGGAGAGTATGAGTCGAATACTTTTGATGAATATTGCCAAAACTTCGGTATTTTTCATGAAAAGAATCTTCCTTACTCTTCTTCATCTAATGGGATAGTAGAACAAAAGAATAGAACTTTTAAAGACATGATCAATAGTCTATTTTTGAATTTCACATTGCATAAGTATATGTAGGGAAAGGCTTTGAATACAGCTTGCCATATTTAGAATAAAGTCTCTCTGTAACATAAAAAGCGCACTCCATTTGAATTCTAGAAAAGTAGAAAACCTAGTTTAAAATATTTTTGAGGTTGTCTTGCAAAAGTTCTAGTCCTAGAACATAAGAGGAAAAACCTTGGTCCTAAAAATTTGATGCGGTCTTCTTGTGCTATGTGGGAACAAGCTATGCATTAAGATTTTTGATAATTAAGTCTAAAATCCCTAGCATAAAGTTAACATAATAGTGGAATTTCATGATGCCACATAGTTTGAGGATGTCTTTCCAAAGAAAATGGGAGTATCTTAGGATATTTGTTTAGATTCAGCTCTTACATGGACCTCTATTCCTGAACTTGTGGAAAAGATGTCAAATGTGAGAGTTAAACCAAGTAGTTTTGGATTAGCATCAATTGGAGTTGAAAAACCCGATGAACCTAAATGGAGTAAGAAAGCTTGGGTTGTCAAGTATTTTGGAAGTGATTTCATCACTTATAATATTGAGGATGATCTTATGACCTTCAAGGATACTATAGCTTCATCCGAAGCTAAGCATTGAAAAGTAGCTATCAAAAGTGAGATAGATTCCATTGTCTCTAATGGGGCATAGGAATTAGTTGATCTACCTCCAGGGTGTACTACGAAGGGATAAAATAGATCTTTATAAAGAAACTTAAGTTTGATGAGACTATAGATAAATTTAAGGCCAAATTAGTTGCCAAAGGCTTTTTAACAAAAAGAAGGAACATAATTTTTTGATATCTATTCCCTAGTTGCTTGTTTGACAACAATTCGAGTACCTATCGCACTGGCCTCCATATATAATTTCCTGATTCACCAGATAGATGTGAAAATAGCATTTCTATATAGTAATCTTGAGGAAGAGATTGATATAGATAAGCCTGAGG
Organism: Jacaranda copaia; assembly: GCA_014898725.1. Classification (NCBI taxonomy): domain Eukaryota; kingdom Viridiplantae; phylum Streptophyta; class Magnoliopsida; order Lamiales; family Bignoniaceae; genus Jacaranda; species Jacaranda copaia. Next base: position 156,937 of record JACGDI010005766.1, read on the forward strand.
GGTTTGCAGGTCCAGGTAATGAGCAAAGGTTCTGTAAGCTTATTAAATCCCTTTATGGATTGGAACAAGTGCCCAAGCAATGTCATGAAAATTTTGGTAAAACTATTTTATCATTTGGTTTCAGCATAAATGAGAATGATAAGTGCATTTACTATAAGGTTAAAGGTGATGATTGTATTTTGCTATGCTTATACGTGGATGATATTTTATTGATTGGTTCTACCATTAAGATCATCAATGAGATAAAATCATACTAGAAACGTAAGTTTGAAATGAATGGTATAGGTGAAGCTAATGTGATTCTTAGACTTAAATTGATTCGGTCAACTGAGGGTATAGTCATTTATCAGTCTCATTATGTTGGGAAGATTATTGAGAAATTTGGCCATTAGGATTGTAGTATTGCTAAGACACCATATAATCCTTCTATAGCTCTTTTCAAGAATAAAAGTGGTATTCTGAGACTCAAGTTGATCCTTCTATAACTCTTTTTAGGAATAAAAGTGGTGATCATACTTGAAAAGTAAGTTTGAAATGAAAGATATAGGTGAAGCTAATGTGATTCTTATACTCAAGTTTATTCGGTTAACTGAGGGTATAGCTATTTATCAGTCTTAATATGTTGAGAATATTATTGAGAAATTTGGCCGTAAGGATTGTAGAATTGCTGAGATACCATACGATCCTTCTATAGCTTTTTTTTTAAGAGTAAAAGCGGTATTCTTGTGTCTCAATTGAGGTATTTCTAGATTATTAGGAGCTTGCAATATCTTGCAAATTGCTCGAGACCAAATATATCATTCACAGTTTCAAAATTGGTGAGATATACAAATTATCCCAATAGAACCTATTGGAAGGCTTTGGATAGAGTACTTCGGTATCTTAAAGGCATAGCATCACTTGCTCTATGTTATGGCAGATTCTCCATAGTTCTTAAGAGAAATAGTGATGCTAGTTGGATAGCTAAAACCTTTGGTGGTAATGGGTGTATAGGGTATGTATTTACTTAGGGTGGAGGCAATGTCTCCTGGAAGTCTACTAACAAACTTTAGTAACTCAGTCTATATTTAAGATAGAGTTATGTGCTTTTTATACAATTGGAATGGAGGCTGAGTGGCTACATGGGCTGATGGTCCAACTACCCATGGTTAGTAAGCCCTTTTTTGCTATCGCAGTGCATTGTGATAGCTAAACCCCAATTGCAAAAATTAGAAGTTCTAAGTATAATCAAAAGACCAAGAGATATATCTAAATTAGAATAACGTTTATAAGGAAGCTTATGTCTAATAGCTTTGACTAAAGGACTTGAATTGTTCTTAGTATAAAAATCCAAGCTATAGATGGGACTAAAAACCCATCAATGATGTAGCTAAAGTGGCATCCCAACCTATAAAGTGGATATCCCATAAGGAAAGTTCAATGTTGTATAAACAAGATGCTGAGTGTGTAAAAGTACACCTAAATTTGGCTAATTCTTTAGCATTTGAGTTTGTCCCCTAGCATACCTAGACGGTGTTGTTTACTGCTAGTAAAGTAAAAGTTCAAACTCTAAATGGGGTCAAGTTATATTGACAAGATGCAAGCAATGTATCCCTGGAGATACTCAACTAAGTGAATTAAGTCGTGTAGCCACAACTAGAGGAAAAGGGTTATTCCTAAAAAACATTCACGACACACAATTTGACGTATGGTCATAATGTGTCAAACCTTAAGATCACTACATAGCCATGTGGCTTGTTGTTACCAATGGATGCTACCATATCCAAAAGCCAAATTCAAGGCTTTGATCCATTTGTCCATGTGGTGGCATAAGTTGGATAGCTTAAGTGGTGATTCAAACTAGAAGGTACCATTATTGAAAGTAAGTTACAATAATTTGGATAGTCTAACACTATGAATTTGTGGGGGATTGTTGTAATTGGCATCAAACCAATTAGAATTTGTGACTAATTACATTTAAGAAGTGATTAAAACTTATAGATTGATGCCAAATTGATGGGAATCCATAGGTGTTGCGTAAATATGAAAAGGGAAACAAAAAGGTAAAAGATTATGTATATTAAGGATTCCTACATTATTTGTAAGATAAATTATAGAGGAATAAGTGGGAGTATAAAAGGCTCTTTTGTATTATATGTATAGTTTAAGTATTAGTATTTGATAAAGTATCAAATAAAGGACTAATGAGAGTGTGCCTAATTACATGAGCCGTTGTTTGCCTATCCCGCCCCAGCTTGGTTCCGACCCGACCTCAAGTGAGGACGAGGGCAATGGGCATTAGGCCTTTGGGCGAATTGTCTCGAGTTTCAAGTTAATCATTTTGCTGAAAATTCCAATTTTATTTAGAATTTAAATTTTAAAATCAAATTTAAAATTCAAAAAGTCAAAAGGTTGCAAAACCATTTCTGCAATTACAAAAATTGTCAAAAATATTTCTAGAGTTATAGGTTCATTGCAGTTGGTCCAGAATAAATCTAGACACATTTATAGACTTGTTCCAGAATGCATTTAGACCAGAATAAGCCCAGAAAACTTTTTGGCTTCTCCATCTTGCCTATATAAACATGATGTTATAGGCAAAATTGTATACAACTAAGAAATCTCTTCTCTCCCTCCAACATCTGTCTTTGACAAATTAAAGTATTACTTTTCAAAACTTAGGCAATTGAGTGGTGATCAAGGTGAAACTTTTTGAAGTCATCAAAAAACCTTCTAGACTGTCTTTTACACTGGCAAGAGCGATAATTTCTTCAAGGCAAATCATTATTTGGTAATTCAGTCTGAGTTTTATTACGATATAGAACTTTGAGATAAGTTATCATTTTATAATACTAATTTCATTATTTCTATTATTTATATTTCAAATTGGTTGTTTGCTGTTGGTTTATGCTATTTTTAAACTAAACTGCAACTGAATACTTGGAAAATTTGTACTATTGTATACAATTTTTTGAAATATTCATAATATCATTTTTTACAAACATTACCCTGTGATTATATATTAATTTATAGTTTTGTCATAATCTATAGTTTATAATCTATGTTTTTGCAACATTGATAATATGAAAGCCTCTACACAAGTCAAAACAACAAGAACCAAGATGTATGTTAAAATCAAACATAACCATAAGAAAAAAGATTGAAAGGTCAAGCCTAGGGAGCTAATGAAGTAAACTTAATATCAAAGGGGAAAGGTTCATGACTAGTTTCAACATCGAAAGAAACCTCTATATAAGATCTAGTCTTCAAAGGATTGAGTAAGTGACATCAAACACATTAACTAGACCCCAAGGTGAATGGTTTGATCCCAACACTTGTAAAAATTTGCCAAACATTCATTAGCAACCCTCTTAAATGCTAATTCATTAAAAGCATGAAACTTAGTGAAATCATTGGTACCCTCTGGACTTTATTTTTTGACAAGCTTGTCATATCAAGAGGAATTCATGAACTCCTCAGAACTAATAGCTTTTCCCCTCTTAAAAGCATAAGAGATCTTAACTTTGCTTTTAGCTTTAAGGGCCTCCAACTCACGATGCACATGAACCAACTCTAACTCAACTTCTTCCTTTTGCTTCTTAAAAGTCCTGGCCACTTGAGTTAGTGAGGTACTTGTCCAGCATGACCCTAAGTATCTAGCTTCAGTTGTGAGAGTTTGGGCTTAACTTCACCAACTTGTGAACTCAAAGTCATGGCTTCATTCTAATAGTAGACAACAGTCAAAGCCTATTAACGAGTAAATGCCAATGCCTACCAAAAGAAGAAAAGATCATTAGAATAAGAGAACAAAAATAAGAGATATAAATAAAATTATAAGAATTCACCTACATTAACCTATGAGAAATGTTCTCCCTCAAGCTTGGTGATGATGAACCCCAAAGTGCAACTTGATCTTAAGTTAAGAAACTAGCCTCATAAAGAGAGAATGAAATCTCACTAGCATTTGTGAAAATGACATTTGATTCAATAGTAAGATCCTAAAGGGGAGAAAATGGAGTTCCAAGGGGTTGAACATATGGAGTCCACTGATCTTTAGATCTAGCTATCATTCTGATCTTATCTAAAAGAGCTTGGTGATGAGAAATTTTCTCTAATGTGATCATTTCGTAAGAGTGGGTCATACAGAGTTCACCAAAAGAATCTATCAAGGTTCACAAGGTCGTAACCAAAGAAGGAGCTAGAAGATCCCAAGACTTGGTATCTAAAGAAACTACTACTTATCTTTTTGAAGGTTAAGTCTTACCATCCATTATAGGATCTTTCCCTTTATGCCATAGAGATCAAACGAAATGAGCAGAGGGATCAGTTCTCAATGGAAAATCAATAGGAGATATTCGCGTTATTGGAGTCTAAGCCCAAATGGGAATAGGTGACCTACTTGAGATCATAGGAGGTCACAATGAACTACCATCGGCTGCTTGCTTAAGAGCAACCAACCTCTCCCACATCTTGCTCGTACAAGCATTCTTCCCAACTACTATAATTGCAAAAGAAACATAAAAATTAAAATAGATTGTGAGATTAAAGAAAACCAAAATACAAACATGTTACCTGAAGATTGCACAACCTAAATCAGATTTGGTGCCAACATGACCATCCTTGAGGCCTCCTTAGTTAATAAAGCCCGAGCATCATACCTAGTCACTATAAGATGATTTTCTATGAACCCATATTCCCAAGTAAGATCAAGTGAAGGAGGACACAGTTCAGAGGCAACCCAATAAAGTTTAATTTGCTAAAGGCAATCTATAGGAAGACACAAAAAAAGAACTTTTTCTTCCAATAATGACCTAAATAAGATAGAAGTATATCCATAAATCTACAATCCTTACACATAGTCAAGTAAAAGAGGCCTTGACCACTACTATAAACTGAATAAGAAAGCGAATATATAGACCGAAAGCTCTTAAATGATACCTTAACTCTAAAATAGGTCATCATTATGATAAAAGAGTTTATACGATAAAATGAATTTAGCAATAACTGAGCAGGACATACCTCTAGACCCGTAAGATATTCTCAATCCTAACATCCAATAGGAATCTTAGATCAGTATCTAAAGCTACAAAACTAAAGTGCAAAAATGAAAGGTAGGATCGTACATCCTATAATGCTTTGATGAAATTATTATTTCAAAATCAGGAGATATATAATAGGAAGATCTAATTCTATTGGCATCATTTTCCTTCAAAGTGGATTGAGTAATCAAATGAGGAAGATTAACATCAACCTTGGGGTACTTAGACCAATTCTTTTTGAGGTTATTGGGCTCTTCTGTTGAAGGTTGAGAGAGAGCCAAGTTATTGCCTGAACTTATGTTCGTGCTTGCCACCTCAAACTAATTATTAATAGGCCCACTACAATTGTGGGTCTTCTCATTATAAGATTGAGCCACCATAGGTAGAGAACATTACTTAAGAAGTAGAAAGAAATCAACAAGTACGAGCCGAAGAGCCTAGAGAAAGCCGAAGCAAGACGCTAGAGACTAGAGAGAAGTTTTGCTAAAAGAGAGAAAGGTAAAATTGAAATGAAGGAGCAACTTATATTTATAGGCAAAAAAAGCAAGAGTGGCAGCCAAGATAGAAAACCTAAATCTCGAGGCCCATGATCTAACAGCCTAGATCTTGACTTTCTTCAATACTATTCTTTGATTTTGAGTTCGTACATTCAGTATTTCCTCACTTCAAACTTAGCGAAGTGGGGGATCAATGATGGGAGATTTGAAAAATACTACCAAATACCAAGATATATAAAAAAATGCCATTAATTTGATCTGAATCCACGTGTTTTTTAAAATGGGTCCAATCATGACCCAACAGGATCTTGCGCAACCTAAATGAACAAAAAGCTTTGATTCAACATCACGTGGATGCTCAAGATTTAAACACCTCACCTAAAGGTCATCTGCCAAATGTCAAGCAAGTATAAGTACCCAATTATTCTTCATTTAAAAGGTATGCAATTTACATATTCACCACTAAATTGCCCAATCTACACATTTATTTTGACCTCTTGAATTGACTTGAGAGTCGAAGGACATTTGAGGGTTTTTGCTGGAACCCTTCCAACTGAGCCTAACAACCTGACTGTGATTGCAAATTCTAGGTTTTGAGTCTCTTATTTGAACAGAATTTGACCTAGACACTTGTGAGCTTCAATTCATCAAAGGATCACTCCCAACCGTACATCAACACCCTAGGTCAAGCACTTTAAATTATGAGTCATCAAATAGGACTAAATGTTTAATGAATTTCTACCCATAATATGCCATACTATATGCATTAATATTTTAATAAGCCCATCTAGTTAAATACTTTAACACATAATTGCGATTCCTTAATTAGACATTATATCCACACATAATTCGATTAATATGTGAGAGTATTAAATGAAAATTTACTAACAATCTCCCTCTTGGCCCTCGTATATTTCTTATACTGTACATGGTCAGAGCCTTAGTGCTTGCAACCTCATGCTATATCAACTTTAAAATATCCAAAATAATCGGGGTTATTAATTATATTGATATAAGAAAAAAGCAACCTTCATCACAAGTATATGTAACTAACTAAGTGCTAGTTTCATTTTATTTTCAAAGTCATTTTCAATTTCTGTGCATTTTTAAAAGTTGAAAAATTAGTTATAATTTCAACATGAACATGAACTTATGTTTGAATGTTTAGCTAAAAAGTAATGATTAGAATAAGTGTATGGTCAAAAAATAGTGGATTTATATTTTTTTATGTTTAAAAAAATTATTTTTTTTAAAAAAGTATGTATATAATATTAGTTTTGAAATGATAGTGGGCACTTTATGTTAAATAGAATTTGAATTTGACTGATATGATAATAGGATAATAGAGTAAGTTTAGAAAGAATTTGAAATGAAAATAAAAATATTTTGAGTGAAAATGGTGAAAAAATAATTATTTTCGATTTTGAATTGTAATAGAAATGAAAAGGGAGGATGAACATGAAATCAGACAACCGTATCATATAATTTGTTCTGATCATGTTCATTTTCAATTCATCTTACTTTATAACTCAAATAATACAAATACTTTCAAGTTAGTTATGTAAACTCAAAATTAGAAAGCAATATCTTTATTTTCAGGTTCATTTATCTCATGAAACTTTGTCTGTGCATGTCAAAAGCATAAAACCAAATAACAACATAATGCCTTAGAATACCTTTCATATTTAAGTAATTATTTTACCTCATGTTTATTTTTATTTTTATTTTAATTAGAAGATGTAATATATATATATATATACATATACATCCATCTATATAGCATTAAATTATCTCTTAGTCAAATAGTGAGAATTACTATTTACGTTCATAAATATGTAAACATACATATATATGTATTAAATAGCCCAATTTTGGGAGAATAATTTGTAATTTTACTTGAATTAATACTATATTATTTATAGGAATTGAAATCATTAAGACTTTAGAAATCAATAATACAAATGATAGAATTATAATAGGATTATTCCAGCCTTGGAAGAAAAACAATTGAAGTCCTCATTGAGCTAAACCACTTCTTTCATGTAAATATATATTTACAATTCCTACAATATAAAACTCTTGCTACACAATCATACTTACACAAAACGAGAGAGAGAGAGAGAGAGAGAGAGAGAGAGAGAGAGAGAG
>JACGDI010005766.1:164627-196421 GCA_014898725.1 Jacaranda copaia
GAAGAAGAAGAAGAAGAAGAAGAAGAAGAAGAAGAAGAATGGCAGAAGAAGAAGGGAAAAAATAGAAGAAAAGAAAAGTCTCCGTCCGCTTGGGGTAACCACACAGGATCTAATGAAGGTATTGTTTCTTAATAGTTCATCTGTCTTCTACTTTCTGTTACTTGTTAATGAGTGTATTACAAAAGGAATGATTTAATAAGGTTGTATTAGCCATATAGATTCAAGCAAGCAAGTATAGCATCATAAAAATCAAAAAAAAATTATTGTCTTGTTGGTAAAGCTTTACCTCGAATCTGTTGTTACTTGGCTATCATTTTCTCATAGCCATGTCAAACTTTGGGCTCCCACAATTAGCTGCAAAAAGCATATAAAATAACACACACACAAAAAAAATAAAATAAAATAAACAGAAAACATAATTAAAAAAGGAGAGAAAAGACATGTAAAACACATATGCCGTGGACAACCTGAATTCATGTGACCCACAAGGTGGTAGAGTTGGTTTTCATGTTTGATAATGGTTCCTTTATCTTTCCATATAATTGTTCTTATATTTTTTTTTTTATTCATTTAAAGGGATTTAAACAAGAGTCCTTGCAAGGTTGAGTTTACTGTGATATTTCTCCTAAATTCATGAAAAGTGAAAACCGACAGTAAGAAAGCTACGTTACATGGGGGCCTTTGAACAAGTAAATTGGTTACTGTTAATTCTGATTTGTTTATTAGTATTTGATCTTATTAGTGGAAGGATTGGAGTGTACAGTACTATGCTTCAAATTGTGTTTACTTAGAATCAGATTTGTTTGCTTTTGAGCCTCAATTCTGTCTTTTCCGCCTAGTGGAGGTTAAATCCTATTAATATAGCAACACGTGTGCGAAGTGGAGTTATGCGTAGACTGTTATGAGAATGACTTGTTTTGATTCTTTTAGCTAGTTGTACAATGAAGTACATGTCAGACTAATACATGTATTAGATCTAAGTAGATGCATGCCAATTATTGACCATGGGATTAGTATATGGGAATAAATATTGTTATACTTATTGCTCGTATTAATTCTTAGCCAAGTTTAGTTTTCTAAATTGATTGAATATAAGCAATTAAGCCCTAACTCATTCCACACCAAATTCATGTTTAATGTGGCTTATATGGTTGTTTAATTTAGTATAACTATTATTGATTTTAGTTGTGTCATGGTGCAAGTTGGATCAAGAGAAGCTATAAATATGTATACACTACTTGATAATATGGTATATATTAATAAGCGGACATTTCTATTATTAAACTAGTTAAAATTTTTCAAATTATGGCTACTAAAAATATGGACTTGGAGATTATTACGAACTAAGAAGAGAACAAACCAAACCAATTGAGTACCTTTAAGATTAGCCTTACACACATTGAGGAAATTAGATTTAATTTTCATAGTCCCAAGAAGGGATGATGTCTTCAATAGTATTTGTTAAGAGTGCAATTATAGTTCTATAGATTATATATTAATTAAGTGAATGTTACAATTGTGTTAGCAGGTCATCAAGGACTTGACATGATAGAATCGACTTTTGATTCAACTGGTAAGTAATGTGAGTGCCTATTCTTATGTATAATATATACATATATTACTTTTCAGAACACAAAATTGTATGCTTTTTAATGCTTTCTATTGAAAACGTTTTTTCAATTTACACTAAATTACAGTTATATTCCAACATGCACATGAAATTTTCTTATTTTGTTTCATGATACAAGAAAACATATTCTTTTATGATCTCATTTTATTTAATAGTATTTCTAGACTAGCAATTAAATATGATGATTGACACTGATGACTAAATTCACTAGTTGATACTGTATGTTGGATCCAACTTGGTCTAAGTGTGCAAAGGACTTTGCTGGGTGACAGCAAGCTTGCCAATCAAACCCCAAGCCTGTATGGCCTAATTTTCCAGCACACAACTAAAGTCGTTTGTAGCTAAGATGTGTCTTAGGATTTTCCGAGGACCGAGGCTTAGGCATTGTTTGATGAGGTAGTGCCTTATGTGGAGCAATAAGAGATTCTTACGGTGAGAGTCATAAGATTGACTGGCTACCGCAAATACTAGTTTGATCATTGCATTTAAATATTTTCCTAGTTAAAAATATTTACAATTATATTCCTATTTTACTACTGTATAATGCCTAACTATTTTCACCATTTTCTCAAATGTTATCACTAAAAATTATTTTAATTAAGATATATTCTTGAACTCATATTGCACATACTCGACATTTACTAAGTCTTTTACTCACACTTTATTTTTTTTATTCTTTTTTTGGAAGACCTACACACAAGTCATGATGAGGATATTGAACTCAATTTTGACGAGAATCAGATTGAAAAACTTCTAATGAGGGATTAATAGGCTTTTAGTTTTACTGTCATGTTGAGGATTTAGTTTCTTGTTCTTTGGTGTTGTTTAATGAACTTTTAGTTGATGGATGATTGGTCATTTTGATTTTTCTTTTCTTTTCTTTTTTTTTTCATGTTTGAGATTTATTTAGACTACTAGGAATTTTGAAATCTAATTTATGGTTATGATTTTGATTGACAACTCATTTATTAAGATTGAATCTCACTCCTTGAGACTAGACTTTATGGTTTGATTTTAGGGCATAACACAGTGGGACAAAAACCTAGGTTTTAAACTTAGGCTATGTTTGAATAAAATCCTCAAACTGTGAAATTTGTGCTAAGAACTCTTAAGAATTGATTTGAATATTTAGGTTCAACCACTTAAAAAATTGATCTAATTTCGCATTATGTCGATGTCGTGAAGGAGTATCATTAAGTGAGCCAGATGATGTGATTAAACATTTTGGTACATGACAATAGGATTGTTGACATACTATGAGACTAAGAAAAAATCGTAAGATCTTTGAGTTTTCTGTCTCTTAAGAATTGTGAATCTTTAGTTATCTTTCTTTTATGCTACCACTTGGATTACTTTGTTATATATACATATATATGTTTCATTACCGAGTTAGGCTTATTTTCATTTTGTGTGGTGAGATAGTGAGTCAAGTCCACCTAGGTTGATTCATCATTTAGATGCTTCACTGTGCACTATTAGGGATAGGGAAAATGGATGATATAATCCTAGTTGCAAGCAATCTATTTCAAAGAAACTCAATATGCCAAGAAGGGATTATCAAACTTAATCATACATCAATTTGAGGATGATAGGGATCATCGAAAAAGAGAACATCGTCAATATAAGAAAAATTATGAAAAGTTTGAATAAGAGCTAGAAGTCTATTGGCAAAAGTTAGACCATCAAAACAATAAGTTGAAAGAGTAACGTTGTTAAAGATAAATCATGTTTAAAACAACCATGAGAGGCCTTAGGGAAGCCTAAAGTTTGTTAGCTCATTTTATTAACAAACCAGAGGAAAAGGATCTGGAAAAAGAAATAGCTGAGGAAGAGCCCAGTAAGGACAATGAAAAGGACTGTGAGGAAGACCTTGAAGAAAAATTCTCAAATGAGGATATTGAAGAAATAGATCCAAATGAGGGTGATAATAAAGATGAGAATATGAGGATTTTCATTTAGAATAGGGTAGGACTTTTACTTTTGAAATTTCTATTTGTGTTATTTCAGTAGATTAGGTTTTCTACTTAGTAGTTGCTATTACTTAAATTTCTATTTGGTATTAGTTTGTGCAAGCATGGGAAACCAATAATTGAATTCACTGGGGAAGAAAAGCCAACTTGAGTGATTTTAATTTCAATGCAAAGAGAATAGGTAAGATAGTATACCTAGCCTACCTGATTAATAAACTTAAGGATAAGATTAAAATTGACGAAGTCCTCGTAGTCATGAATCTTCCTAATCTATTCCCTAAGGATTTAACTTTGCTATCCCCAAATCATAAAGAGGAACTTTCTATTGAGGTTCTTCCATGATCAAAAATAATAACGTAATAATTATATTTAATTTTATAAATATATAATATTTTAATATTAGCAAAAAATAAAATTGCCAATGATATAGAAAGAATATTATTTGAAAAGATTTCAACTTACTTATTTTTAAATATATTTTTTAGAAAATAATACTATTTCACAGTTAGTCAACTATAAATAAATAAAAAATAATGCTTCACATTAATTTAAATAATAATTCATTTCATGTTTTAGCTCCAAATAAAATAAATTCTTTTATGCTAAATATTCAACATAATTTAAAAGAGATTAAATAAAATAACATAATAAATTAAATATAAACATTCACATATAACTACTGCTTCATCAAATTTCAAGAAAATAAATTCATATTTCAAAAAAATTACATGTTTAAAATTTTTTGTCATAATCTTTCAACTCTTAATTTCTCTTTTGTTTTTTACATTTTTTGTTTTTTAGGAAAATATTAATTTTTAAATTTTTAAAAAAAGAAAAGAAAAATAAGTGAACCGGTCAAAAACCTATTAAACCAGTACCAGTTTAACCAATTTTTAACTGATTTTGACTTTCATCAATTTTTATACTTTAATCGAATTGAATTGACCTTCAATCATCCATCCGACTAATACATCCAATTCAATTTTCAAAATATGGATTAGGAGGTGTTCATTGCTCATCAAACGCGCATTTTGTTAGCTACAAAACCACAAGAGCAATCGATTGACTATTAGAATCTACAATAGAAGAATTGAAACATACTCTAAATTTTGTTGAATTTTCTAAATTTTGGGCAAAAATGAGTATCTTCTATGAAACCAGTCTAAGATAGCTAACTAGCATAAACCTCGTACTATGCATGATATATTTACTTAATAAAATTAAATTAAAAAATATAAATGCGCAACCAATTTTTATAATGAAGGGAATAAATATGAACTCCTTTTTTACTTCAAATTTTATATTCTAAAGGATCCACAATTTTAGTTTCAAATCATGATTTAATTCATTTGGGTTAAGTGAATCCATAGAAAAAATATAAATTTTGTACTATTTCAAAACATTTTTTAGTAATAAAATTATTTTGATTAAAAAAATTAGATCCTTTATTAGCTTGAATATTTTATATTAAATCAAGAAGAAGTTCAAAAATATATAAAATATTAGTTTAAGAAATTCTTGTTGTGTATACAAAAAATAATAAATAGAGATAAAACTACGAAAATTATGTAACACATCAAAAATAGGATATTTTAGAGAAAGTTGGGTTATTTAATTAACCAAATAAGAAGGATTTATAATGAATAAATAAAACTAAATTAATTAATCAAAATGAAAAAACAATTTAAAAATAGTTCTTAAAACCAAGTAAATCTGAAAAGGCGAAAATTGGTACATATATGTATATGTATATAAATTATACACACAGGTAACTTAAAAAATATTGAATTAATTTGGTAAAGAAAAAATATGAATAAAAAACACAATAAAATAATGAAAGTGGAAATAATAATAATTTTAAAAATAGAATTGAAAAAACTATCTTTCAAACATGATATTTATGGTCTAAAATAGAGAAAGAAAAACATATGAATTTAGAAAATATTGAATAGAAAAATTCAACCAACAAAGAGGAACTATAATGAATTACAAACTAAATTGAATTACTAGAATTGACAAAAGAAGAAGAAAAAAAGATAAGATAAGAACAAAACTTGCAACGTAAAGAAGTACCTTGTACATCTTGGTAAAGGTTCAAAACTCTCAAATGGCAAAAATGAATGTGGAAATAAAAGGGGAAAAAAAAATAAAAATAAGGTGGTTTGCAAGTAATTAAAAAGCAAAATACTTTGTAATCTTCTAGATTTATCACTATTAAAGGTATGACACCTATTTACGAACTGCTCTAATATCTTTTTATCATCAACAAAATATTTATTCATCACATATACACATACATAAGAGAGAGAGAGAGAGAGATAATAATTGAGGAACAAATACATCAATACGTAATGCTACGCCCCGATACATATATTGAGAATGAATCACTATAAAAATAAAAAAAATATGAATGCAAATACATGACGTAATGTATAGATAAAGGCTTAAAGGGACATATGATGATCCTCAATTTTGTTTTCTATAATCAAACAATATACGTGCACAGTTTGTATTTTTTTCAATTTACTTTAAAGATAATAGTGATGGGTTCGCTGGCTGCTTATTGGAATTAGAACATACTATTTTATTAATTTGAAATTGAATTCATACATGATGAATTTATAATTAAAGAATAGTTTAAAATTTGTAAGAAATTATATACATGTTTCACTTAATATTTTATCTCTATTTTTTCTAGTTGTGATTAATTAAATAAAACAATGTGCTAATGATTTGACATTTCATTTGATTTGTACATGCCCATAAATGTTGGTATTGCTATTAATTTGATCACTACAATATGTAAATTATTCTTTTAATTAGAGCCATATAAAATAAAAGGAATAGATATTTGGCGTTCAATAAAACACTATAAAATTAATACATCCAATCATTTCATATAATCGAGGAATCCTTGGGCCTTTTCATCTTTAATATATAAATATTGACAGAAAAAGCAAGATAAAATAATTGTATAAAATCATTTACTAAGAATGTATTTGAATGTAAGATAAAATGTTACAGCTAATATAAGAAAAGTTGTTAACATTAAAGAAATGAAAACAAGATCAAAAAAGTCATGACCGGAATTAATTTAATATTTTTTAAATGAATAACTTTCGGTTACTATATTATGTTTATCTTTATTGTTTTATGGTTTATTATTTTCTTGTATGAACTAATTTCAAATGTTCAATATTTTTTTTAGACATTGGAATCTTATATCGTATGTTTAAATTTTGCATTTTAATAAAAAATATTAAAAAAAATTATACTTTAAATGACATAATTTATATTTTAACTTTTGTATATTTTTTATTTTTTTAAAAAAAAATTTGCTAATTTCTTCGTGTGAAAATTGAAATGGACGAAACATCCACTCATAAAAAGCACACTGTCCAACTATAAATTGAAAAATAAAGGTCAGATTTCTCTATAACTAATTAACTTATAATATTATCTACAAGGACAAAAATACCCTCGCATATAATTTTAGAGCATCAGCTCTCAGTAGAAACATAAATTTGCAAAATATTTCTTTTCGAGTAGTAATGCAGGAAATTAATCATTTCCCTCAAAAACTACATTTTTTGCACTCAGGGGACCAAATTTCTCAAACCCCACCTATTAATTAAAGAAAATCAAAGAATTCCCAAGCTCCAGGATTTTAAGACCACAGATATTAGTAGATTAAATGTCCAAAGCCAAAATTCTATACGATCCAGAATAAACATATGTACAAAATGAAAGTTCTAAGAAACTCGAAACCGCTCTATTGAAAAAATTATTTACCAAATAATCGAGGAAAAAGGAGAGGTATAGACGCAAATCGGAACTTTAATTTGTCACACGCACATCTTCATCAATCTCCCCACATATGAAATTGTATAATCGCTCGATGCCCAAACATATGTTTGTCGATCATGAAAAAATCACTTGAAGCATTCTTCCAACTTCACCATTCAATTAGAAAGAAAAAACAAAGAAATTAAAACAACTATTTATATAAATTGGGTAATGGAAAGTATTGATAAATTGAACGAAGGAATTAAAGAAAAGCTAATTCTTTGAATGTTGATTTTGGCCAAATCAGAAGGAGATCACAGAGTGGATTTTTTTTTTTAAACTTATTTCTGGGATTCTTCTGCAATTTTCCCATTTCATACATAGCAAATTTTGTGCTTGTAAATTTCCGCTCAAATCCTTTATTTTAATACATGTTTGATCTCATATTTCATGTGTGTGTGTGTATATATATATGCAGCATATATACGGGAAGATCTAAACTGTTAAATAAAATAACAATTTAATCCAAATTCATGTATTTAATCTTTCAAACTGAGCCTCTCCTCTATCAAAATTGGCTTGAAGCTTTGTGTTGTGACCCGAAAGACTAAATAATAAAATTGAGAACTACACGTAAAGTAATTCAATGAAAACAACACAAGATTTAATGTGCTTGGACAATGTGCCTAATCCACCCGACAAAAATATGAATTTATTGATTTCGAATCAAGTGCCTAGTGCAAATTTAAGTCCCACAAATCTCACGAAAACACCTAACACTCTCATTCTAATATCTATTCTAAAGAGAGAATCTCTAAAACAAACTAGAATCACTTTTCTAGGTTCTTTCTAATCAAATTCGAAGAACATAGGGTTTAAATACCCAAATAAATCACAAAACGGGTTTGGGGCCTGCTCTCCGCACCAAGGCGCACAAAATTCGCACACCGATGCATGAAACTCATTATGGGCAATTTACAGTACCCAAGGCACACAAAACTTGCGTCCTAGTGTAATATTACAATGTGGCTTGCACAAGGGGGCTCAAAATTTGTGCCCTAGCACAAGGTCCAAAATACCTTACACTAGGGCGCGAATAGCTCATGCCCTAGCGCAAGTCATTACTCCTCTTGCCTAGATTTTATACCTAGGCATGACTCTCTTACGCCTTGGTGCACAGTGTTCTATTCATGTGCATTGGGGCTCGCCTCATCATACTATCTTAACGTCATCTTGCCCAATTCTACATCGTTTTGCACCATCTCTTCGCCATTCGCAACTTTAATTTCAAGGCACACTCAACAATTCTTCACCTTGATTTAAAATTCTCCATTCATCATCTTTGTCCCCTTCCCCCCCCCTCCCAAAAAAAATAAGGCTATTATCGGAGTTTTCAAATGTTTATCAAATTCAAACAATGCTTGAATTTGATTCCCAGAATGATCTTTCTCAACATACCTTTGTCTTCCACAAGCTTCTCGACCTAACTCAAAGCACAAGCAACCAAATCTAAATATGCAAAATGCTATGGTGGTTTGACCTGCCTCATCTCTCTATCACAAGCCAAATGATAGTTTTGTAGTGAATCAGTCTCTTGCTTCTAATTCGATGATAATGAGCTCTCACCAACTTCAACTACCACCTTTTGAAACTTATGGATTGCCAATCTCAAACTCCACATTCTCCTTAATACCCTTTTAACTACTTTCACCCTCCTCCATCATCTTTGACATAGCAGATTCACCGAATACCACATCATTACTGATAATCACCTTAGAGTCCTTATCATCAATACACCATAAATGATAACCTTTGACTCCATTTGCATAGCCTAAGAATACGCACTTCCTAGCCCTTGACTCAAGCTTTCCATCATGGACATAAGCATAGGTCAAATGTCCAAATACTCTCAAATTTGAGTAATCAGCTGAAGACCTTGACCAAACTTCCACTAGTATCTTGCAATCCATGGTAACTTATTCACTAATAGCAAGCAGTATTAACAACTTCAGCCCAAAAATCCTTGGACAATCCAATGTTAAAGAGCATGCATCTAGCTTTCTCCAAAATAGTCTTGTTCATCTATTTTGCAACTCCGTTATGTTGTGGTGTATGTACAATTGTTCAATACCTACAATCCTTTCCTTATCACAAAACTTTTGAAATTCCTTGTTGCAGAACTCTAAACAATTATTAGTCCTCAAGCATATCGTTTCTCAATCAAAGTCTTCGATTACTTAAAGTTAACAAATACCTCATTTTTATACTTCAACATATACACTAATACTCTCCATGAGAAGTCATCAATGAATGTCAGTGTATATATTGCACCACCTTTTGAGAGAACTTGAGAAGGTCCCCCAAAGATATAAGTGAACGTAATCTAAGATGCCCTTGGCCCTATGATTTATAGTGTTGAACTCCACCATGTGTTGATTGCCAAGAACACACTACTCACAAAAATCAAGCTCCCCAGTCTTTTCTCCACAAAGTTAACCCCATTTGCTCAACTTTGAACTTTACTCTCACTCATATGCCCAAGCCACAAATACTACAATCTTGCAGTATCATTGAGTGATTAAGAAACTGCTACAATACCAAAAACTGTACTGCCTTGTACTATATAAAGACCATTCCTCTTGTCTACTTTCATGATTAGTAAAGCGCCCCTGAAAACTTGCAAAACTCCATCTCGAGCTTTGTACTCACAACTATTCTTATCTAGACTACCCCGTGAAATTAAATTTTCTTCAAATCAAGAACATGCCACAAATTTGTCAGCATCCTCACAACCTATAACTTTGCAAGATATACCATTTCCCATGAGCACTTTACCACTGTCATAATTGTGATAAGTGATAAATCAATCCTCTGGTGGGCACATATGCTAAGAATAGCTACCATTTAAAATTCACTCAAACTTTGAAGACTTTCAGTAACATTGAGAACAAGTGCTAACTACTATCTAAAATTCACTCGAACTTTGAAGACTTTCAGTAACATTGAGAACAAATGCTAGCTACTATCTAAAATTCACTTGAACTTTGAAGACTTTTAGTAACATTGAGAACAAGTGTTCTATCAGACTCATCCTCAACAATTCCAGTAACATCATCCTATTTTTGCTCAAAATATTTACTCGAATCTTTTGCCTTTTCACATTCTGGACAATTTTGTTTCCAATGCCCCTTTTCTCCACACATAAAGCATTTATCATTTGATTTAGGCTTGCTTCAAGACTTAGATCGGCCTATACTCTTTTCTCTTTCTTTTAGTCTTCCCTTTGCAGCTAGTCCTTCCCCGCTTTCACTATCATTACTACCTAAGATATGCTTTCTCAATTTATTCAAATTTAATGAAACTTTTACATCCTCCATTGATATCATATCTTAACCATACAATAAATTTGTAACGAAGTGCTCAAAGGACTTAGGTAGAGAACATAAAAGAATTAATGCTTGATTTTCATCCTCAATTTGTACGTCTACACTATCGAGATCCAATATCACCTTATTGAAATAATCAATATGTTGAGTAATAAGTGTACCTTTCTTTATCCTACGGTTGTACAACCACTATTTCAAATACAATTGATTTGTGAGGGACTTCGTTATATACATACTCTTTAGCTTTCACCATAATTCTACTGATGTACTTTCAATGGCAACCTTTGTTAGTACATTATCTGCCAATGATAACGCTAAAGTACCATAACCCTTTGTGAAAAATTCATCATTCTTCTCATCTGAAAGTGTCTTTAGTAAGAAATTTCTACCCTTCAGCACTCTCTGCGAACCTTGTTGACAAAAAGAGGCATGCATCTTTGTTTACCATAGCCTAAAATCATTCTACTCATCAAATTTCTCTGCCTCGTACTTCACAACAGATATTTGGTTAAGCTAGATTCGATACTAGTTGTTGTAACCTAGATAGACCAAATAATGAAATTGAGAAATACACGTAAAATAAATAAATGAAAATAACACAAGATTTAACATGTTTCAGCGATATGCCTAATCCAACCCCACAAAGATATGAATTTATTGATTTCAAATCAAGTGCCAAGTACAAATTTAAATCCCCCAAATCTCATGAGAACATCCAGCACCCTGGTTCTAACCTTTGTTCTAAAGAGAGAATCTCTAAAACAAACTAGAATCATTTTTATAGGGTTCGTTCTAATCAATCTTGAGGAAAATGGGGTTTAAATAGCCAAACAAATCGTACAATAGGCATAGGCCATACACGCCATGCCAGGGCACCCAAAACTTGCACCTCGGCACGTGAAACTCATCATGGGCAATTTATGCCACGCTAAGGTATAGAAAACTTATTCCTTGGTGCGAGATTACAATGTGGCTTGCACTAGAGCACACGAAATTTATGCCTTAGCACTAGGTTCCAGAATACCTTATGCTAGGGCACAAACAGCTTACACCCTAGTGCAAGCTGTGACTCCTCTTGCCTAGATTTTGCACCTGAGCGTGACTTCCTTACGCCCTGGCGCATAGTATTTTGCCTATGTGCACTAGGGCTCACCTCCTCATGCTATCTTGACGTCGTCTCAGCTAATTCCACACTATTTTGCACTGTTTCATCTCTATTTGCAACTTAAATTTTAAGGCACACTCAACACTTTATGCTGTGTTTCTATTTTTATATTTTAAATATTTATCAACTACAATTTAAATAGAATTTTTAAAACTTTAGGAATATAATTTTGAAACACTAATCACTCAATAAGTTCATAAAAGGTAGCATTCAAATGTTTTATGTATAAGTTTAAGACAATTATTTCATTTAATTTATTGATTTATTAAGTGTGTGTATATATATAATGACATGTAAAGATCACAATAAATTCAAAAATGCAATTTTCAGTATATGTAGTAGAATTAGTAAATTGTTGAAACCGTACCTTGTGTCACATCTGTTAATTGATCAAAATGGCATACAAAAAATTAATACCAATTTCACTAGCTCAGAAATTTTCATATAGCTTGGTAGTAATAAGAGAATGTGCCTAGAGTGACTTCAAATTACAGCTCATAACAAGAATTCCTTACCAATTTTACCACTGACCTCCCACACACCAAGTTGGATATACACTTGATTTATCAAGTTCATCCGACTTATTGCCAACCATCGAAATGAAAGGCACACATATGTGGCCTTAATAATAAGTAGCTACGGCCAATATAACTCATTGTTACTCTTTAATCTCTTGAAAATTTTTTGTGGACATCTCAAAAATCATAGTTGGACTAATCATGCATTAATAATAAACCTTATAACACAAAACACAAATCACAAATCATAATTTCAAATTGTTATGAGTGTATATTGTCTGCTTTGTGTTTAATTATAATAAAATAACCTCAACAGAAAACTATCAATTCAATAAATATAATACAAGAGTTAAAATGATAAAATAAAATAATCAATTCACATATATCATCCCATTTGCATGACTACAAGAAGATTAAAATCAATTCATAGTCACGTTGTCAGAATTTAATATCTTGTGGGATTATAAAATGTATTATATCTCAAAACTCTAAGTAAAATGAAAATGAACTTCTTGATGTGGCAAATGCAAGAAAAAATAATGACTCATTCAATAAATTAAAAGAATTCAATTATTGCAATAATTTAACAACCTAATAAAGGGTTGTAACATCACAATAAACACTACAAAAAAAAAAAAATGTTGTTTGTTGAGCAAAATTTTTGAGTAATCCACCCATCTAATTTTTTTTATGAAGAGCGTAGGATTTCTGATAAATTCACAATCCGTCAGAAATCTTAACAAAAATTGATTGAAAATATGGTGTCTTTGTGGCAAAAAATTAACGCAAAAATTTTTGACAACTTGTTTGTTGAAAAATGCTTAGATATTGATGTTAATGAACATATCTATCATCCGTAAAAAATAAAGAAATAAATTTAATTAAAAATATTTGAGCTTCGTCCCTTTTCAGAGAGGTTTTCGACAGTTGTCAATTAGAAATTTAATTTTTTTTTTCAAATTTTATATGATTTTTCAAAGGATTTCCATTGGAAATCCTCTGGAAACTTAAATTAAAAAATCAAACAAATTTTTTCTTCCTCCTCATTTCTCTTTTCCCTCTTTCCTTCTCTTCCTATCTCCTTTTTGTCCTACCATCAATACCTACCGCCTCCTCACGCTAGTGTTATTGCTCACTGCTAACCCAACATTGTTGCCAACTTCGCACACCATTGCAAGTCGATGATGTCGCCAAGTGGCCGTAAGTTTTTTTTTCTTTTTCTTTTAATTTTTATATTTTTGTTTTTTTGATTAATTTTATGTTGTTATTATATTGAAATTATAGTTATTTGAATTCATAATGTACTGAAAATGTTGTTTATTGACAGTTATATAAGAATTATGCTTTAATTTGGGTAAAATGATATTGACATTGAAGTGGGTTTTATTGGTAATGAGATTGATATAGAAATAAGGGTTTATCGATATCAACAATGACATAGAAATTAGAATTTATTGATATTGATATTGCTATGAGCTTTATCGATAATGATATTACTATAGAATTATTGATATGTAAATTATATAAATTAGGCATTTTAATTTGAGTTTAGGGTTTTAGGTATTATAAATTTTGTATGTCTTACATATTTGACTATAGAAATTAGAAATTAGTCATATTAAGTTTGAGTATGGAAATGATTTAATTAGTTAAAAATATATAAATTAATTGAAATAACTAGAAAACCTTTATACTTAGTATCTTAACTATAAATGAGAACATATGTATATATTTGGAAATTATGATATAAATTTTATAATTTGTTCGAATATAGGACTTGAAATTGAATTATAGAATATGGGGTGATTATATATATAATTATGCACTCATTCATTTATTATACTTAGAAATATTTCATCCAAAGTATATATTTCTTTTAATTTGTAATAGTTAGGTTATTCCATTCATTGAAATAAAGTATCAAGTTTGAGTGTCCATTATGTGTAGATTTTGAAGTAAGCATTCCTTTTATAAACAATATCTAATTTGTTACAATTGACATATTTTTATGAACAGTAAGCATGCGTTAGGTATATAGTATAGGTAGAATTGGTGGTTAGAAAAGAGAATGGGAATGGGGGTGATATGGGGAAGCAAATCAAGCCTAATATGCCCAATAGTAATTGACCAAGCCAAAGAATGTATTAAGCTAGTTAGCTAGTATAAGCTATCTGTATCCTTTCAATCGACTAAAGTGTGGTCAAGAAAGTATGGTAGTCATCCCTTGGCCAGATAAGCCTCTAGCCTCAAAGAGGTCCATCATTCAACTAGAGCATGGCTAAGAGACCCATATTCAAAGAAACATCTCGACTAGAAGAGATAATTTGGAGAAAGAGAAAGTATTTCCCAACCACTGATCACTGTCACATTAAATGCAACTCAACCACCACTCTACCACATTAAACATACTGAAATGCATCATGCCTCTGCATTTAAAGGGCATATCCCTACCATACTGCTAGCATACCTCTGTATTAAATGTGGAGATCTCCTTCATATCCTAAAAAGATAGGGGATGCACCACCTGGAGAAGGGTTTCAAATAGAAAAAGCCTTAAAGGTCCTTAGAAGCCCTTGTTGCATGAGCAAAGGCATCATAGACATTTTAAACTCTCACAAGATACTATAAATACCTTATTGTAGCCTATCTAAGAGGTATGTTCTTAATAACTTTGGTCTTTACTTTGCCGCTCTAAATTCTAGTTGATCAAACTGAATTAAGCATCAAAGTGCTTTAGTCAAAGGCCTTCTCGACTAGTCTGATGTGTGTTAATTGGTTGCAAAATTCAACCCACTCCTATCCTAATACTCACCCCCAACCTATTTTCTAATTGATTATAGTGAGCCAGAGCCTAATCTTTTTATTATTAGATCCAATCATCATCATTTCGCACCATCTACGGGAACTAGAGTCCATAACCTAAGTAAATTTTAATCATAAAGTGCTCTCCCTTGTCTCTAGGAAGAACAAGATGTGGCCAGACCCAGCTCCCAACTGGAGCAAAAGTGATCAAATATCGGCCTAGTTCTCTGCCCCGTTGTCAGCAACTTTGCAAAAGTACAATAACAAACCCAAAGCAACTACTAGTGCCACTCTCCATCCCTCTCATCAAGATGAAAGGCTCTAGAAAGATAATAGAGCTAGGTAAGAGACACGTCACCCACCTAACAAATGTAACTATAGCCTAAGTTGATTCTCAAGGAAGGAAATTGGCCCACATCCTCAGGCAAAAGTGGCTGACTCTGTGGTATATCTTGCCTGACCTATTTGAACCCAGCAACACGATTGGGTTGAATGATAGTAACCTCAACCGAGCAAAAACATATTGCAAGTAGATCAAGAAGAATGGGAAGAGGTGTTGCACCAGGTCTAAAAGTTAAATAGACGACTCTAAGATATTTTGAGGTGAAAGATAGAAAAAAAGCCCCAGCATGATAACTTGCCTTGGCTCTGCCATGTGCGGGAGTCACCATTCATTTAGGAGGAAATCAACGAGCACATAGCTATCAATGCAAAGATTTTAACTAGGTTACCTTAATATGATGGTTCAACTAACTCAATGAGTAGTTATTCCAATTCGAGCATATGACATAGCTTCATGGGCACAACGAGCAAATTCATGCCAAAATATTGGTCACCACACTCTAGGGAATAACACTGGATTGATTTGTTAAGCTGGAGCCAGCGTCCATTTCTCCTATGATCAACTTTGTGATAATTTCCTCCATCAATTTGCCAGTAGAAAGAAAGCAAAACACCCCCACACTCACCTACATATTGTGAAACAAAATAAGGGAAAATCGCTTTGAGATTTCTTTGTTAGATTTAACACTAAAGTGCAGAAAATCGGCAATCCCATAATTAGGTTTTTCATCGATGTTTTGTTCCTTGATCTCCAACACAAGGAGTGTGCTAATGTTCAGGTTATGGAAAGACCATGGTCAATGGAGGAGCTACTCAACCTCGCTAAGAGATATATGACCCTAGAGGATATAAACATACTAAAGTATGGGAACCCTAAAAATGATAAGAAGAATAGTAGAGAAAAAAGCAACAGATAGCAAAAGGATAGCCATCAATCTCCCATCAAGAGGTTTCACAACTATACCCTACTATACATTGTGAGGAAAAAGGTCCTATTTACTATTCAGAGTGATAACCTCCTCAAGAAGCACAAAAAGCTAAATTAGATGAGCATTGTGAGAAAATCTAAAAAGTACTATCACTTTCACAAACAAAAGGGACATAACATGAAAGACTACTTCAACCTTTAAGATAGAATCGAACAACTCATTTGACAGAGGCATCTGAAAAAAGTCATTAATGAGTGGGCTAGACAAGAAGTAGATAAGATCAATTAGACTCCCCGTAGAGAAAGGTCGATCAACCTAAGAAAAGATGTTAAAGAGAGAAGATAAGCCGATGATCAACGTCCATCCCTCCAAGATATGATTGATACCAATGCACGGGGACATACAAGGGGAGATTCCAAAATAGCTAGAAGGCATACCAACGGTAGCTAGAACAACCAAATTGCACCAATTAAAATGGTTTTTCAATTTTTCACTAGTGTTGAGCCTATCTCTTTCTCTAATTCTAACCTTTCACATCTTGAGCACCAATGAGCTGATAGTAAACTAGATTTCCCCCTTTTCATATCATTTGAAATT
This sequence comes from Jacaranda copaia, assembly GCA_014898725.1. Taxonomy (NCBI): domain Eukaryota; kingdom Viridiplantae; phylum Streptophyta; class Magnoliopsida; order Lamiales; family Bignoniaceae; genus Jacaranda; species Jacaranda copaia. The sequence continues at coordinate 181,753 of JACGDI010005766.1, forward strand.
GCTAATTTTAAAGTAAGAAAGATCCTCTTCGACAACAGCAGTTCTGTTAATATAATTTTCTTATCAACTCTAGTGAGGATGAATTTGGGAAAGCTTAAGTTTGAAGTAATGCACCCTGTTGGTCAAGTTTGGGGTATTAGATATCATTCCTAAAGAGTCCGTTAATTTGTCTATCCCATATAGAGAAGCACCTAGAAGCCAGACCTTTATGGTCAACTATCTGATAGTCGATGCACCTTTTGCTTATAATACCACAATCGAAAGACCTGTATTAAATGACTTCAGAGAAATTATCTTGACCTACCACATAAAAGTCAAATTCCTAATAGTTGTAGGAACTAGAGAGCTACTATGCAATGTAAAGAAATCCTAGCGATGTTATACCATCTCGATCAAGGCAACTAAACAAAAAAATCAACCAAAACTAAAACCTTCAGGGAACATCTCAAAAATTAAACTTGAAGATAGATAGAAAAATAAGAGAAGAAAGCAAGAGCAAATTAGGGTCGAACCCGTTGAGGAATTCAAGACCTTAGAACTCGAGCTTGGTAATCCCAACAAGACTACAAGTATTGGGACTAATCAAGAGAGCAATATGGAATGCATCATGGTCAACTTCCTTAGAAGAAACATTAATGTTTTTGCTTGGAAGGTTGCTAGTCTCCAAGGAATCGATCCCTACATCATCATCCACCATCTTAATGTTGGCTACATAATGTAGTTCTTGTCCCTAAAAAAGAGGGTAAATGGAGGATATGTAATAATTTCACCAATTGAATAAAACTTATCCTAAAGACCTATACCTACTACCGTGAATAGATTTATTAGTTGATTCAATAGCAAGTTTTGATCTTTTGAGCATGATAGATGCTTTTCAGAGATATTATCAAACCTTTATGGACCTCAAGGACAAGGATAAGACCTCTTTTGTGGTATCCAATAGTTTGTACTATTTTCTAGTCATGTCCTTTGGTCTAAAAAATACAAGAGCAATATATCAAAGATTGGTAAACTTATTGTTCAAAAATGTGATTCGATGAACAATGAAAGTCTATGCCGATGACATGATTGACAAAATAGAAAAAGAAAAAATTATCCAGCCAACCTCAACAATACTTTCTCAATATTAAGGGCATTTAGCATCAAACTTAACCCTAACAAATGCACTTTTAGGACAAGAAGAGGAAAGTTTTTAGGCTACATAGCTTGGCATAGAGGCATAGAAATAAATCCAAAGAAGATACAGGCAATTCAGAACATCTCACCACCTAAAATGGTCAAGGACATGCAAAGATTGGTTGGGAGGATCATAGCTTTAGGTCGGTTCATCGCCCGACTAGCAAACAAAAGTTTACCATTTTCAAAATCCTCAAGAATGAAAAAAAATACCAATGGACAAAAAAGTGTTACTAGGCCTTTGTTGACCTAAAGCAATACTTATCCACTCTTCCAATGTTTGCCAAGCCTATGGTTGGGGATTTTTTGTGTGTTTACCTAGTAGTCTCATCGGTAGCAGTCAGCTCGATTCTAGTGTCAAGAATGCATGGCGCACATAGATCAGGGTATTACATTAGCAAAGCTCTACAAAGCCCAAAACTCAACTACTTTAAGATAAAAAATTTGCCCTCATTTTGGTCACTGCAACCAAGAAACTGAGGCCTTATTTCCAATCACACTTCATTGTTGTCCTAACAAACCAACCCTTAAAATAAATACTATCAAAATCGAACACATCATGGAGACTGATAAAATTGGCTATTAAGTTAGGAGAGTTTGATATCACTTTCCAACCTTGAACAGCTATAAACGCGAGTATTAGTAGACTTTGTAGCCAAGCGGGTTGAACTCCCCAATAAGGCCAAACCAAATCCATATGTTTGGTCTCTACACGTCAATGGATCTACGACTTCCATGAAAGGAAAAATAGGCATTTCTATAAACTCCCCTACACTGAGGAATATGACTTCATAATAAAACCCGACTGCCCTATCACCAATAAAGAAGCAGAATATGAAGCCCTTCTTGCTGATATAAGAAAGGCCATCGATAGGAAGTCGAGTAGTTACCAATTATTACAAACTCTTTACTAGTTATAGAGCAGTTTGAAGGAAACTTTGAAGTAATGGAATCCACCAGGAATAAATATCTCACTGAGATCAAGCAATTACAGTAGCAATTTAAAAAATCCTCCCTCAGTCAAGTCCTAAATTAGAGAATGAGAGAGCGAATGCTTTATCTAAGTTTGCTAGTGCAACGAAGAGTACTAGGGTAAAACCCATCACATTTTTTATCTCAGACAAACCCACTATAAATAGCATTGACTAAAATCACATCTGAGAGATCTAAGAATCAACTCTAAACTAGAAAGATGAAATTGAAGCTTATCTATAGGAAAGCAAAGTGCTAAAGGATAAAATGGAGCCCAAGAGGTTAAGAGGTCGAGCCATGAAGTTCTTCATCAATGACTATGGTCAGTTGCACAAGAGATCTCTTTTTGAATGCCCACTAAGATGTTTAACAATGAAGCAGGCCATTGAGGGTTTGTAGGAAATCCTCAAGCATCTATAAAAACCACTCGAAGGGCAAACAACAATCACAAGGTCATTAGGAATAGATATTTTTTAGCTAACCTTACTCAGAAATATGATCGATTTCACTAGAAAGTGCTTGTCTTGCCAGGTGAAGATAGGTGTAAGCTAAGGATCCAATTATAAAACCATGAAAATAGAAAATAAAACTTGTCTACTCCATTTCCAAGGATCTACTTATGTATCTAATACAGATTTACAACTAAAAAAAATACTTGAATGCAAAAATCCAAAGGCAAAGAGAGGATGACACCAATGAACACTTCACGTGTTCAATTCGCACACAACAAAATCTAATCAATAGATGACCGCCTTGATAAACACCAAATTGGCTGAAAATTTATAGAAAACATCTCAACATACTAGGAAGTTGTAAAACTTTTAGCCCAAGATATCTCTTGAAGTCTATCAAATCAACCTCCAAAATAGAGGACAATAAAGGATCTTCAAGAGCATATGCCCCCGAAATGTTGAGTCTCTAATGAAAAAACCACACACCTAAGAAGAGCACTAATCCAAGTCTAATCTACTAGCAAATTAGAAGGAGAAGGAAATGGAGTGGCGACTATAGAGAGAATTGAAAAGAAAGAAGATTTGGAGAGTATGAATCTTCAACACATGAGTGAATCACACTTTTACAGGTAAAAAAATGAATCTAGAGAGCTTCTACTCCTAATGGCCGGCCACTCTCTATTTATAGAGAGGATGGTGTGATGATAGTTAGCATCACACCACCCTTGAGGTAGTTGCCAACTTGGCAACCAACATGTGAACTTGCCAACTATCTTGCATGTGACTATCACATGTATTTAGATTTAATTTGTATCTATATTTCATATCATGAAATGTAATACAAATTAATCCTAAAATAATTTCAAATGAACTCCATTGAAATTTTCATCCAAAATCAAATTTTTATTTTAATTAAATTAACTCTTTAATTTATTAATTGGTTTGACTTAACTCCTTAAGTCAATTAACTTAACTTTTTGAGTTTAAATGTGTAAAGTTAATGTTTCAAGTTAACTTGACCAATTAATTGTCATATGGCATCAATTAAATTAATTTTCTAATTTAATTAGTCTAATTTAACTCCTTAAATTATTTTGATTAATTTAACAATTAAATTAATCAAGACAAAATGACCAAAAACTAGTCAATCGTTTTTTTTGTCCAAAAATTACCAAGGTGAACTTTCTAACTATTTTGAAAATTCCTCCCATCAAATAAAACTTCCTTTAGGCTTCTATCTGTGACACATTAGGTTCACCCATTCATTGGACATGGGATCAAAATAAATTGTGATATTTTGAATATTAAAATGTTCGCGTTAGTTTAAATTCGTTTAAACTAATAGCTCTTTCAATTAATCTCCATTAATTGAAGAGTACCCAATCTCCATAGTCAATGTCTAGCAACAAGCTCATAGAACCCAACTAATTAGGTGAAATGAATTTGCTCTGATAAACCATTCTAGCTCTATGCTTACCATACAAATACAGTCCTTCCATTTTCTATCACCCGAAAGAGGCTGGGGATAAGATATTTGCCGGCTCTCTAATAGCCTCGATGACTATGTTTCTAGTCTCAATATTTGATTCCTTTTAATGACCTCATCTTTGAAAAACTCATTTTTCAAATTATCATATTACCTTGCACAAGGATTTCTTAGAATCGATTGTTATAGAATATATAGGAGATGCACTCACCCTTCATAATGCCAAGGAGATAGATCCCTTCTTAGATCTTACAAACCTCTATGTCTAAGTAGCTCATACCAATCTCAATCTGGATGACCTAGTATGAGACTAGAGAAGAGTTAAGATATGAGGACCAAACACAAGATTATCATGTATTCTTAGATCTAAGGACTAATTATATGCACTAGCATAAGCTAGAGAACTTGCTATCATCGACTTACCACTCTAGCTATCTAATGGATTCTTTGAGCGAATTTTTAGTAAATTTGTTCTCTAACAAGCACTCACTAGCATGCACTTATGTCTAATATGGATTACTCATGCAATGGAGTAATCCCCAACTCCTTGGATTTATGTATCATTAGTGCAAATTTATCTGAATATTTAATGCCCCATCTCTAAAGATTCTATGACTTGAGATATTTAAAATCACGATTTTGTAAAACTTATTTCATAATCACCACCCTGTGTGTGACCAAGTCCCATAGTTGTATATGATTTAGGTGCTTCAACTAAAGGCTAGTGAAGCAAAATAAACATAAGATGAAGATGGCTATTTTATTAGAATATCATTTAATCAAGATTATATCACAAGTGAAATAGTTTACATATCAATCTAATTGGTTGCGGGGTACTATTCCAATAATCTTCCACTTGCCCTAAAGCTAATTCCCTATAGCCTAAGGACCTATCTTCTCAAAATGTCCTTCAAAGACCTTTACGTTAGGGGTTTAGTTAATAGATCTACTATATTCTCTTCCAAGGCTGCTCTTTCCACTCAAATGTTGCTTCTATTAATGATATCCCGAATCAAATGATAACGCCTCAAAATGTGCTTGGATCATTGTTGAGATCTTGGCTCTTTTGCATACGCAACTGTTTTGTTATTGTGATAGAAGACAACTACAGGCTCAACAATACTAGACACTACATCCAACTCTTAGATGAAATTTTTCATCTAAATTCCCTCATTTGCAATTTCTGAAGCCACAATATATTATGCCTTGGCGGCCAAATCAATCGTGGTGTCTTGCTTAGAACTTTTCCAACTTACCAAGCCGCCATTGAGGCAAAATATAAATCCTAAAGTAGATTTTAGGTCATTAGCATTAGACTAGAAACTAGAATCTGAAAACCCTTCAAGTTTCAATTCTCTATTCCCGTACACTAAAAATTAATCCTTAGTTTTTCTTAAGTACTTTAGGATTGCTTTATGGCTGTCCAAAAACATTCATCGAGATTGGATTGAAAACAACTCATAATGCTTAGAGCATGTGCTGCATCCCTTGTACATTGGATGACACACATTATGCTCCCTATAATAGATACATAAGGTATGTGGGATATTTTTTCTCTCTCATCATCAATCTTAAGGGACCATAGACTTGGAAAGATAAAGAACATGTCCAATAGAAATGAATCCTATCTTGGATTTTTTCATACTAAACCTCTTTAGTATCTTGTCAAAGAACGGTGTTTGGGAAAGCCGTAACATTCTTTTTGATCTATCTCTATAGATTTGTATTCCCAATATGTAGGATGTTTCTCCCAAATCCTTTATAGAGAATTGTGAAGATAACCATGCTTTATTACACTATAACATTCCTCTCTCATTCCTAATGAGAAAGATATCATCGATATAAAGCACAATAAACTGTAGGCTACTCTTACTAACCTTTTTGTACACACAAGTTTTATATACATTTTTGATAAAGCCAATAATTTAACCATTTTATCAAAATGTATGTTTCAACTTTGGGATACTTGTTTAAGTCTATAGATAGACCTTTTGAGTTTGCAAACCATATGCTTACTCTCTTTGGATGTAAAATCTTATGGTTACTCCACATAGATTTCTTCTTCGATGTTTCCATTGAGGAAAACAATTTTCACTTCCATTTGCTATATCTCATAGTCATAATATATGGCTTTGGCAAGCATCCTCAAAATCAATATCGATTCTTTAAGTGTAACCTTTTGCTACCAGTCGCACCTTAAAGGTTGCAACCTCTCCATCAATTCCTAGTCTTCGCTTATAGATCCATTTGCAATCAACAAATAGTGTACCCTCTGGTAGATCTACCAAAGCTTATACTTTATTGGAGTACATGGAATCCATTTTGAATTTCATAGCCTCTAGCCAATGTCCTAAATCTATGTCTAACATAGCTTCATTGTAAGTCTTCATATCACTATCCAGTTAGCTCGTCTCATGAAGAAATATACACCTTTCGGATTGCTTCTTGATCTAGCTCAACTTTCTCAAAGGTTGTATGCTAGGCTCTCAATGTTGGCTTGTTTCTACCACTTACGGGATGTTATGATCATCTTGATCATCATCAAGTTCAACAACAACGCCATTTCTATCTAATAGAAATTCATTTTCCAAAAAGATGGCATTCCTTGAAACAAACACCTTTTGTTCTGAAAAATCATAGAAATAATAACCCAAAGACTCTTTTAGATATCCCACAAACTTGCACAAAGTAGATCTTACATCTAACTTATCTCCCACTAACCACTTGACGTATGCGAGAGACCCCTAAATTTTTAGGAAAGAGCAAGAAAGTACTTTGCCACACCACATCTCATGTGGTGTTTGTGGCACTAACTTTGAGATCATTGTATTTAGTATCATCATTGTCGTTGTTATGGAGAATCCTCAAAAAGATATAGGCACATCGATGAAGCTAATCATAGAACATACCATGTCCAACAAAGTATGATTTCTCTTCTCGGCTATTCCATTATGTTAAGGTGTGCCAAGTGGACACCACTAAGAGAGAATCCCATTCACTTTTTGATAATCTAAGAATTTGATAATCAAGCGTTCCCCTCCTCAATCCATCGAAGAACTTTAATACTTAGTCCTAATTGCTTTTCTACTTTATTTCTATATTCTTTGAACTTTTCAAAAGCTTCTGACTTGTACTTCAAAAGATAAATATGTCTTAACCGAGTGTAATCTTCAGTGAAGGTAATGAAGTATTTGCACTAACTCTTTATGGTTCACAAATGTCCTTATGGATCAAATTCAAAGGACATGTGGTTTGCTTTGATTGTCCTACAAAAAGAGTCTTGGTCATTTTTCCTTTTAAATAAGATTCACAGGTAGGAAAATCCTCTATGCTAATAATGTTTAGTGCTTTGAGGGCTTCTAACATGTTCATTCTATTTTTGGAAATATGTCTAAGTCTTCCATGACCCAATATGGCATCTACTTGGCTACCTAATTTTTTTTTGCTTTGTTGAATATGCATTATTGATAGTTGAGAATCTAAAATGTATAATCTATTGTTTAATGTACCTTCAGTAGCTAAAGAACCATTCTTTATTGCTTTTAAATTCCCATTTGACATAGAAAAATCAAATCCTTCATTGTAGACAATGGGAATTGAAATGATGTTCTTAACAAGATTAGGTATAAAATAATATGGATCAAGTACAAGTAAAGAGTTCACCAAGTCTAACTTCATAACATCTTCGACTTTGGCCGCAACCTTTACTCCATTATCTAAGCATAAGATCATATCCTCATTTGTAGACTCCTTCTTCTTTCCATCCCCTGTAACAAATTACAAAAGTGAGAACCACATGCGGTATCAAATACCTATGAAGAAGAACTTTTCATTAAATGTACTTCAATAAAGTACATACCCTTTATAAGGGTTGCAAGATATTTCTTGCAATATCTCTTCCAATAGCCTTTCTCACCACAATAGAAACAAGTTGCATCAACTTTTACCTCTTTCTTTTTCCTAACTCCAGCTAAGGGTTTCAATGGTTGCTTTCCCTTTGCGGAAAAACTTTTTTTCCTCTTACCTCCCTTTCTAACACCACAAGGGCCCTTAGACTTATAGGAAGAAGTAAGCATTAAAGGTTTGTCTTTCTTCATAGTCGCTTCGACTATGATAACATATTGACTAACTCAATAATAGTTACCTCTTGTTTTGACATGTTGAAGTTCATAACAAATTGATCAAAAAAGCTAGGCAATGATTGTAGGATCAAATTCACATAAAGCGTATTGTCCATAACCACGTCTAATTAAGCTAGTTTCTCAATGAGATCAATCATCTTAAGGCCATAATCATGGACACTTGAGCCTTTATTCATTCTAGTCTAAAAGAGTTACTTAGATAATGAGAAGCGCTCATGTCCAATTTGCACACCATACAACTCTTATAGGTGCATATGTATCTCATTAGAGGTTTCTATATGCTCATAAGATTTTTGGAGCTTATTGAACATGGAAGCCATCACAAGGCATTATGTTTTAAGATCATTATCTACCCACTTTGTGAACATTTCACGTGCTTTATCATTGGCATCATCACCTATAGTGTCCAACGGACTTTGAGTAAGCACATAAGTCCTCTTTTTGGAATCAAGAATTATCTTGAGGTTTCTAAGCCAATCATGGAAGTTTTGCCTAATAAACTTATTAGTTTCCAAAATCATGTTGAGTGAATTTTTAGGCATTTGTTTTGAGATTTCAAAAATCTATAAAGACGAAAAAGAGAATTTAAGCATATGATTGAACATAGATATTGAAAACATATTCATGGATTTTCAAGTATGTTTTTCTCTCACTATTTTATCAAATTCCTCATCCTCATACCATAAGAAATTCAAGAAATTACATTTCCTAGTGAGAATCAAAGCCTGAAAGACTTGTAGTGGACCCACGACTCGTGAGACCTCCACACACAATCCTAAGGTAAGAAACTTTTGCTAATTGCATCTCTATGCAACCTTTGATATGTTTTACCTCACTCTTTATGTAGACTTATGATTCGTGTGACATCTATACTATTAGGTGTTCAAGTCGAACCTACTAATCAATCTTTGATTCAAAACCGCACTATGTCATTTCATGACTCATGATATAATGTATAGGAAATGTCAAATAAAACTTGTATCATTTGCTAAGTAAGTGAACATAGCTTTCCTCGATAAATGTGACCTACGACTCATGAGACATCATGCAAATGTGGTAGTTGTATAGTCACATACTATTGGTAGAAGGCATAGATTAATGAAAACTTTTTTTAATTTGTATCCATTTTGGCTTAATATTTTGAGAGGCACTTAGACTTCTATGAGTGGAGAGATTTTCTTGCATGGAAAGATCTCATCAATTTTATCTTCTCTTATTTAGGTTTTTCATATTCTAACCATGCATCTCATACATCAATAGGATAAAGGAAGCATAAATAAGTAAATGTGCCTAGCATGCTCATAGGGTAGGATGACCATGAGCCTTAACCGACTAGTGTACTTTTGAGTCATGGTGCACTATTTAGTTGATTTTAAGTAGGTTGATTAAATCTAGCTATTACATAAATATATCCCATACATTCATGGGTATTCATGCCTTCTTGATTCCCTTGGCCTTCTTGTCTCTTGGCAACAATTATAAGAAAAAAGAAATCCTCACTCCTAGTATTCTACTCTAATAACTTTTATAAAATAGAAATAAAGAGGCATGCAAGCCCCTATTTAATACAACCCTTTTCAACAATATGAAATAAATAAAATCATATTAAAAGCTCATGATCATCCTCATACATTCATCATCCATTCAACAATTAAATGAACAATAAACAGGAATTAACATTCAATTCAACAAATTGAATGCATATCTCATAAATAATTAATTAACTAGAAAAAATAAGTATAACAATTATGCATCTCAATTTTGCACTAAACTGAAGATTGACTTGAACAAGACTTTAAAAGCATGCAAAAAAAGTCAAATGAAAAATTGGAACACTTACACAATTATTGTGTTTCCAAAAATGTATGAAAATAAGTTAGAGACATGAAGTAACACAAAAATACCAAAACCCGACCATGAGGCAACATTGGCTGGGCTATTGCCCACAATTGCCCTACCTAGCATGCGGCAAACACACACAAGGTGCACTTGCTGCCAGTTTCGCTAAGCAACAGAGTGGCAACCCTGCCTAGCCTCCTTGTGGTCATGTTTTTGGCCTTCTTTTCATGTTTTTTGTACTCCAAACCCTATGGACACTTCCATAACTCATTTTTACACAATTTAGATGAATTTCAAAGTTTAAAATACCTTTCAAAAATGGAAATTCAAGTGTTCAAATATGATTCAAAATTCAACTGCAAGTAAGAATCAATATTTTTCAAAATCTCCAATTAACTCCAATCCGATTAGATCCAAAATGACCAAACATCTTAAGGCCAAATAAATCATGTTTTATCAACATATAACATAAAACAATGCTAAATAAACATTTAACATAATCATCTATGAATCAAAATCATGCTAATACATGAATCAATAATTAAAACACATATTAGCATATCTCAATTCATCAACAAAGGAGCCAGATACAAGACCAACCAAACACTCAAATTCATGAGTTGAATCAATTATTTGGTGATAAAGATCAATTCATCACGTGAATCAATCCACCAAAATCTAATTTAAAGTATGAATTAGGCTCCAATACCACTTGAAGGTTAGAGTAGGCTAAGGAACCAATTATAAAACCATAAAAAGGCTAAACAAAACTTATCTACTACACTTCTAAGGATATAATCATTAATTTAATGAGGATTTAGAACTGTAAAAATACCTTGAATGAAAATATCCAACGGTAGAAAGAGGATGACTCCAATGAATTCTTCGCTGGTTCAATCTGCACACAGCAAAATCTCTCCAATAGCTGACCACCTTGCTCAACTCCAAATTGGTTGAAAATTTACATAGAACACCTCAACACACTAGGGAAGTTGCTGTAAAAATTTCATCCTGATCAGATCTCCAGAAGTCCTTGCCTCCAAAACAAATGACAACATTGGATCTTTAAGAGCACAAGCCCCCCAAATGTTGAGCCATTAATGAAATAATCCACACACCTAAGGATAGCCCTAATCCACCTCTATTATACTAGAAAATTAGAGGGACAAGGAGAGAGAGTGGCTATTATGGAGAGAACTGGACAGGAAGAATATTTGGAGAGTGTGAAACTTTAACATAAGAGTGAATCACACTTTTGGAGGGAAAAAGAGAATCTAGAGAGCTTCTACTCCTCATAGTTGGCCACTCTCTATTTATAGAGAGAATGGAGTGATGCTAGTTGGCGTCATGCCTTCCATGAGATAGTTTCTAACTTGGCAACCAACTTGCCTACTTGCCAACCATTTTGTATATGGCTATTACATGTATTTAGATTTAATTTTTATCTACATTTCATCTCATAAATGTAACACAAATTAATTCTAAATTAATTTCAAATGAACTCTTTCATTTGAATTTCCATCCAAAATCAAATTCTTATTTTAATTAAATTATCTCATTAATTTAATTAATTGGTTTGACTTAACTCCTTAAGTCAATTAACTTAATCCCTTAAGTAAAAAAATATCAACTTAACTCTTGAAGATAACTTCATCAATTAATTATCATATGGCACCAATTAAATTAATTCCTTAATTTAATAGATTTAATTTAACTTCTTAAATTATTTTGATCAATTTAACAATTAAATTAATCAAGACAAAATGACCAAAAACTAGTCAACCATTTTCTTCTCTAAAAATTGTCAAGGTGAACTTTCTAACTCTTTAGAAAATTCCTCCCATCAAGTAGAATTCCTTCAAGCTTTTATATGTGACCCAATAAGTTCTCCCATTCATTGGACATGTACTCACAATTAATTGTGATATTTTTAATATAAAAATATTCACATTAGTTTAAAGGACTCCTTTAAACTAACAGCTCTTTTAATTAATCTTTATTAATTGAAGAGTACACAATCTCCATATTCAATGTCTAGCAACAAGCCCTTGGAGCCCAACTAATTGGATGAAATGAATATGCTCCGATGAACCATTCTAGCTCTATGTTTACCATGCAAATACAGTCATTCCATTTCCTATCTCTCGAAAGAGTCTTAAGGGTAAGATATTTGTTGGCTTCTCAATTGTCTCGATGACTATATTTCTAGTCTTAATGTTTGATTCCTCTCTATAACCTCATCTTTGGAAAACTTTTTTTTCCAAATTGTCATATTGTCTTATGCAAGTATTTCTTGGAATCGATCATTATAGAATATATAGGAGATGCACTCACCCTTCACATCAATGAGGAGATAGATCCTTTTTTGGATCTCATAAACTTCTATGTTTAAGTAGCTCATACCAATCTCAACTCGGATGACCCGCTACAAGATTGGAGAAAATTCAAGGTATGAGAACCTAAACACATGGTTATCATGGGTCCTCAGGTCTATAGACTAATTATATGAACTAGCATAAGCTAGAGAACTTACCACCATCGATTTACCACTTTGACTATCTCGTGGATTCTTCAAGCGGGTCTTTTATGAACTTATTCTCTAATAAGCATCTACTAACATGCACTCATATCTAACATGGATTGCTTATGAAATAGAGTAATACCTAACTCCTTGGAATTGTGCATCATTAGTGCAAATCTATCTAAATCTTAGATGCCCTATCTCTAAAGATTCTATTACTTAAAATATTTAAAATCACGACCATGTAAAACTTATTTTAAAATCACCACCTAGTGATTGACTAAGTCCCGTAGTCTTATATGATTTAGGGGCTTCAACCAAATGCTTGTGAAATAAAATAAACATAAGATGAAGATGGCCATTTTATTAGAATATCATTCAATCAAGATTTTATCACAAACGAAATAGCTTACATGCCATTCTAATTGGTTGCAGGCTACTATTCCAAAACTAGGTACATTCTAGTATTCTCCATTAGCTTACTTTGGCACTAGTACCAATTTCAATCACCTAGTCGTTTGACTAGTAGAGGTAGACATCGTTGGTTTTTTCCTAAAAGCTATAGGTCAAAGGAAATATAAGATAGTCATAGTGAAATACTTCACAAATGGGTTGAGGTAGAGTCTATTCCATAAATAACAGATACCGCCATAAAAGGTTTCCTATAAAGAACTATCATTTGTTGCTTTAGTCTGCTGAAAGTATTAATATTGGACAACAGCATGAACACCAAAATAAGAGGATGAGAGATTGGTGTGAGAGCTTAGGAATTCAATAGCACTTCATTTTGGTTGGCTATTCTTAGGCAAATAGGCAAATTGAAGTCACCGACAGGATGATTCTAGACCATATCAAAACCCAACTTGAGGGATCTAAAGGAAACTAGACGAATGACCTCTTTGGTGTCTTGTGGCCACATAGAAGTACCCTTAGAACTGCCACAGGGTATAGTGCTTACAATTTGGTCTATGGTTTGAAAGTAGTAATCCCAGCAGAACTGATATAATATATAGCTCGAGTGATTCATTACAATCTTATCAGGAATGAAAGCAATTCGATCTCAAAACGATCGATGAACTATGACAACAAGCATTCACAAAAATCAAAGGTACATGTCAATTATGGCCGAACACTATGACAATGGCGTAAAGCCAAAAAACTTCAAAGTGGGGGATCAAGTCCTATAAAGGATTGAAGTCTCAAAAAATGTTGATAAATACAACCTAAAATAAGAGGGCCTCTACTCAATAGTCAAAGTGTCAAAGCACAACTCTTGCCAACTAGCAGAGATGGATGGAAATGAGCTTTCTCGATCGTGGAACACAGTAAAATTGAAAAACATTTAAGTATAAAGAGGGATCTTTTAATCTTGATCATAATGATTATGTCGTGTGAAATCCAATCTTCTCGATAAATGCACTATTTTAATTTAGTTTCAAACCAATGAAGTCAACTCATGTTTAACCCATTTCTTACTCTCAAGTATAATCATGACGTCTGGCCTAATCATCCAATAATGATGGAATTATTTAAAGTCAACTTAGTAGTTGATCACAAATTTAGTTTCAAACCAACTAATTGTTACATGCATATTGACCTAAAATCTCAAACCAATTGATGCATCAAACAAGATAAATTTATTTAAAATCGACCTTATAGTGGACCATTATCTTGGTTTCAAACCAATCAACAAAGATATGCATATTGGTTTGTAGTTTTATAACAACCTAACTTTAGGCTCATTGAATGAAAATATGTATTGCTTAATGACGTCAGGGGTCAACCTAACATTCAGAATAACAAAAGTAAAATAACGACAAGGTGATAGTGTGAACTTGAAAACATTAGACATTATATTGCATAAACTTCATACAAAAAGTTACATTAAAACATTTATCATGCCTCTCAAGGCAAATTAAGTCAAACAAAGCAAAAAATAACAACAACATCAGCTTGAGCCTCCCTTCTACGCTTTAAGCAATACCTGCCGCCACCTTATCAACAACCCTATCAAACTCATTGGTAGAGTCCATGAGCACAACCATCAAGGGACCCGTTTTCTCCTAATCAACCCCTAAAGG
>JACGDI010005766.1:196533-238202 GCA_014898725.1 Jacaranda copaia
CCCCCCCCCCAGACTACTTTAAGGTGAATTGGGTATTAGAACAATGCCCCACAAGCCAATTAGATTAGCATGAAAACTATTTCACTTATGATACAATCTTGATTGAATGATATTCTTTAAATGGCCATCTTATCTTATGCTTATATTTCTTCACTGGCATTTGATTGAAGCCCTTAAATCACATAAAACTACAAGACTTGGTCATGCACTAAGTGATGATCATGAAATAAGTCTTACAAGATCGTGATCTTAAATCGTCCAAGTTATAAGAACTTACAAGATATGGCATATAAGATTCGGATAGATTCACACTAATGATGCATAAATCCAAGAATTGGATATTACTCCATTCCATGAGCAATGCTATATGAGATATAGATACATGTTAATGGGTGCTTAGTAGAAAACAAGGCACTAAAGACCCACTCATAGAATTTACTAGATCGACATAGAGATAAGTTGGCAATAGCAAGTTCTCCAGCTGATGCTAGTGCGTATAATTAATCCTTTGACATGAGGATCTATGGTAACCTTGTATTTAGGTCCTCATACTTTGACTCTTTCTTAACCATGTAACGGGTCTTTCAAGTGGAGATAGTGTATGAGCTACTTAAATATAAAGGTTTGTGAGACCTAAGAATGAATTTGACTCCTCATTGTTGTGAAGGACAAGTGTATCTCTTATGTATTCTATAATGATCTATTCCAAAGAATTCTTGCGCAAGGTAGTATGACAATTTGAAAAATGAGTTTTTCAAAGATAAGATCATAAAATCAAAATCGAACATTGAGAATAAAAACATAGTATCAAAGCTACTAAGGAGCAGCAAATATCTTGCCCTAGGCCTCTTTCAGGAGATAAGAGACGAAAAAACTGTATTTGCATAGTAAGCATAAAGCTAGAATAGCTTTCCAAAAGCATTCATTTTAGCCAACTAGTTGGGCTCCATAGGCTTGAGGTTAGACATCAACCAAGGAGATTGGATACTCTTCAATTAATAGAGATTAATTGAACTGAGTCAATTAATTTAAAGGAGTTTAAACTAAAGTAAATATTTGATATTCCAAAGCCACAAAGAGTTGTGAGTCCATGTCCAATGAATGGTAAAATCTAATGGGTCACACACAAAAGTTAATTGAGTATCCTAGGCGATGAAGGGAATTTTCTAAGAGTCAGAAAAGTTCCCATATGACCAATTTGGAGGTTAACCGATTGACACAAATGTTGTGGTCATTTTTGGCTTGATCAATTTAATTGTTAAATTGATCTAATTAATTTAAGAAGTTAAATTAAAACTAATAATTAAGAAGTTAATTATTTGGTACCAAATGTTTATCAATTGGTCAAGTTAATTTAAGGAGTTAAGTTAACAATTGTTGGCTTAAAGAGTTAAGTTAAGATGATTAATTAAATTAAAGAATTTTAATTTAATTAAAATAGAAAATTAATTTTGGAGGAAAAATTCAAATGAAAGGCCCATTTGGTGTGGCATTAGATTTTATTTGAATGATATTTCATGAGATGAAATAAAGATTCCAAATGAAATTCAAATGCACACATAATTCACATGCATGCCAACTTGCAAGGCAAGTGGGCAATCCCCCCTTTGAGGAAGGTGTGATGCCAGCATCATACCATCCTTCCTCTATATATAGATATAAAGAGTGGTAGCCAGCTTCAATTAGATGTAAGACATCACATTCCATGTGAATTAGATTCTCTCAAACTTTCCCTCAAATTTTCAAATGTTGCCTCATGTGTTAAAGCTTTACTTCCTTTCTTCTCCTACCTCTATATGAAGCTTTCATCCTTGCATATTCTTCTCCTTATTCTACAGCTAATATTAAGAAGAATTGGTGCTACATTGGTGCGTGGATCTTACCATTAGAGGCAAGATAATTGGATTGCTATGCCTTTTGGAGATCCAGTTTTTGGCAGTAACTTTGGAGCGACCTTTGCAAGTCTTGTCGAGATTTGATTGAGCTAATTTTTAGACGAAAGATATATCAAGGCGTTGATGATCTTTTGGTGCAAGTTTCCCTCAAATGGAGTTCATTTTCCTGGTTAAAAGTCGATTGAATTCCATTATGGCATTGGGAGATAGATTTAAGAAGTTGAGATCTTCTTCCACCTTCATTTGATTTTCTAAAAATCAAGGTATTCTTCTAACCAAATCTAAATTAATGGCATGTTTAAATCCTTAGTGATATGTGTAGCCTAGTTATTTTTAGTTTTTAAAGTTTTGATTATTGAATCCTAGTGATACATGTGCCTTCACTAGGGCCTCCATCTCCTCAGTCAGCGCATTTGCATTGTACTCCTCAAGGCACTCATTCTACAGCATAATTAATCGAGCCTTATCCTTATTATAGAACTAATAGCCCAAAAACACCAACTACTTAATGACCTTCTAGAAGGCCTCCTTGGAGTCATCAAGCGCAAACACGATTCTAGCCTTTGCAAAGATAAAGCTCAACAAAAATTGTTGCACTACTTTCCTACAATTGCTTAGTAGTATCTTGAAAAATTCATCATAAGCATATCAAAGGGCACTATTGTACCCTAGGGCTCAACTTGAGACTAAGGCCTTTTCCACTTTTTACCTCACCTTTTTCAGCAGGTCATCCAAGCAACTTCTCTCTATTACGATAGTCATTAGTTTTGCATTCTCCTCTTCGACCTACTCCTCGAATTCTTTAATCCTCGACTCAAGTGACTTAACCTAAGTCTTGGACAACTAGTCCACTATTATCCAAATGTTGTCATATCCTCTTTGAGCTATTAGCAGACTCATTACGAAGTCCATAATTTCCTCCTCCCATTTCCAATTAGGAATTGAAAGTGGCTATGTCAATCCTGATTACTGTTGTTGATCTACTTTCACTAACTAATAGGTTAGGCACTTCTGTACATAATCTGCAACATCTTTCTTCAGTCCATTCCACCAAAACTACTTTCTCAAATCTTGATACATTTTCATACCTCCCGGATATATAGCATATCTCATTTTATGTGCTTCTTCTAGCCATTTTTTTTTCTCATCCCTTCAAGCACACATATTCTTTGATGGAATAAGAGAGTGCTTTCAATGTTGAATTTAGACCCATAAAATCTTGTAAAGGCCTCTTTCTGTTTCTGTACCTAATTGTCACCAATATGGGCTCACCATATATCTCTAGTTGTATGTTTATTCTTATGATCCAAGTTTCTTATCTCAATCTTATCGCAATATCTATCCATTGATTCTTTGATATTTCTTTTTCAAGAATGTGGCCCATCCTGGCCTTTTGACTCGAGGCGTCTACCACTACATTTATTTTCCACAGATGTAAAATGATAAAGAAGCTGTAGTCTTCTAAGGTACTTGAGACTCTTGTGATCCATGTATACCTCAAAAGTGATGCCATAGAGGTAATGTCTCCATTTAGCCAGTGCAAAAATTATTTTTGCTAGCTCTAAATCATGAGTCGAGTAGTTATGTTCGTGCAATTTAGGCTTCTTAGATATAAAGGCAATAACTCGCCCTTTCTACATTAGAACACAACCAAGCCCTTCCTTTAATGCATCTAGATGAATAACAAAGCCCTCCAACCCTTCAAGAAAAGTTGAAACTAGAGGTGAGGTTAACCTATTCTTTAATTCCTAGAAGCTCATTCCACTCCTTCGATTTTACTCTAACAGTTGATCCTTTTGAGTCAACCTAGTAAACAAACCAGCTATTTTGGAAAAATCTTGCACAAACCTCTAATAGTAGCAAGCGAGTCGCAAAAATCTCTAAACTTCTGTCATGTTCTCTAGTCATTTCCAGTTCACTATTGCCTCTATCTTAGAAGGGTTGATCTCAACCCCTGCTCGGGATATGATGTGCCGCAAGAAAATCACCTTATCCAACCAAAATTCACACTCGCTAAACTTTGCATATAGTTTGTGCTCCCGTAGTGTCCTCAAAACCAAGTGTAAATGGTTTGCATGTTCATCTCTAGTTCTTGAGTTCACTAGAATGCCATCATTGAATATTACTACAAATCAATCCAAATATAGCCAAACAATCCAGTGCATCATGTCCATGAAAGCTATTAGGGTGTTAGTCAGACCAAACAACATTACAACAAACTTAAAATAATTGTATCGAGAATTGAACACAGTCTTTGGTATATCTTCTTCTTTAATCGTCAACTAATAGTACCACTGTCTCAAATCCAATTTCAAAAAGGTCATGCATCTATGTAGAAGATCAAACAATTCTTCTATATATGGTAAGGGGTATTTGTTCTTAATGGTGACTTTATCCAGCTCTTGACAGTCTATACACATTCTCAAGGACCTAACTTTCTTCTTAACAAATAATATCAGTGCTCCACATGGGGGGGTATTAGTTCTTATGAACTTTTTTTCTAATAGCTCTTGAAGTTGATTTTTTAGCTCTATTAGTTCTGCATACACCATTTAGTAGGGAGTCTTACAAAAAGTAGTGGCATCAAGAAGTGTACGGATGACGAATTCTATTTCTCAATTTGGGGTAATAAAGTCAGTTCTTTTAGGAATACACCTAGGCATTTGGCCATTATCTCCACTTTTTCTAATCTAGTTGTGTCCTGGGGTTTGTTGATAAGGTATGCTAAAAGTCCATGTCCTCCTTCCCTTAAAATTTTCTTAGCCTTGACTGTAGATATAATATGTATCCAAGAAGCCACATCTACATAATGATGCATTGACATTGGCACCTCATTGCCAAGCACTACGAGAAAAATTGGTTTTAGCAATAATTTGTAATAGTTGCTAAAAGTAAAAAATGGTTGCTAAAGTCTATATTGACCAAAATATTGATGGTCACTAGTAGTCGCAACAAAATAGCTACTAAAAATGTCCAGTTATGAACTATTAATTTAGATGCTGAAGATGCATTGTTTAGTGATCGTCTAATAATGGTTACTAAAGATGGAACACTCAGTGACAAGTTTTCATTAGCTAATGTAAAAGTTTGTGGTCACTATACCGGCAGCATGATTGTTGTAGGTACACATAAAATGACCACATCATTTTAGTTGGTAAAAAGTGATTCTTTAGCGACCAAGTTGCAACAACAGAGCATAATTGCTAAAGAATACCTTTTAGCAGCAAAATCATTGATTGCAATAACTTTAATATCATTGCAAGACTCACTGCACTTTGTTATGATTTAGTGACCAAAAATGTTGTAGCTAGTATTTGCTAATATATATATACATATAGTAGAAACCAAATTCTTTTTCCAACCAATTAGTGGATGCAGAAATAGCTTGAAATAATAACAAATATGTATTCAATAATTTTTCTATAATCAAAAGAAGAACACATCATAGTTTTTCATTTGAGACATGATAAATGAAGAAACATTTTCTTCCTTTACATCATATCAAAAGAAGCCTAAATCTATCCATTCAAATGCATAAATTAAAGCTAGGTAAAAAACATTTCACACGAGCTAGTCATCTTTGAAATGCTACACAAAATATATGCATAAAATATGCAAAAAATTGAGACCAACTATGCAACAAAAAAGAGCAAGCACCTTAATTCTCTCAATGTCCAAAAAGATGATACAACAGCAACATGTGGAAAATACTAGCCATAATGGATCAGCAGAAATTCAACAGAGAACTAGCAAAAATTGTCCATCAAGTTTTCAACAATTAAATCTCCCTTGGTATCACATTTTGTGCTCAACTAATTGCCTACATAATACATCACATTCACATTAAACAATTCTTAGTATCACAACTCTCTTATTTGGTAATTTTAATTAAGCCTCAAAAGCACAACTATTAGAGTTTACTATCAATTACATTCAGCATGTCACCATCTTATTTTCATCAAACTTATCTATTCACTTCATGACATGAGTAAAATCTCTCTTACGATCCAATTATAAATGCCTGACATCTAATAAGTGTGTGAGAAAAGTTAAAAGAAATATAAATTAGTAGAAAAAGAATTCCATTTAATAACAAAATGATGGAACTGAATAAAGAACCAGAATATTACTTGCAACTGAAATGTACCAGTCTCATCTTCTAATGATGGACAAAGACTTGGGTAGCTGCAAATGAGATATTTTATCAACCTTAAAGATAAAGTCAATAAAAAGTGATCTTTTTGGTGCTCAAAATCTGTTCACTTTTATGTTGTCACATATAGATGCTTGTGCAGTAATGCTTTTCTAAGTAATATATTAGGCATACGAGAGGTAATTGAGAAAAAAAGATGTTACCTTACTCTCTCTAACTTGACAAGATCCATAATACCTTTGGCATCTATATGAGGACTAAAAGATAACATGAATAGCTTTTTTTGACCACTCAAAAACATCCTATTTGATTGTTCTTCCATAATAATGGAAAAAAGGATAATAAAATTCTCTAAAGACTGCACAAACATATACATAGTGAGAGATAGAATGAGTCTGGAGCCTAAGGAGAGCCTTGGAGAGATATTAACCTATTTCGCTACAATGTTAATGTTATTCCTTAGATCGTAACCAACAGAAAAAGTCACCAAATATTTTGGTTTGCTTGGCATCCTAAGTAGTGACAAGTTCATCAGAAATCAAAATTCACACAGAAGATAATGAACTATTGCTATAGTAAATATCTATTTTGAACTCAGAAAACTTCTTTAGATAATGATCTCAAAATTCTCCAATGCCACATGCTAATAGTCATTTGTTTCTACAAAACTTTTGCTACCTCCAGTACAAATAGCCTATGTGGTTAAGTCTTCATTGTATATATACTTGGAGATTTAGAGTTTTGGTATTAGTCGACTTAACTTATTTTATACTTTTTCATATTGATTCCTTTCCTCTCTTGATTATAAAGAATTATATATAAATAATGTGCATGTTGAAGAAAGTGATCAATCTAACTCTCTTCTTTAATTCACCCTATGTTTTGTATCTCTCTAAAGTTGCTAAATTCATTGTCTTCAATCTGGTAGACCCTTATCCCTAGTGAAATTTTAATTTGCTTTAGTACAAGACAACAACACCTCTTGAAAGCTCTAGAATAGCCTCATTTATGTTGTCACTATTTTAAGCACCATTTAAATTTTGCAAGAGAATGCCATCAAGAATAAAATTTCATCAATTTTTCAAGACTAGGTTTTATATGAAAAGAAGTTTATAAGCTGCATAAGCATAGAGCTCATACACATATTTTAATCAACTCAGAAAACACCATTTGATAGTCTTATGGATTGATTCTTAAGAATACCAAACCCTTTGTGAATTTAGAAGAAATTTAAATCTATGGCTTCTCTTACTAAGAAATAACAAAGAGCAGCATTATATAGGAAACTATAATATAAGCAGAATGCTTACCTCACTAGGCAAACCCCACAATCTCTTGAGATAGAAGTCTGATTTAAATGCAAAAATACCAGGAGGCAACTTTTCTTCACTTGTTGGACTCGATAGGACTGATATCTGCACCCATATTTGAACTAGAATGATTTGAGAGAATAGAAAAATGAACCATTTCAAAGAAGGATCACATTATACATTGTACAAAGTTCTATTCTCCAATATTTTGCAAAATATCTCATATAGATGCATAATAAAGAGCGATAGAGAAAGCTAAAAGCATGCGGCATCCTCAATATATCACAAGTGCAGCAATTTCCTTTGCTTGAGAAACTCTTTTATACCTTGGTAATTGTTGAAATATTCCAAATTGTTAAACTAAAACTTATCCTGAAGACAGGCATGTCTAGGAGGTGAAACTACTTTTGTTGTTGTACTATAATTATTTTCCTTTTTTCGTATTTATTTGTAATCATTTGCCAGAAAGCATTATCAAAAGTCATGTACCGCAAAAACATGTACACAAAGATGGACAACATTCAAGCTATTGACAAGCAGCATAGAGAAAGGCAGAAAGACTTGCAGAAACATCTTAGAAACATCTCCCCTCCAAAAATTTTGTCACCCAAATCCAAATTTTGTAAACCTAATCTCTCCAAGAGAGCGAAAATCAAAAAATTCTAGAAAATAGCTGTCAAAATGTTACCTAAAGATCCGGTGTTCACTCTATTTCTGCTTTCAGGGGAAACGTTTCGCTGCCACTAGAGTTTGAATCTGAACAACAGCAATTTCCACGCAATACTGACGCGAGTACTTGCAATTTTAGTTGTGCCCAGTTCTGATTGATTCAAATTTTTAGGGGATGAGGGATTAGGGATTAGGGTTCCAGCTATTTAGACTTTGTGTGGTCACCTTGTGGCCTGTTCGGTTTCATTTTCTAGAACTATTTTCATTTTTTAGTGAAAATGCAAAGTGAAAAGTTAGTTAGAATAGTTGGGTTTGAAAATGAAGTTTTATTTGGATGTGTTGTAGAAAATTATAGATTCATATAGGTGTGAAAATGAAATGTATTTGGATGTTAGGATTTTTGTATTAAAAGTTGTGTAGTTTTTATTGGAAACTTAATGATATGATGTGTGATTGTTTGAAAAAATAATATTATAATTTAAATTTGAATTTATATTATTTTTATTGTGAATAGTGTATGAGAAAAATTGGGAAGATAAAAAATGATTAAGTTGATGATAGGGGTTGAAAAAGGGATGAAAATGGAGAGAGAATATAATAAAGAATGTTTTGAAAATAAAAATGTTTGAGAAAATGATGTAGATAGTGATAATTCTCTATTTTCATTATGAGGAGAACATGAAAATGGGGTTTGAAAATGAAAACAAACAAGGCATAATCCCAATTCCCAAGTATCGTTGATTCAGCGCGTTCAATTGTTAGACAGGTAAATAAAAAAAATATTATAATTCAAAAAGGAAGGAGGTAATTGTATGAGATTTAATATTTTAGGCATAGTTGTAAAATATCCTTTAATTATTTTATTGGAAGAGAGAAAAATTATAATACGTTATTCATACTCAAAATTTTATATTTTTAAAATATATGTTTCTTTTGTATAGACATTTTTTCATATATTAAATTCTAATAATAAGATAGGTGTTGAATTAATATATTTAATTAAGATCGTGAGTTACAATTATGCAAATTGTCTCCAAGTATATCTAAACTAAATTGTACATATCATGCTACCAAAACTTTCTAAAGCTTAAATTTGATTAGATAAATATAAGTTTAATTTTCAAATAAATTCGATAACACATTCAAATTTTGATTTAAGATCATTTTCTTAAATAAAAAATATGAAGATTCAAATATCCTTTCTTTCTTCTTAAAGTGCATTAATTTTAAAGAAGAAACTCTAGAGATTTTGTATTTTTTTTTCTTAATGCATTTGAGAAAAAAGTAACTCTAATTTTTTAAATTTTTTATATAAATTTGTATGTGTGGTGCATTAATATTTCTATTATTATTTTTATTTTGAAATAAATATAAAAGAAGAAAGTCTGTAATTCATACATTCCTAGTTAGGAATGCCAATTTGATAAAATTGATTTGAAAAATGCTACTTTTACTTAAGATTGTTCATTTGGTTTTTCAAACCATGGAAAATGCTACTTTTTTAAAATTAAAAATTTTATTTCTTATTATCAAAATATTTCTCTTAAATAAGGCTACTTTTTTCTCTCTCAAAAAAATAAATAAATAAATAAAGCTATTTTTTCTTGAATTGAAAATTTTATTTATTATTATTAGAATGTTTCTCTCAAATATTAGCTATGTTATCTGATATATCCAAAAAACAATCAAACTAGTCAATCAATTGTTACTTTTACATTGAATTATAGAGGGGACAAGTTAATATATTTTATTTTTAATGTTATCAAAATTTAATAAATTAAAATGTTAATAGAATGATTTCCAACCTTCAAAACTAAATAAATATAGATTGACTTCTATTCGATAAGCTCGCAAATTACATTAGTTTGGAGTTTCAAATTATTAGTTTATAACTTAGACTTACATCTAACTCGATAAGAGTTTTTATTTTTAATTAAGAATAAGCTTTTCCATATAATTTTTGCAAACAACTCAAACTTAGTCTAGAAATAAATAGAAACTTTAGATTATGTCTAAAATGACCAATGTTTTTTCTCATTTATACTATTACTAATAAAAGAAATTGAATTTATAAAATCAAACAAATATAAACTTTAAAATAATTTTAAATTTTAAAATCATACTCCACGTACTGAATGAACAATTTATCTAAAGTTAAATATCACATAAATACAATGTCATTTAAAATTGACACATGCTTTGAATCACTAATAAAAAGTTCCATATAATAATTTATTATTGCAAAAAATATAAAACGTTTAGGTTAAAAGTTTATATTACGCATCTCTCTATACATATAAGATATGCCTATTCTAAGTAAATTGGATTTTGATTGAGGTCTGTTTAGAAATTAAGCCTCCTTTTAATTTTGGTGTGAGGCTTTAGATTAGTTTATTTTTATAGCTTAAGTTTATATTGATTTACCTATCAATTGCTATTTGTGTAATTTAAATATATTATAGTAAATATTTATATTAGGTTCAGGCTTTAGAAAAATTTATTTGGACCGACATCAATCTATAAGTACATTGCACTTCTCCTTGCCTTACGTGAAAGTCCAACCCAAAAAATGCTTCGTAATAATTCAGTTTTCATATAGATTTACCATTACGGACAACTTAATAATATATAAAAATAAAAAATAAAAAGGAAGAAATATTGATAACATTTATTGTACCTTTTCTTGTTGAAATTCATCAAACACCATAAAAAATATGAAGTTATACATAGTGTAATATATTTACACGCATTAAACAATTAAAATGTTTACTCTATCTTTTTAGATCACAAGTGAATTCTTGTAATATCTTATATAAAATTTTATGTAAAACAAAAAATATGAAACGTATTTTCTAGTCCAAAAATTTATTCCGTCGACTTTTCATTTAAGAAATTTCTATTGTTAACCTTATTCCATTTTTGGAAGAAAACTGCCTTCAAGTTTTTAGTTAAGTAGATTTTTGTATATTACTATTCAACTTAAAAGATTATTTTTCTTTAGTTGCATTCATTATGCGTAGTAAGAACTTTTAAAAAATATAATTTATGAATTTTGAAAATTTTAATCTTCTTATTTAGTTCATTAAATATAAAAATTAAAAATTTCCCCATTACTATAATTTGTATGTCCCAAAAGAAATAAAATAATTTTTTTACAAATATTTAGTTTATTAAAATTAAAATATCACAGGAAAAAAAAAACAAATTTAGAACAACCTAAAACAAATCATTTAATGAAACTCAATTCATTAAATATTTTAAATTAAGAAATTATAATAAGGTTCGATATTATCAAAACTAAAGCTCAACCAAAAACTAAAATGATTTTTTTTTCTAAAAAATAAATTAGATAATCTAAAAGAAATTTTCAAAATTTTGTAAAAATGAAAATACACATTTATTCAATTCATTTTTATCAATACACATACACTGCAAACTGTCCACCAACATTCTGTGTATCTCCTTTTTGTAAATGGCTATATGCAGAAAGTCAATCCTCAACTAATTGAAGCTCAAATCAAACAAGAACCAGAAATTAATAGCCAAGCATGAACAAACACAGCACAGCACAGAACATTTCCATTATTTAGCCACAAGAATATATATGATCTTCAATCCAGAATGACACCAAATTGTGCTACAATAATTCAAGAGACGCATGCACGACACACCCAGAATTCTGCACTTCTTTATGTTGTCAAAGCGCATTTACAACATAGCAACAAGTTCACTATAGTTTTTGAATAGTTTCCAATAACCAAAATACTGTCTCCCAACCAAAGAGCGAACCAAGCTGCCTCCTGTATAAGATGCAACAGATTTCCAGATATGAAAATAGATTGAGCCACCAGCACTCCAGGATCAGCAGAATAGAACATAAATAAGAGTAGATTAGTTGAACCTAAAACTGGTCACGTTATACAACTAATAAATGGTGTATGGGTGTCATCTACTGTGCTTTTGAGCTGTGAACTAAAATGACATAATTTAGAGAGGAAAAGAACATTAAGTCCATGTAAATCACAACAGCTTCGCAGACAATAGAGAAACCAAGCAGAATAAACAAAACTCTGATGCTCTATTCATGTTTTTGCAAATTCAAAACCAGGCAGGTTGAATGATATAAAAGATCACAATGGAAGGGACCGAGAACAATGAAATCATGGCTAGAAAACACTTACTGCTAAAAACTTAGCAGTAAATCAATCGCACCAAGCACTTTAGTGAAGGGAATTTTAAAAAAATGTACAAAGAATGTAAAAGATTCAGTAAATCAATCAAGTTTAGTATAAAAATTTTAGCATAGGCAATAATGCATTTAGTTAAAAAGCTCAAAACTGAAGCATTCTACCATATAAAGCATGTTACAAATGCATTCCAATCCATTTGACAAATTCGATTATCATATAGATCCAAAATTATTATGTCAATAACAGATCTTGGTTTTGTAGAGAAAAGACACATAGGACAGTTCAAAACCTGAAAAACTAATTCAATGTAGTATAAACCAATTCTTTTTTAGAATGAATTCAACATAATAAAGGCAGAATTAGTTCACGTCGTGAATTCACCTCATTACAGTGTTATGAGGCTCATTTAAGCTTATAACTGATGCCTGAATTCAGCATCTGTTATACCTCTATTATGAAGACAAAGGCTGAATTTGTGCATCTGTTATAAGGCTAATTCAGCCTCATAACTGAGGCTATGAGTTCCACCTTATAGTCCCATTGGAACTCGAATTTTATACTACAATATAAATCATCAAACCAAATTACAAAGTTTACACTCCCCTTTCTCAAATCTGAGTAAACTGAAATGTAATAAAGAGAGTAAAGAAAGCACCTTACTGCCTTTATATGTCCCTTTTGTCAAATCTGCACGGAAACATGAAATAAATTGGTGATTAAAGGAAAAATTAAGTTAGTAGAAGAGATTAAGCAAGCACACGGGAAAAGAGAATTGTAGAGAAATTTATACCTGAGAAACAACAGAGCACTCAAATAAACAAACAAAAACAGAGAATAACAAATTAGAACAAGAGAGAGAATTTATAGCCAATTGGTTAACTGATCATGAATTCCAACAGAAGAGAATTTATGAATCAAACCCTGCAGCAGCAAAGTGTTTGCCTAACTAATCATGAATTCCAACAAAACCAAATTTAGCACAACCCAGTTTAGTTCATCCAAGACCTATTTTTTGTAAGTTTTGCTACAAAGAAGAGCTGCTAAATTCTGTGTATCTAAATCCTGTGCAGCAGCTAACTTAATCACAACAAAACCGTCAAAGTCTTGTGAAGAGTAAGAGGCAAAATAAGACAAAAAATAAAAGAGAAACTTCTTCTCGCAATTCTGACTATGAAGACAGTGGAGAGAAATACTTACTGAAGGGAAACGTCTTCCCAAAGAGAAGAGAACCGGGATGAGAAATGGCTGAAATGCCAAAACCCACTATTTATCTATCTTGTTTATTGACAATTTTCTTACCATATCAATCTCTTCATAATTTCGGCGGAAAATCTCTTCCTATGTCAAGTTTCATATGATTTTGGTGGGCCCCCATATCAATTTCTCCAAAATTTGACGAAAAATTTTGTCCATTCAATTTTGGCGGAAAAATGGAAACTTAGCGCCAAATGGCTACGGTGGTTTCTCTTGATCCGTACCTCTGACTCTCAGTCCCTTTTTACTTTTCATTAGTATTAAATTTTAGAAATTAATGCGCATACTCGCGCTTGATTTCCTAGGGGACCAAATTTTCGTTATGGGGTTGACTTTCAAGTGGGATGAGTTTGGCTGGAGCTTTTAATTACCTGATGAGAATGAGGAAATTTTGGCCTTTTTTATTAGCATGAGAGCCGGCTACAGGTTGCTTTGCATGGCAAGTTTTTGGTTTGCTGCTGAAATATTTATGTCAAGCAGTCAATATATGGGATGCATGATTTCTGGATTTCTTTTAGATGGGAACCTTTATTTTTGAGAATTTACTTTTTAGTTTCTAATTCTTGCCTTTCTTTTGTGGTTAAAAGTGTCGGAGTAGTATTTCCATCAAACATTTTATTGTTGATGTAACTCATTCCTTTTCATGATGTCTAAACTCATAACATCTTAGGCCCTTTTATGTGGAACCGCATGCTGTATCCTGGTTGCGAAAAGTGCTTGGCTTTTCTGTGCTGCACATGATTGCACAAGCTTGAATTGCTCTACAGGTTGCCTCATTGCTCTATGGACGGCAGTTTTTGCATCTCTTGCCGATGGAATTTTTTTGGGCCTTCTAGAAACCTATACTCATTGTGCATCGTTGAGATTCGGTTTTGTTTGTGTTTTTGAATATGATGTATGGGAAGTATTTCCTCATTTATTTTTGATTGCTCAAATCATCATTATATTTGTTGCGGCTTTTTTATTTTCCAATCTATATATTTGGGTCATTGCCAATTTGCTTGGGTTGGATTTGTATTCAATTGGGGTGATGTTCCAACAAGTAGCCCAATTTTGATAGGATATTTTATTTCGGAAATGTGTACTTTTTATTTCAATTTCTTGAGATTTTCATTTAGAAGTTGAATGTTAATAGACAATTTAAAGTAAAGTATTCTTTAATCATTTCATATGTTAATTATTTTTTTGCATATTTAAATTAAATTTAAAAAAAATTACCTCAAAATCAATTAGCGTCTTGAACTCAATTCAAAGAGGGTCCTTTTTTTTATTTTTTTTTCAAGAATTAGTTAGAAATAAAGCACATTGGATTGCTATGAGTATTTTTTCAGCAATCATAAAAAATTACTACTTTTAAATTTTTTTCTTAGTGACCATATAATATTGGTTGCTATAAACTTAAAAAGATAAATAAAGATGTATATTCTTAACAGCCAAATTAATGGTTATTAATCATCAATTTAAAAGACTTATAGCAATCACTAAATATTTTATCGTTAAATTGGTCGCACTTAATATTCAGATATAACAACCATAAAAGTGCTTGATAAAATTTCAAATTTGGTCACTGTTCCACAAGCTAAGGTTGGTCAAATTATAGTAACAACTTACAACCACCAAACATTAGTTGGCGGCAAAAGTATTTGTGTCACTCGACTTCAGCAACCAGATTAATTTTGGTTGCCAAAATTATATATTTAATAACTATTTTGTCAAGGTTACTGAGAATTTGGTCGTTGAAACCATTTTTTCTTGTGGTGAAGAGTGATACGTTGGTGTAACAATTCATTTGCACCTAATGCTAGTATAGACAATCCATCCCAAGTATCAAATCTTAATTCTACATAGGCATTTCTATAAGGTCACTTGGATACTCCCTATCCCCAATTCCATCTAGATAGACCCAATACATGTTATTTGTTATCAACCCTACCCCTAAGGGTATCTGTACTTCTAGCTAATAAGTTATTTTTTCAAGTTGTATATTCAGTTTATGTGCAAAGACATGGACATAAAGGAATAAGTAGCTCCAGGATCATATAAAGCCTTATCAATAGTTCCATGAATAGAAATCATACCTTCAAGTACTTCATTCAAGTCTAGTGGCTCTTCTTCAATGAGGGCATACACATGTGCATGAACCTTAAGCTTTTTGCTAGTCCCTACTATTTATTTTCGTTTCCCTATAGATACAGTAGTCTTTCTCTTGGGGAAATCTTTAATGAGATGCTGATAACTGCCACAAGCTATACATCTATCTTACCTCCTCCAACATTCTGACTCATCATGACCCAATCTATCATAGAATCCACATTTTCTTTTAAATTCTCCTTAGCAGTATCTGTGGTTCTACTAGTCTAGTAAGAGCACTAGTTAGCGACCCCAATTTGTAGCTTCAATTATTTTTTACCTAAATCATTCTTTTCACAAGGTGGCGATCTTCCTTTTCTACCCTTATCCGTAATCTTTCATATCTCTCGAAGCTCAGACGCCACTTGTAATGCCTTGCTCATAGCATGGCTGAAGCTTGGTAAATCACATGTCATAAAAGCCCATCTAATCTATGGCCAAAGTCCTACAAATTTGTGAATCTGTCACTCTTCGTCCCCTAATACATAAGGCGCATAATAGATCAATCGGCTAAAAATGGCTTCACACTAGCTCATAGATGATGTTCCCCTTAATCAAATTCATAAACTCATATTCTTTGGCATGCTTAACCACCAATGGCACAAATTTTTCCATAAATTCCTATGTGAAGTTCTCCCAAATGCACCGGGTTCCTTCCACAGTCCATTTTTGATCTACCATCTTCCACTATTATATTCAAGACCTTATAACAAAAATACGGCATATTGAACCTTTTGCTCATATAGATAGTGTAAGGTGCCAAACATTTTCTCTAGTCTCTCAATCCAAGCCTTAGCTTTTCTGTCATTCGGCTCTCCAAGAAACCTCAAAGGGTTGAAAATGGTTGATTCACTCCAATGCTAAATCTTTGATGAACTCTTCAGCATTTTTAGCCTTACTAGTTTGTCCTTGTTGCTAGTGAAATTGCATGAATCGCTACCATATCTAAAACATGAGCCCTATTTGCTATCCTACGGTTGGTTGTTCCATTAGAGGAGCTTGTAATATTTCTTCTCCATGTGGTGGTTGCTGTGAGGTGAGTGCTCACTGCCCAGGAACACTTTAAGTACTAGCCCATCATCAGGTAGTCTCCTATGTCAACTTGATCGAGCTTGTGTGGGTGTCTAAGAGCCTTCTCTTGAAGCTATTCTTATTCTAAGTTGGTTTAACTCTAAGGTGCTTCTTAACTTGTAAAGCTATCAAGTTCGTAAAATGGCATATAAAAGTAATTATCCAATTTTCCAATTCGTTTAACTTGCATTTAATGTATTGAATAGATGATGGTGCAAAATTCATTATAAAACGATATCAATCATTCAACGTGCTAAATAAAAGCCTTCATTGTAAATTTGTGTTAGCATTAGCAATTTGTTTGCAATGATAGTTACAATGATCAAAATCCAAAATTGGCAAAGCTAACTATTCACCAGGTTGTGGGGTAAAATGACAAAGCTCAAGTTAGAGGTTAACCTACTAGTCCAACTAACATTAGTCTGTCACATTCTAAGTCTAGTAGTTACGAGCTGTCACTACGACACATATACATATAAACAAACATGCTTACACTCAGAGGGTCTCCATGCCTCAATCCTTTATATCAATGATGTCAGACTATATGTCCTCATCCTTGTCCCCATCTACAAGCTCCCCATTCTCAAACTCCATAACCTCATCCTCCATGTCATTCCTCTATGGCTCCTCAGTTTGGGGGCCTTCCTCCTGCAAAGCCTTGATTGGCGGGTCCTCATTGCACAGTTTCATCTCTTTTTGCCGACTCCTCCTCAAGATTCTTTTTCTACATGTCCTCAGGGTTTCCCTTGAGACCTCCCTTGGGGTTATCCCTTGGATTCTCGCTGACACAAATGCCTCATCCTACTCCTAGCTATAATAAGGGGCACACTCCAAATGATCCTATCTCTGGTACTATTTCAGCACCAATAATCTAGTCTATGACACTTCCATAGTGTGCTAACATCCTCGTAACCTCATCCTTGATAATATAAGTTATAAAGACTATCTTTTGATAGTTTAACTTTAAGATCCCAAAGGTCTCTCCCATTTGAGCCCATACCACACAAAGCTTCTCAATCTAACCCTTGGCTATTCTTACGTTCTCACTCTCATGATTTATCTCATCCATAAGCCTTTCTATAGCATCATTCTGAAGATGAACCAATGTTTCCAAGTGATAACTTTTTGCTCACTTTCTCTCAAATTTCTTGCCTGAGTGATTAAGTTGCTTGTCATAGTTCTGGCACCACTTCAACAATCTCGCTCATTTCTGCTCTAAGCTCTTAGCTTTCTTTCCATAAACTCTCTAATCTCATCCTTCATGGGTTTTTCCCCTTTCTATGCTCACTTGTCTTCCTACAATATTTAAGTATATCTCATTAATATCACACTAGTTAAGTTCTCTTTCCAAGCGTTTTGAACCACATAAAGGCTTTTCAATCACACATGAGATACCTAAAGGTTATATTCTCATTCTAAAGTCCAATGCTCAATTTTTGAAAGTGAAGATTATAGACTGGTCAACTATCCCAAATATAATCTCCTACATCCTAGTATCAAACACCATACCCAAAAGTTTATACCCTAGCTAACCCTTAATCCCGCTTACTTGACACTAATCCCATTGATATTCACATAAAAATCACACCCATCCTAAATATGATCTCCTATTTCCTAGTATTGAACACCATACCTAAGACTTCACACCTTAACTAACTCTTAATCCCACTTCCTTAACACTAATTCTATTAATATTCACAAACAAAATAATAATCACATATTCATATATCTTGGTCATTGGTAAACCTAGGCTCTAATACCACCTCTATAGCACCCCAGTTAGGAAAAAAATACTTGGTCTAAGATGCCACTCAATCAGACCTAACACTTAACACCAAAAGATAACGATTAAGATAAACCAAAATAACAAAATGCAAGGTACGCAAATAATTACATATGAGAAGGTAACATCAAGCTTACATAACCATTTACACAATGTACCTATAAGTCTACGCAAAAGAGTTAGGTTGCAACCGAGTCAAGTTTATAAATATATAAGCACCTGTCTATTACAAAACTATGTACACTAGTTACTTGAGTAAGCATCAGGCTCTCTATCCATAAGAAAGAAATAAGAAATTATAGGAAAATGTGACTCCTAAGAACTTTGTAAGGGGATAAGGGAAAGCCATAGATATAGTTCTAATAAAATAAATGCTCAATTGAATGAGAAATGGAAAGGATGGAGATTTGAAAATAATAAGCATGTAATAACCAAATAGAGACTCAAGCAAACATGACACATAATAATTAAGATGCAACGCATCAAAACATGTCTTAATAAAAACCATTTTCAAACCATAGCTGACTATTACCAAAATCCAGCCTTATTGCTCCTAGAATAAATTATAATGAACATAATAGAAACCAATATATCATGAACCTTTCGTATCTCTTTATTTCTTAAGCACTCAGCTCGACATGAAATAATTGACATGTGGCATGGCTGGGTGTATGCCAGATTCCATCACCCTTAGATAGTTACCTCTAACTATTTGTGAGTTACGATCATAAATAGATGCTAGCAAAGAGACTAGTCACTAATAGTCCATTCTATTTGGTCGTCTTTCCAAACCTAGCCCTAGGCTTAACTTTTCATGGCATCCCTACGAGTGACAAACTTTCCCAAAGCATCCCAAAGGTACATAACATGATGCCAACAACAAAGAAAATAAAATTCAAAATAACTAATCGAAGATATATTGCCAAATTGAATAAAATGGTATAATCCATAAAATAGATAAGCTAACAAGGCTATACGAATAACATGCAAAATGTTATAAATAGAAACACGAATTAAAGTTGGCCAGCAAGACCAAAACATCAACACACACGGGGGCAGCTGGCAAGGCTATGGAGCACAAGAAACATGAAACTGATAGCACAAAAAGGAACTTCTAGGCACTAGAACGGTCATAATCAAACATAGATAAGCATATAAATAAGGAATTTCAACAACTGGAGATAACTTATTTCCCATAAGAAAGATAGGCCATAAATCTTCCTTATGTCCCAATAACAATGTGATCAATTTCCTAATACCCCAGCCTCAGATAACTAGGATCCTCGTCACCTATTTCAATTGAGTGTACATGAATGTCAGTACACTTACACATTATTCTCTTAACAATAACTAAACTATTAGTACCTTAAAATCATGTGTTTTTGAGACTAAAAGGAGTAACGTATATTTAGTTTGTCAAACATATTAATATCGCTAAATAGTGTTATTAAAGGTATATCAGTTCTAGTAATGAGTCATTTTTTTAAATTAATAATCCAAGCCCACGCTTAACAATCTAGCCAAATTGCAAAAAATTATCATATCTCTGATTAATAAGTAGTCATCACAATATTCCACAAAGTCAAACCTATAAGTTCATCAATTAACTTAATTTATGATAATTAAGTCTTAATTAACAACTCAAGGCCCACCAATCACTATATATAATATATATTCATACATTTTAGTTTGGAAACATAAATCTCATCCCATTCACACCAAATACATAAGATATATCGCATTAATCCTTCTGAATTTAACTAAGCAACAAAATATTAATTTAATCAAATTTGCCAAAAAATTTTAATTTCAAAGCCTAATAAGAACACAGGACTACCATGCATGTGATGGCATCGATGAGCCGAAGTTATTATTCCAAGACCATCAAAGACCCCCAAAGGTATAAATAAGTCGAGCTGAGCAAGCTTAAGCTCTATTTATTTAGTAATTTGTGAGCTTAGGCTCAATCGAACTTAGACAATCGAGCTCGAGCTTTGCTCATTAGAATAGGCAAAGGCTCGAGCTTGGCTCCCTAAAGCTCGATGAGGCTCAATTCTTATAGACTTGGAATAGATCGGGCCCGTATAAGTTTAGATGAGCTCAAGCCCGTTTAAGCTTGAAACAAAATTTACAACAATAAATGCCGTACCATAAATGACATTATAAAAGTACAATCCAACAATATCAATACAACTTTGATAGTTATCAAATTCTAAATTACATATTTTCTAATCAAAATACTACATTTGACATCAAAATATTGTTAAAGAGGCCATTACAAGATATTCCACGTGGCACCCTTTCTAGGGAAAGCACCCAAGTTGAGACGCCACTTAATTCAGTCTTAAAGTATAAATCAACTTGAAGGAAGATAATTCAAACTATCCCAAAAGGTCAATGAAAGCCAATACAGTCAATAGACCTATTAGAAAATTTTTCCAAAACTATAAAAGACAACAATTGTCTTCAATTTAAGTATCCACAACAAAAGTACTAAGTACATATCATCAAGGATCCCACAACATTCATCATAATATGTACATACTATCGATTTTTAATCCAAACTTAACATATTACAATACCTCACAATTGCAAACCTAACATATCATAATATCTCTAAATCGAAGGATAACATTCCAAGGAACCCATATACACATATATCACTCAATCTATTACAAAACATATTTCTCTTTAACTTAAGCTAGAAATCCATATCTTTCACTTAATTTTATCTAAGATAAATAAAGAATAACAAGAAAAGTGAGTCTTAAAATCTTAGTGAGGAAAATGCATAACAGTAGATAGAGGAAAATTTTGAATTTCAACGGAAATACACAAGGTCATAGATGATAAATTAGATAATCAGTTCACAATTAACATTAATTAGAGTTAGCCTCATAAGAGCATAAAACCTATAAACATTTAACTGACTTGTTGGCATCTTTCTTTATTGCTCCTCGACGTTTATAGGATAATAATACAATAGCATTTAACTTTAAAATGAAAAATACTAAAATCACTAGTACCGTCATTGGTACAGCATAAATAAGATTTTCTTATCACTCTATTGCTCGAGCACTTAGCTTGGCACATAATAATTTATTTTATAGCATGGTCGACCGCATACTTAATCCCAACACTCATAATTCGCTACCTCCAGCTACCTATAAGTTAGAATTTTAAGTAAGTACTAGCCAGAAAGACTTGTGTCCATCAGTCCATTCAGCCCGATCATCTTTTAGACCTAGCCCTAGGCCCAAAACCCCCTCATGACGTCCCTTCGGGTAAAAACCACCTATGGTGTCCCATAAGTTGAAATAATGTAATGCCAATAGATAAGAGTTTAATCTTAAAATAATAATTGAGAATGTAATGGATATAACGTGAAATATTTACTATACTGGCCAGCAAGGCCGTTTCTAGATCATAAATTCAGAGAACTTCATAAAGTTCAATTTAAAACAGTCATTTTCAAGAAAAGATGGTAAAATACCAAATACTTTCAAATCAAGAAAACCTGATAAGGTTTGGTAATCAACAACAATAATCCTAATTAGGATTGATATCAAACCAACAAAACTTAACGGGATTAACAATAGATATAGAATAAGCTCATACGAGGCAAAACTAACTAAAAAATCCCTCATAAGGGAAACAATAACTAACATAGTATTGTAATCAAGCCAATACCAACCCTCACAGGGGTTTATCAAGAAAATTGATAAGTATAAGAGGTGCCAGATTGGGTACCCTCACCTTAATAACCTCAGTGATTAAGTCAAAATCTACTGATCCTTGGGGCCCAATCCTCCATCACCTATCCAAAAGAGTAACTTTCCATCAAAATCCTTGTTTAACCCTAACGATCACTTACATTCATAATCATACTAATAATAGTCCAATCTGAGTAATTATTCAACTAATACGTTGGTCAAGGTTTGTTTCAATATTATTACCACAAACATGCAATTCACATTGGATATATAAATTTTTACGAAGTTCATTTATACTGCCCAAATAATACAATGGAATCCTTAATTTATATATAACTCTATAAAGGTACCCGATATTGATTATAGCAATTTAGTTATCGATAAAAATCCAAGTTTTCACCGCTTAAGTCATGGTTACATAAAATTAGGGTTTTCTTCACTTAGTTAGCTATATAACCTATAGTTTACATAAAATAATATCATTTTAGATTCACTAGGCTTACTTAATTAATCAAGTGTTCTGTTATTGTGTATAGGTGTTCTGATCGATCGTTTCTATTATTATATTCAATAATACATGATTTTACTATGATCAGAATGTATAAACATACACATAAAATTACATACACTAATAATATCGTTCTTATACCAATTTCTCACTAACAAGGTGGAATCTTGACACTTAGAACACATGCATGCAATCATCGCGATGAGATGAAGATTTTTTCCAGTCGTTACTGCCGCACCACCATTATCCAGAAACTACACCACCACCGCCAAAAGCAGCTCCTCCGCTCAAAGAACCAAATCCCCCAATCAATATCAGCAATTAATGCCAAATCGCCACCCAATTTCATCCTGAAAGTCACTCCACTAACTTAAGACACCACACCGATTTGAACTAAATTCCATCATCGTTGCTGGACTATTTTGAGATTTGAAGGCACCAACAAGTTCTTGGAGCTGAGTTCTACAAAGCCCAGTCTCTTCTTTCACCAACTAGTCATCGAAAACCTACAACCCGTTACCACCACCAAAGCCATGACTTCAAGCTCCAATTCTAGCTGCCTCATTGGTCGATTTTGGAAAATAATGGTATAGTTGTGTTCATCATGAAGAGGGGGGAAAAATGGTACCTAACTTGCTAAGGTTTGGTTGTCGAAGTAAAGTCACCGATGAGAGGGTAGTAACGGTGGTGTTGGTGAAAAAAGAGACGAAAATGGGATTTTAATTGAAAATATTGTATTTATAGATTCAGTCTTTTTCATATTGCAGATTGACCCTAATAGTTTTTGTAATCTTTCAGTTAGGTCCAAAAGGTTTTAATAAAAATAATTTGGCCACCAGATTTTATTAGGCTTCACATTGGGTCTACCAGTTTATAAGAATTAAACATTAACCCCTCTTAATTTAACAAATGGTATAATTAAATCTTTTATCTTTATATTTTAACCCACAAAATTTCAAAAATTATACAAAAATTAATTAAATTCTTAGAAAATAATATTTAAATAAAATATCAAAATAATGCATTTCTAGGGATGTTACAGATGCCCCATCTCTTAAAAGAATCTAGTCCTCAAATTTTCATCTAAATATTGAAAAAGTTATGGATACTACTTGCACATGAGATCTTCTGATTCCCATGTTGCCTCGTCAATGTTATGGTTGCGCCAAAGAACTTTCACCTAAGGGATCTTCTAACTCTTAAGCTCCCAAAACTTCTAATCCAGAATACTTATTGGTTGTTCCTCATATTTCAGATCACTTGTCAACTGCAAGTGCTCATGTGAAATGACGTGTGAAAGATCGGGATAGTACTTTCGAAGTTGAGACATATGAAAAATATCATATATCCCCACTAGCTCCTGGGGTAACATAAAATGGTAAGCTACCGCCCAATTCTTTCACATATTTCATATAGCCCAACATATCCCAGACTAAGCTTTCCACCTTTACCAATTCTTCTAATTCCTTTCCTTGAGGCTATCTTAAGAAATACTCTATCACCAACTTCGAACTCTAAATCCTTCTTTTATTTATCTATGTAGCTCTCTTGTCTATCCTGAGCAGCTTTCATCCTTTGCTTGATCATCTATATCTTTTCAATAGTCTTTTGAATTAATTCAGGTCTTATAGTTTTTGAAAACTTATCGGTGTTACTCTTATATTCTTCCAATTCCCAGTGTAATGGTGATTGATATTTTCTGCCATATGGTGTCGTCTGTATGGATGACTAATAACTATTGTTATAAGCAAACTCGATCAAAGGGAGATGTTTAATCTAACCTCCTATGAAGTCTAAAACATATGCCTGAAGCATATTTTCTAATATTCTAATAACTCTTTCTGATTATCTATTTGATTGTGGATGAGCAGTAGAACTAAACCACAATTGCGTCCCCAAATGCTTTTGTAGACTCTTCCACAGTCTTGAAGTGAACTTTAGGTCTCGATCTAACACAATGCTGGTAGGAATTCCATGCAATCAAACTATCTCTTTTATGTATAGCTCCATTAGCATCTCAACATTATATTGTGT
The DNA here is from genome assembly GCA_014898725.1 of Jacaranda copaia. Lineage (NCBI taxonomy): Eukaryota > Viridiplantae > Streptophyta > Magnoliopsida > Lamiales > Bignoniaceae > Jacaranda > Jacaranda copaia. The sequence continues at coordinate 221,244 of JACGDI010005766.1, forward strand.
TACAACTAGCAAGAAATGTACAAACTTGGTCAGATGATCTAGTACCACCCAAATATTATCATATCCTCCTCGAGCTGTTGGCAGACTAGTTACAAAATTCATCGTGATTTATTCTCATTTCTAGTTAGGAATAGGGAGTAGTTGTAATAACCCTAACAATCATTGATATTCTGCCTTTACCAGTTGACATGTCAGATACGTTGGTACATAATCCGCAATGTCTCTTTTCATACCATTCCACCATAATTGTTTCTTTAGATTTTGGTACATCTTTGTGCCCCCCAAATGTATCGTGAATTTGATTTTGTGTGCCTCTTTAGCAATCTCTCTTTCATTCCTTCCATATCCCTTTACGGTACAGGAGGGTACCTTGGTTATCAAAGCTGCATTTGAACTCTTCAAAATTTCCAACCATCCCTTTTTGTTTCAACATCCATTCATCTCAATCTTGAGCTCACCGAATTTTCTCATTCAGTTCAGGTTGCACTCTCACTCTTGTAATCCAGTCTCATTGTTTCATTCTAATCACCACATATGCTTTTGGACTTTCTGGTGTTTCATTTTTTAGCATGTAGGCTATTTCGGCCTTTCAAATTAGTGCATCTGCCACCACATTTATCTTTCTTGGGTGAAAGATAATAAAGAAATCATAGTCCTCCAAAAACTCCATCCACCTTTACTATCGTATATTCAAGTCCTTTTGAGAATGTAAATACTTAGGGCTCTTATGATCAGTATATACTTCAAATGTAGCTCCACAAAGGTAATACCTCCATTTCATCAAGGTAAAAATTATTATAGCTAACTCCAAATCATAAGTTGGGTAATTCTCTTTATGTGGTTTTAGCTTTCTAGATGCATAGGCAATGACTCGCCCATTCGGCATCAACACACATCCAAGACCTTCTTTAAAAGCATCAGTGAACATGAAAAATTCTTCTAATCCTTCTGGAAGAGCTAAAACTAGAGTTGTTGTTAGTCTATTCTTCAGTTCTTGGAAACTTTATTCACAATTATTGTTCCAGTCAAACGGCTAATTATTCTGAGTTAACTTAGTCAACAGGCTAGCTGTTTTAGAAAAGTCTTGTACAAATCTTTTGTAATTGCTGGCAAATCCCAAGAAACTACAGACTTCCGTTATAGTTTCAATTCTTTTCTAGTTGACTATTGCATCTATCTTAGAGAAATCAACTGCTATCCCATCTTAAGATATGACATGTCCCAAAAATGCTACTTTTTCTATCCAGAACTCACACTTATTAAATTTAGGATACAATTGATGCTCTTTAAAAGTTTTGAGAACTAAGTGTAAGTGCTTTGCATGCTCTTTCCTAGTCTTCAAATACACCAGAATGTCATCGATGAATATGACCACAAATGGGTCTATATATTACCTAAAAATCCAATGCATCATGTCCATGAATGTTGTTGGTGCATTAGTTAGTCTGAAGGGCATCACCACAAATTCAAAATGACCGTACTAAGAATTGAATGCTGTCTTTGGGATATTCTCTTCCTTAATTTTTAATTGGTAATACCCCTGTCTCAAATATAGCTTCAAAAAGATTATTGACCCTTGTAGCAGATCGAATAATTCCTCTACAAGTGGTAGGGGTACTTATTCTTAATAGTGGCCTTATTTAATTCTCTATAATCGATGCACATCTTTAGAGACCCATCCTTATTTTTGACAAATAAAACTAGGGCTCCCTAAAGGGATATGCTCGGTCTAATGAATCCTTTTTCCAGTAACTGCTAAAGTTGGTTCTTCAGCTCTTTAAGCTCAGCGAGTGTTATTTGATAGGGAGTCTTGGAAAAAGTTGTGGTCCCAAGAAGAATGTGAATTACAAATTCTATCTCTCTATTCGAGGATAACGAGCTCAATTATTCCAAAAATACTTCTAGGTACTTAGCTACCACTTCCACCTCCTCAATCTTAACTATATCTTGAGGCTTATTGATGAGGTATGCCAAGAATCCTTGCCCACCTTCCCTCAATATATTCCTAGCCTTTAGCACAAATATAATAGGTATCAGAGAAGTATTATTTATGGAATAGCATGTAGGTATTGATGTCTTATCCCTGAGAGTAAGGCACTTGGTGTAACAATTCACCTATGCCTGATGTTTATATAGCCAATCTATTCCAAGGATCAGATCGTACCCTTATATAGGCATCTGTGTAAGATCGACTAAATATACCTTATCCTCAATCAAAATTGGGCAATCTCGATAGATGACATCTGTTATTAACCCTATTCCTAAAGGTGTTTGAACTTCTATATGTTAAGCTAAAATTTCAGGTTGCATATTTAATTTTTCAGACATATTCACATATATGAAAGAATGTGAAGCTCCAGGATCATACAAGGCATTTCCAACAATTTTAGAAATAGAAATTATATCTTCAACCACATAAGAGGGATCAGGTACTTCTTATCTAGTTAGAGCATATGAACATGCTCGGACTTTTAGCTTTTCATTAGCTTCTACAATTTGCTTCTCTTTTCCTATGTGGGCTGGCTTCCTCGATTTGGGCAATCCTTCAATAGGTGCTGATCATTGCCATAAGCTATACATTTGCCCTGCTTTCTCCAACATCCTAACTCAATATGGCCTTGCCTTCTATAAAATCTACTTGTCTTTGGTGCCAAATTCATGGCTTCACCGAATTGATAAACCTATTGGTTGGTGTCTCCAATTTGTAACTTTTGTTATTTTTTCCTAGGGTTGTTTACCCACCAGGCAGTAATCTCCCTTTTCGCCCTTTTCTCTCTAATCTTCTTAATCTCTTGCAAATTTAATTTTATCTCTAATACTATACTCACTACATGATTGTAGCTCAGGAGATCACATGAGATGAGGCCTCATTTAAGTTTTGATCGTAACCTTCCACAAACTTACGAACTTGTTGCCTCTCATCAACTAATACATAGGGTGCATATCAAATCAGTTGGCTAAATGTAGCTTTATACTGACTAACTGTGGATGTCCCTTAGATTAACTCCATGAATTTTCTTTCCCTAACATACTTGGTCACCTCCGATATATATTTTTCCATAAATTCTCGAGTGAAGTTTTCCCAAGTCCGTCGAGTTCCTTCCGTAATCTACCTATAATTGATCAAACGCCACCAATCATGTACAGGACCATCTAATAGATATGTGGCATATTGTATCTTCGTCTCATCTGGATATCACAGAGTTCCAAATATCTTTTTCAAGCTCTTAACGCACATCTTGGCTTTTCTGTCATCAGATTCCCCTAAAAATTTTGAAGGTTGCAATCGAAGAAGCCGATCCAAAGTTTGGTCCTCTGCAAGCTCTTTAGCATTTTTTGCTCGGTTACCCTATTCTATTGCTAACAAAATTGCATAAATTAGTGCCACATTTAGAACATGGGCTCAATTGGCTGCCCCACAATTGGGTGATTAGCCTGAGAGGTCTGTGAAATCTCTTCTTCTGGCAAAATTAGTGGATCAGTGGGTGCTCTCTATCTAGGAACATACTGTGTTGCATCCCGTATATCAGGCAACCTCTCTTTCCCATATCGACCTACTTGGGGTGGTTCAAGTATATAGGAACCTTCATGGGATACCATTATCTATCCTAGATCATTCTTTCTTTCTTTTTAACTTATTACTATCAAGATTACACAATGACATCTAAGGTTAGTGTCAAAATCTTAATCTTAGAGACATAGTTATAAATTATTTGACAAATTAGACCAAGTTCAAACAACAACAATCAAATCATTAAAGGCTAGCTAGCAACTTCTATTATTTCCCTAACTTTTGTCACAATTCTTGCCTAACTCGTCTCACATAAATAACAAAGATTCTCTCCTCAATCAAAGTTCAAGGTTCATTCCCGAAAGAGAAGTCTACAACTAGTCAACTACCCTAGATATAAGCCCCTACTTCCTATAGACTAATCATATATCTTCCTAATATCCATTTACCTAGGTCATCCTCAAACTTAGGCTCTGATACTACCTCTGCGGCACCCTTTCTCAGGACAACACTCAAGTTGAGATACAACTCAGTTCAATTTTAAAGTACAAATTAATTAAGAGAAAGACAATTTAAACTATCCTAAAAGGTCAATGAAAGCAAATATAGTTAATAGACCTATTAGAAAAAATTTTCAAAATTATAAAAGACAACAACCATCTTCAACTTAAGTATCCACAATAAAAGTACTATGTACATATCATCAAGGATCCCATAACATTCATCATAATATGTACATATTACTGATTTTTAATCCAAACTTGACATATTACAATACCTTATAATTTCATACCCGAGATATCAAAATATCTCTAAATTAAAGCATGACATTCCAGAGAACCCATATACACATATATCACTCGATCTATTACAAAACATATTTCTCTTTAGCTCAAGCCAAAAGTCTATATATTTCATTCAATCCTGTTTGAGAAAAATAAGGAACAATAAGGATAGTGAGTCTTAAGGACTTAGTGAGGCAAAAGCATAACACTAGATAGAGGAAAATTTTGAATTTCAATGAAAATAAAAAAGGTCATTGATGATAAATCAAATAATCAGTTCACAATTAACATTAATTAGAGTTAGCCTCATAAGAGCAAAAAAAATGTAAAAATTTAACTGACTTGTTGGTATCTTTCCTTATTGCTCATCAATGATTATAGGATAACGATATAATAGCTATTAACTTGAACATGAAAAATACTAAAATCGCTAGTACCGTAATTGGTACAGCATAAACAAAATTTCCTTATCACTCTATTACTTGAGCACTCAGCTCGATGGGTAATAATTTATTTTATGGCATGGTTGACCACATACCGAATCCCAACACTCACAGTTCGCTACCTTCAGTTACCTATAAGTTAGGATTTTAAGTGGGTACCAGTCGGAAAGACCTGTGTCCATTGATCCATTCTGTCCAACTGTTTTTCGAACTTAGCCCCGGGCCCAAAATCCCCCCGTGGCATCCCTCAAGATGCAAACCGCCCATGGCATCCCATAGGTTGAAATAATGTAATGCCAATAGATAAAAGCTTAATCTTTACAATAATAATTGACAATGTAACAAATATAACATGAAATATTCAGTATATTGGCCAATAAGGCCATTTTGATATCATAAATTCAGAGAACTTCATAGAGTTCGATTTAAAATAGTCATTTTCAAGAAAAGATGTTAAAATACTAAGTACTTTCAAATCAAGAGAACCTTACAGGGTTTGGTAATCAACAACAATAACCGTAATTAGGATTGATATCAAATCAGCAGAACTTAACGGGATCAACAATAGATATAGAATAAGCTTATACAAGGCAAAACTAACTAGTAGATCCATCATAGGGGAAACAATAATTAACAGAGTATGATAATCAAGCCAATACCAACCCCCACAATAGTTTATCAAGAAAATAAATAGGTATAAGAGGTGCCAAATTAGTGGACCCTCACCTTAATAACCTCAATGATGATGTTAAAGTTTACTAATCCTCGGGGCCCAATCCTTTGTCACCTATCCAAATGAGTAACTTTCTATCAAAATCCTTGTTCAACCCTAACGATCACTAACATTCATAGTCATACTAATAATAGTCTAATCAGAGTAATACATTGGTTAGGTTTGTTTCAATATTATTGCCCTAAAAATGCTATTCGTATTAGATATATAAATGTTTACGGAGTTTAATTATACTGCTAAAATGATACAACAGAATCCTTAATTTATATATATAATTCTATAATGATACCCAATATCAATTATAGCAATTCAATTATCGATAAAAATCCAAGTTTTCATTACTTAAGTCATGATTACATAAAATTAAGGTTTTCTTCACTTAGCTATATAACATATAGTTTATATGAAATAATATCATTTTGGATTCACTAGGCTTACTTAGTCAATCAAGTGTTCTATTTTTATGCATGGGTGCTCTGATCAACCATTTCTATCAATATATTCAATAATACAAGGTTTTACGATGATTAGAACATATAAACATATACATGCAATTACGTACACCAACAATATCGTTCATATACCAATTTCTCACTAATGAGATGGAATCTCGATAATCAGAACATATGCATGCGATCATCGTGACGAGAAAAAGATTTTATCCAGTGGCCGCAGTCACGCCGCTGCACTCCGAAAACTACACCACCACTACCAAAAGAAGCTCCTCAGCTCAAAAAACTAAATCCCTTAATTAATTTTAGCAATTAATGCCAAATTGTTGCCTAATTTTAACCAGAAAGTTGCTTTGCCATCTCACACCACCACACCAGTCTAAACCAAATTCTATTGCCGTCGTTGAACTATTTTGAATTTTGAAGGCACCAACAAGTTTCTGGAGCTATGTTCTACAAGCCCTAGTCTCTACTTTTGCCAACTAGTTGTCGAAAACCTGTAATCCCTCAACACCACCAAAACCGCAACTTCAAGCTCCAATTGTAGTCACCTCGTTGGTTGGTTTTGAAATAATAGTATAGTTGTGTTCATCGTGAAGAAAGGAAGAAAATGGTACCTAACTTGCTAAGGTTTGGTTGTTTGAGTGAGGTCGCCGATGAGAGGGTGGTAACGGTGGTGTTGGTGAAAAAAAAGATGAAAATGGAGTTTTAATTGAAAATATTGTATTTATAGATTCAACCTTTTCCATACTACAGATCGACCCCAATGGTTTTTGTAATTTTTTAGTTAGGTCCAAAAGGCTTTAATAAAATAAATTTGGCCACTAGATTTTATAAGGCCTCACATTGGGTCCACCAGTTTATGAAAATTATACATTAAGCCTTTCTAATTTGACAAATGGTATGATTAAATCTTTTATATTTATGTTTTAACCATCAAAACTTTCAAAATTCATACAAAAATTAAATAAATTCTTAGAAAATAATATTTAAATGAAATATCAAAAAAATGCACTTCCAAAGGTGTTACATTCCAAGTCTTCCCAACTCACCAACTAAGATAATCACTAAACTCAATCTCCCTCACCTGTCACAACATAAATAATTTTGTGTTTAATATGGGTCCATTTTACTGAATGCTGAACCCCGTGAAACAAAATAAAAAAATAACATCATTGTGGTGCAAAACCAAGACAAGCACATAAATCAACAATCTAGAAGAATTGAAATTCTCATCAAAATCAACAAGTTGTGTGAAAGCAAGAAAGAAAGAAAGAAAGAAAAAGACTATCTTGTGATCAAAGACCAACCTTCCACACTTTAAAACTTAGCAACATTCTTTCTCACTGCTAAAAATAATTTTGCATTAGATGCAAAGCACATGGAAGTTAGTTGACAACCACTCAATCTTTCATACAGCTCACAGGCTCAATCCTGTAGATCAAGAAAAACTTATTTACAAGGTGAAATTTTTAACTAGAAAACGAATCCCTGATTAACGTTATTAAATCTTGAAAGTTCTTACAATATTAAAGGGATGCAATAAATACAGAAACTCAAGCACAAAATCAATATGGCAAAAGAATTTATATCAAGCATGCAAGTTTGCCATAACAGAGGAGCAAGAACTATACCTTGATGGTAGCAAGAAAGCTCAACCTACAAAGACAAAGAAGATATTACATAGTTAGCAGTTGTCCTAATTTGAGTTGCATATATAAGCAAACGGCAAGCAATATGATCACATATTTATCATCAATCAGCTTTAACAAAGAAACCAATTTCTTCACAAAAAAACAATCACAAGACTCATTTAAATTACATATTCGAATATATATATACAAACATAGCCATATTCATCAAAAATAAAGTTTATATCTCCCTCATAATTATATTAATTTCAACCTATATTCAATTGAAACTTGTGAGTTTGGTTTACAGATCACAGGAAGTATTTCCCATTAATTTATACTTAAATCCCAAAACTAAATACAATGTAAACATGGTATATATTTTCTAATATTTTTTATTTATCTTCATATTCAATTAAGTTTATTTCTTCTCTTCTAGAAAAGGGTTTTTACCTTAAAACCCCTAAACACTTTATGTACTTTTTACTCCAAATTTTCTTATCCCCAAACTTATGAAAAGCAAAGGAAAAAGCTAGAAACTTATGAACAAAAAGTTAGAAACTAAGGCTTTTTCTTTTTCCTTCTTTCTACACAAGAAAGTCGCATATAACCATGACAAAAAGCCAATTAAAAGGCCTCAATGGAATCAAACCACTTTTGAAATATAATTATGGTAATCCAAACAAATTTCATGCCATTGTTGTAGCTTAATCAACCAAAAGAGGATCATGGAAGTGCAATTTCTATCGGTTTCTTCTATTTCTACAAATCCAAGCAAAAATTCATTAAATTAACTATAACTTATATTTGAAGTATGTGAAAGAAGAAGAAAGTATTTCTCAGCTTGCTCTTCTTCTTCACTCCATTGAGATTATGTAACCAATCACCTCTACATAGTAATGTTTGCACTGTTTCTAGAGATAATGAGGAATAATATGGATCAATCATTCTAGTACTAGTGCTAAATGTAGCTTTTGAAGCCACTATGGTGATAGGAGTAGCAAGGATATCACAAGCCATTCTCAACAGAATGTGATACTTCATTGTTGGCCCCCCTTCATTAACTTAAAACATCAAAGGAAAAAGAATCCTCATCATGAATATAGCATCCATCCTTCAAATGGCTATCAAGTTCTAACGTTTGAGATGGGCTACTATCCACCTTCCTGAGATATTTCATGTAATCATTCTAGCCCGAAGTAGAACTTTGACTTATCAAACTATCGATCTACAAACCTAATGTTGAAGCTCCCTCTTTGTCAAATCTAGTATGATACTCATTCACATATTCTGTATAAATCTCTTATAAAACTCTCTGAATTGTTGTTATGCTTTACGAGCTTCTTGTTCTGAATACATCTGAGAATAGACAAACTCAAGAAGTTTCATCTTACATCTTAGGTCCAAAATAGAACCTATCACCATCAATAAGTTACATTCTCCCCAGTATTTATCAAACTAGATCTTTATCCTACAAGTCATTTCATGAATGAAGTCATTTTCATCTTGTGACTTCTATCCAACATTCACTTGACATTACACTCTTCAGTCAAATATAGATTGGAAGCCAAATAATCACTACTAGAAATTACCTTTCTTGCTTCATTGAAGACTTCTAAAACTTAACAAACCTTTTCCATTTTAAGCGAATCTTCCTCACTCGGATAACAATAAAAGTTATGCTCACGATCAATCATTCTTTATAGTATTTCAAGATATTTTCTACCACTAAATTATTCCCCATTTTTACATTATATTAAAGCCTTCTTTCTCCATAATACTAAATGGGTGCTCATGTATTATTATCCAGTGAAAGCTATCATCTCCCTTATTTTCATCATATCAAATCTTCCATCTATGATAGCAAAACCAGAAGTAATTACATCTACTTTGGAATGAGTTGAAGGGAAGTTGATCCTTTGTTGTTCAATTTTAAATCTCTTTCGCAAAGGACAAGCTTCAAGGTGTCACGCCAAATGGCTCATTGTATTGCTCTTTATACTAAAATATCTTTTGCAATGAACACATCAAGCTTTACTCGAGCCTTCAACCATTTTCTCCTTAAACTCAAGCCAAACAGCGAAAGTCTTTAACTTTTCTTCTTTTCCAAATAGCTATCATCATCATCATTTTGTCCCTCTTCATCAATACCGTTATCTTTAGTTGGGTCAAAGGATGGATCATCAGCACTGTTAAGATTTAAATTATCAATATTCTTTGCCTCCATTGCTGTATATGAATTTTCCTCTGGCATAGATGAAACTTTTGGTGTGCTTGACATTGACATATCTAAGAGAAGAAATCCTAAAACTAAGTCGTATAAATTTTTTGTACTTTAGTATACAAAAAATGCTCTCCAATCTCTAGAAATTAGAAAAGAAGTCGTATGCCATTTATATAGAACTCTTTGACTTAGTAATAACTTTCTCCAACAAAAATTTAGAAGGTGCAAATGTTTAATTTGCAGACATGCTATGCCAACTTGCTACTTCATTTTGGAATCCTAAAACTAAGCACCCATGCACATAAAGAGCCCACCAAAATTTAATCAAAGCAATATTTAGACTCTAAATCACTCAAAATAGAATTCCTTGAGATTAACAAAACATTTCTTCAAATAGTTAATGAAACTATATCTATGTTATAAATATATTAACACTAAATAGATAGCTATAACAAGGTTCATATGGTCTAAAGAAATCACCCTTCAATTAATGTGATGCACCGAAAAATTAGAAAGAAAAAAAAATTTAGACATTCGAGTTAAATCCTAGAAACAAGAGATAGTTATGTAATTAAGACAAATTATAATTAATCCCAAATTTATCATTGAAAAATTGTCAAATGAACATGAGTTTTTCTCACATAATCAAAAATAGTCTATTATCCCAACAAAAAAAGAGAAAAAAAATACTATAAATGACAAGGTAAAGCAAAATATAATAAAAAGAGAATAAAAAAGGGTAAAAAGGTAGGAAAGTTAATAATAACTCACTTAAAAGTCATATTCATATGAGAGAGGGAGTAAGTAAACAAAAGGTCACCCTAAACCCTAGAAATCTTCAAAGCACTCAAACCCCAAAAAGAGTGATCTATGAATTGTAGTGAAAAATCTTGATCAACTCCAACAATCTTTCAATAGTTTCAGAAAAGCCAAACCCTTTTTCAAAATTTGCAAACCACACAAAAAAAAAGAAAAAGCACCACTAAGAAAGGTCTAAGACTCTGGAACTCTAGAGGCCCCCAAGAAAATCGTCCCCACAGAATTTCCAGTCACAAAGCAAAACACAAACACAAAAGATAAAATTTTATGTTTTTCTTTTCTCTTTGAAACTCAAAATAACTATTTGGATGGATAAAACAAGGAAAACACGGATGAATTAGCAAAGAAAGATTTCTACGAGAGTTTTAAAAATTCTTGCCTTTTGTGAGTTTAAGTATCACCATGATCAAATCAAAGCAGCACCAAGGAAAAGAGAGGAGGCACGGGAGAGGCACAGACGCATGGTGGATGGAATTCGATATTTAGGAATAGAGAGGAGACACGGCAAAGGATTTTTAGTGTTGAACAGAGAAAGAGAGAATAAGAGATAGTTGATAAATCAGTAAGGTAGGGGCACTTAGGGTTTTTTCTTTTCAATTTTTAAATAATTTTATCTTTCCTAAAAATAAAAATTATTATTATTATATAAAATATATAAATATAATAAAAAGCTCATTTAGGTGAGCATGTTGGGTAAAATACTATTTAGCTTGGCTTGGCTTGCTTAACTGGCAAGCTTAGGTTGGGCTTCGCTCGACTCATTTAAGTTTGAGTTGAATTCGAGCTTTTATCAAGCCGACCTCAAACCATTCACAAATAGTCTCATCTCATTTACACCCCTAGTTGAAGTTGTGCATGGCGACCACCAATCAGCATGCCTCAATGTGTACAACCAAACCCCCCAGTCAATTTTCAATTCCACTAGCAAATTGCCACTAAATTTGCTGGAAAATGGAACTAGCTACCTCAACACTGCCTTGTACCACCGCCCTAAATTCTCCTTGATCGGTTGTCGGTTCACAAAACTAAAGCCACTAATTTGTTCACTGAGCTGAACCCATTAAAACCTACCCATGGTCCACCCTCAAAAGTTACTAGAATTGCCACATCCTCCACTACCCATGGTGCCGAGTTTTCCTTCTCAAATTTCGGCCATTCTGTAGCTATTTTTGTGAGTTCTTGGCACCATTGCATTTCCTAAGTTGAGAGAAAGGTAATGCTATGGGTGGTTGCAAGATTTGCAAATGCCAAAGTGAAATCGCCTGAGAGATGAAAGTAGGGTTACAAGCAAAAATTAGATTTGGGGGGTTTACTAAATATAGAAATAATTTTAGGAATCACAGAAGGGCCCCAAAACTTTTCCTCAGCTTTAAATTAAGCCTCCAATCTTATTAATGCCTTAGATTGACCCCTTGACACCTAATTTATTACAGTTTGGCCCTATAAATTTTCTAGTCTCTCTCAATTAAGTCTTATTTAATTTAATTTTGATCCCCCAAATTTTAATTATTAAACAAAAACCCCAAATTTTTTTTTCAAAATGTCACATTTAGTTCTTTTACTGAAAAATTTCTATTTATTATTATATTTTATTTTTGTCAAATTTAAATTTAAATTTTAAATCATAAAATTCCTATTGAAATATTTTTAAGGGTGTTACAATCCAGCATTTGAGTGCATACAGTGAGCTCTCTCTATTAGAGTTCAATTCATTTTTTAGGTCACGACATTTTACTTAGGCATCCTATTCATTGTGTGTTGTCTCACAATACCCACCTTTCTGTAATATTGTTTGAAATCATTAAGCAAAATTCCGAATAACTATCAGCACAAAGCTACTTTATCTCTCTTCCAGTCTTTTTCCATCATTGTCCTCCATTACTTACAAATGACAAAGATCTCACTCTTCTTCTTTAACAAACATACCCAATGTTCCTAGAGAAATTATTAATGAAAGTTAACATTTACCTAACCCTACTTTTTGAAGGTACTCGAGATGAACCCCAAAGATTGAAATGAATGCAATTCAATATCCCTTTAGTTTGGAGAACACTCCTGCTAAAACTAATATGTTCTGCTTCCTGAAAATAAAATGGTCACAAAAATCCAACCTATTAGTCTCTGTACAAATAACAAGCCTTTCTTGCTCAAATAATGAGTCTTCGCTCACTCATGGCTCGATTCGCATATGCCATAACTTTGTGATGTCCGATTACAACGATGATGAAACAATAGCTCCAACTAAAATTATAGACCCCTATAAAATGTATAAATCTTGATTAATTTTCTTACCCCTCATCACAATCAGGACACCTATGGAAACATTAACGGAATCATGTGAGGTAATAAATTATATCCAAGGGAATCAAAAGCACCCATGGATGTAATGTTTTTCTTTAAATCCAAAATGTGCCTCACTTTCATCAAAGTCCTGACATGCATCTTGATTATGATTATTCCCTTCTTGACCACCTTGCAAGATGCATGGTTGCCCATGAGAACTACTCTACTTCCCTACTTGTAAGCTGAATAGGTCTCTATTGGGACTCGTGTAGAATGAACATGCAATATCCATGATTTAGAAATCATCTGGCCTTAAACTATCGAAACCAACTAGTACAAGACTATCCTTAATGTTAGCCTCTACTATATTGGCTTCAATAACTTTACCCCTTTCTTTCTTTTCAAGCTCCTTATTTAGCATCTAGCACTCTATCTTCACATTTCCCAACTTCCAAAAATGATGACACTTACTTTTTTTCTTAGACTATGATCTGACTCTCAGTTCTTTTTCATTGGTATTTCTCTCCTTAGGTATACTCCTGACAAATGAGCCCCTCACTGTGATTTTCTAAAGCACTCAAATCTATTAAGTACTTACTCAATAATATTTTCGGTAAGTCCTTCAATACGATTGTATTTCTACCATATAAAATTGTGTATCAAAAACTAAAATAGGGACAAGAAACACAGCAATAATAGAGCCAAATACCCATCATCATATTTTACTTACAAATTTTCTAAATCTAAAACTAGGATTCCGAATGTGTCTATATGGGACCGAATAGGGATATCTTCTATCATCTTAAAGGAATATAATTATTGCTTCAACTGTGACTTGGCAAGTTCTTCATGAAAATCTTTTCTAATTTGTGCCACAAACTTGCAGCATCCTCCACTTTCAAAGCATTATGTAGAATCTCAATGAAGGTGCAACTAAATCTAGGACAACAACTTTCATATCGATTTGGTCTTCCTTCTCATTCGATCAAGTTGCAGGCATCCTTCTCTTCCCTAAAAGTTATCCTCCAAAACCATCTATCTCAACAATGTAACCATCCTCATTTTCCATAAAGGAAAACAAGTCATTTGATTCAACTTCTCAATCTTATGTCTCACAAATGCTATTCTCATGACTTGATCTAATTCACGGGTCTCTGATACCAATTTGTTATAAAGATGGCACTATAAAAATTAAGAAAGCAAAATGAAACACATAGATTTATGTGGTCTGTCCAATTTGGGCTATGTCCATGAGCGAGAGAAGATATTTTATTATTAAATTAAAAGAAGTACAAAAAAGAAATTTCAAAGTATCTCTATGAGTTTCTCACAATTAAGTTATTTCAAATTATCAAAGAACACTACTATTTATAGAAAAAAAATAAAGGAGGGTAAGAACCAAAATTAAGTTCTAGTCAAATTGAATATGCAAAATCAAATTAAATCATAACTAAACTAGAATGTGAAATCCCAACCAATTTAAAGTATCAAATACCAATCAACTTTGACTTTTTACACACAAGATATTTATAAATTTGTATAGAATAAAAATTTAATGATATTTTTTGATGGTGTATTCAATATTGTATTTGACACATTTGGCATGCATGGTCTTTCTCATATATTTGAGAAAATATATAAAAAATAAAATAAATATAAATATTTCTTTACAATTGTTTGAAAAATTGTGTTGTCTTATCTAAATTCAGATTATTGCGATTTATATTTTTTGTAAATAAAAATTCTAATATATTTTTTTTAAATAACACTACCAAAAAATAATATTAATGACACAATAATGAGTAACAAGTATTGTCATTAATAACATGTATTAAGTGAAAATAATTGTTATCTTGTTATCAATGATATTTTTTAAATGACTTTTTATTTTGTTATTATATGATTTAATAGTAACAAAAACTAATATTTTAAATTGTCACAATTAACAATTAATAACACTTGTATGATGACAACTTAATGACTATAATTTGTGACAAGATTTTTATTATTACAAAATTGTCACCATAGATGTCAGTAATTGTTAATTGTGACAACTAAACACTATTCTTATTACTATTTAGTTTATAAAAGTTATTAAGATGACAAAATTAAGTATTTCATCACTTAATACATAATTAATGATAATTTTTACATTATCGCTCACTATTTATCATTAATTTTTCTTTTGCTTATGGTGTAAATAATTTACACATCACGCTAATAGAATTGCAATACCATCACTAATTTATCAATTACATATACATAAGTGTATCTTCACATGTGTATATATGTATATGTATATATCAATGAATACTTATTACCTTGTATAAATTTAGAAACATATATATTGGATTGTTTTGGAACTACATTGTCTTTTAAAAAATTCTAAAAAGTATTTATATTCCATATTCATCTCAACCATTCCACGTTTGTCCATCATAAATATCCACATGATCAGAAAAATTTATTAATGGGAATAATTTGATATGAGAAAAAGTTTTACATGAAAGTTTAAAAAATGAATTTCTTTGTATTTTATGCATTTTTTTTTTTTCAATATGGCAGGAAGATGAAAGGTAATGTATTGCATCATAAATTTGAATTTGCTAGCATCAGAAAAAAGAAATTATAACATTGGGACAAATATAATACCTAACCTGGGTTTTGATCAAATACGATGTGAAACTAATTTAGCAAGGCAATCTTATACCTCAGTATAATACGGACAGCGCAACATTAATTAACGTTGACGCCTGGAGGGCGTCACTCATGTCAGAAACACCACCTTCGCACGTAAGATTAATAATACCACTCACTCTCACCAGCTGCTTTAAATTTGTTTTTTCTTTAAGTAAATTCCCGCGTAATAATACTAACTACGTCTACACCTTCCTGCATCTAACAGCATACCACCCCCTTGTATAGTTTTCAACGCGCCGCCTGGGGATCTACCCTACGTCAGTTCCAATCTGAACAACCGCGTGCGCAACACCCCAATTGGCCAGCGCGTAGTGCGAGTTCTCGTATTTTTACTTGGGCTCCCCTACGACACCACATATGCACAAACGGACTGAATCCCACGGTTATCAAAAACAATCTATAACGTATATATATATATATATATATATAAATAAAACACAATGGTACAAAAGATATAAATATAATATAAATATAGATCTTAATATTAATACTATCCCATCCAAATTATTTGTTGGAAAACTCTCAGTCCATATATAAAGTATTTTCACTAACCCACTTCCTCGCCGGTCAAGCGGGAAATTTTCTCACAGCACTGATAAGAGTTCGGTAAAAAAACACACCGTTTACCGGCTATATCCAGTTATGGACCAAAATAATAGGAGACTTTCTCGGAGAAATAAAAAATAAATTCTTTATATATATATATATATAAAACATACTTTACAAGCAAGATTTGACTTGCCTTGACTTAACTTGGCTGCATAAGTTCGCCTTAATATGATCACATTTGCTTTAGTTTGATAATATTTGATTAAATCATAAATATTATCAAAAAATATATTTGTCAACACAAATTAATTCATAGATTATCATCGAAAGTTAAAAAGAAGAAGAAGAAATTAACAGACGTATTCTTCTTATAGAAAATAAAAAATAATGCTAAGGAGGAATATTTTTGTCCACTATCTGGCATATTATACATTATCTTATCTTCTTCACTTGTCTTAACTCAAAATTTCCAAGAAGCAATAATCAGAAAGAGATAGAAAGTTGTAGCTCCTGGGGGTTGCCGGTGACTCTATCCCAGGGTTAAGTAATGCATGTGTACAAGCTATAAGCCTATATAATAAATATATATTTATTTATACGTAGCTGATGGATGATAATTAAGTTGCTGAATTTAGGCTAAAAAGGATGGAGTATGAGGATCAAGAAGAGGAGCAAGAGGGAGACCTTGGATTGCGACCGAGTTACGCTGACTCATTGGGGAACTCCAACTCGACTCGGGCACCGACCAAAATGCCCAGCCCCGCGGAGTCGTCGTCGCCGCCTCTCCGGAAGCCCAGGTACAAGGAGTGCTTGAAGAACCACGCCGTCG
>JACGDI010005766.1:238302-345120 GCA_014898725.1 Jacaranda copaia
AAGAAAACCTAGGGGGGGCCTCAATTTGGAGGAAAAAAATGGCAACTTTAAATGAGGATCTTGGTGGTGATTGGAGGGGAACTTTTAGTATTCTATGTGGCAAATTATAAGTTTTTGTTATTATTTATAGTATACTTTTGTAACTTAATTTAATTAGAGTACATGCACAAGTGCAAGAATTAGCAGAAGGGCATGATTTCGAAATGGGGATAGTTATTTGAGAATTGTGCTACCTCGGAAATTTGTTGACTTGCTGTTACTCAATTATTCCAATCGAAGTCTAACTAGGGTTTTTCTCCTTATAGTTTTTGTATATGGCTCTTCTTTTACCTCCATTATTAATTAGTTTCGCGATGATCGGACTTTATTCAGTGTTTACATTCCTTTTGCTCCTTCGGCTATGGTTTCAGTAGATTTAATTTCAGTAAGTTTTTTTGGTTTCTTGAAAATATAATATGATGTAAAATAAATATGTATATAACAGATGGGTTTAAGGTTTCTTGCAATTATTTTTTTTTTAATTTTTTCGGTGGTTTTGTTCATTTTCTTTTCTTCCCAATTTGAGTTGGAGCCATTTTGTTAGTTTAGAGCATTCAGTTCTTCCTTTTTGTTTTCACTGTGAAGAAAACCTGAAGCCCTTCTGCAGAGCATTCTTGTGCTCCTGTGTTGGTAGAAATTTGAATTCTGTGCTTTTCTCAGAGCATTTTATGGAAGGAAGTGAACAACTTTTCCACCTTTTTCAACATACACCCTTTGCCCATCCATTAAATATTGATTGTCCATTTTGTCATTCCTTTATTTTCTTTATTTTCCCCCCCAGCTATTTCCTCCCAATTCAATGATGATATCACAGCCATTCCATGCGCGCATTACTTCTCGCATCCACTCTCTTTAAAGAAAAGTACCTTCAAACCTTCAATTATAAAGTATTTCTCATTAAAGGCTCTACCTTTCTAATGTATTTGATCTGCACAGTAACGGTTCATCTCTTTCTTGGGTTGGGTTGCATTTACTTTTGTAATTAAGAAGCGTCTTTGAATTTTGAATTCAAAGGCGCGTGCGAGTGTGAATGCACCCCGTCGTTGCTCGTACTAAAATGCGTGCATCTATGACTTGTACGCTTAACTATGAATTATTGAACTCTTAGTTAAGTTTACGAGTGGCTACTAGTAACTTAATTTCAATCAATGGACTTGATTTTATGTGTTTATAATTTGCTGTAAGATTACGAGGGATTGTGTTCTTGATAAATGTCAGCACTCATAATTAAGTTTATACTTTAAATTACTGATGGTTGTGATTATGCACCTCATAGTTAAGGTTATCAGTGGCTACTAGCGATTAATTATTCTTCATGCTCAATTGTGTAATTGTATCTTATGGTTTAAATTACTATAATTTCATATTCGCTTTTGCATAATTATAACCTGTGGCCAAGATTACCGTAATCATGTTCATTGGAATTACGAGTGGCCCTAGTGATCAATTTCTCGTGTTTAATTTTGCGTACTACATAATTAATGTAATTTATTGTCAAGGTTACTATGATCTTATTCTCGTAAAATACATGTGACTATAATTCCTACTTTAGATTATGAATGACTCTAATTTTCAGTCAAGATTTAATATTAATTATATTGATTACTAGCTATCAATTCCACGTATTCGTGTTTGTATAATTGTGACTCATCGTGCACAATTATCGATTGTAAATGCTAGTTAATATTTTCTTAATTGTGTATTTACTGGCTCGTGATCAACGTGTTAAATTATTAGAAAACCTGTGCGATTGCAACTGTTACCCCATGTTGCAGTTGATTGATTGTAACTTAAATTCAAAACTTTAAGTAAGTACTAGTGATCAAATTTATTTGTTCAAATTGTAGCTTACAATCAAGATAACGAATGATATCATGCATGTTCCGTACAAACTTTGGTATAATTTTGAATCCCAATAAAATGTTGTCGCCTGACCGCTTTTCAGAATAATGTTGACATCTAAATTAAATTTCCACAAGATTTTGTACCATAAAGGGAGATGATTGGTCCTTTCCTTTGAAGGGAGAAAATGGAGAAAGAGAAGATAAGTACCAAATATATAATTTGACCTTAGCTGGGCCGGGCCGATACCCACATTGGGAAGGAAGGAGCTGAACTAGATTGTTCCTCAAACATAATTAAGGGCTTGTTTAGTTTGGTATGCATGACTTGATAGATAATTTTATCAAATCATGTCAAGTATTTGATTTTAATAACAAAAGTTCAAAATTAATTGAAAGTCCAGTAAATAATTTCACATTCAATTAATTATTTATCACATCACTTGAGGTGTGATTGTGTGTAATCCAAACTAATGAGAGGAGAAAAATTTTGTGATATGACAATTATATCGATGCAAATTCAACTTTTAATCTTCCTACAATAGATATTTTAGTAAATTTATTATTCAATCCTTATATCTAAACTGTATAATTCTAATAATCAAACATAATATTATATTATTCTCAACAATATAATCCCATCATATTGTTATAATTGTATTGATTCCTTTCATTAATTCATCACCTTGTTTTGTAGTACATAACTGCCGGTATTTT
This sequence comes from Jacaranda copaia, assembly GCA_014898725.1. Classification (NCBI taxonomy): domain Eukaryota; kingdom Viridiplantae; phylum Streptophyta; class Magnoliopsida; order Lamiales; family Bignoniaceae; genus Jacaranda; species Jacaranda copaia. The sequence continues at coordinate 240,900 of JACGDI010005766.1, forward strand.
TGTATGTATATATATGTATTGCATTGGGATGTAAGGAGAAAACTAAACATGCAATGCTAATTACTGTTATCTTGAACATACTCCCAAAAAAAATTATTCGCTACAAAAATATTACTACAAAATGAATATCATAGCTATAACTATAAATTATAAACTACAAAATTTTCGCAGAAAATATAATTTTTTAAAATAATAAGTAGTAAAAATTATTAGCTATCAATCACTATTCATGTTCATTACAAGCCCAATAAATTAATTCCAAAATATCTATATGAAAACTTATATATATAAAAAAAAATAATTATTAACTACAGACTGATTGTAATAAAGATTAATTATATGAACATTTATTTTGAATTTGATTAGATCAAATTCACCCATAACTTAAATTATGAATCTTTAATATCAACTCTTAATTAATTATAGTTACTGTCCAAATTTTTTGTTGTGACACAGTTGCAAATTGATGTTGGGGGGTATCATTAGTAGAAAACCTGAATAAAAAGGTCGGCTAGTAAGTTGATATTCGAGGAAGGCGACGGATCCAAAGCATTGTTCTATCTCAAAATTCTTGCAATCTCTTTATTCTAACCATTTTTCCTCTTTCTAACGTTCCAAAGGGAACATGTGGGCACTACTGCAACATATATCCGCTTGTGGATGGAATACTACACAGACATAAATGCATGAATTTACGCCAACATCTACACAAATGTGCGGATCTCTCCCACCACATAGCACTTCGTGCTGTTGTAGTTCCCAAAACTTCAATGATAGGTTCGATGGGCTGGAATTAAATTACAATGATTTTATACTTGATATATCCTCTTTTAAAAATACAGCCACAATTGTAATTTCCTAAGATATTGATTATATGTGTGTATATATATAGAATTAAGAAAGATATTAAGGGTTAAATAATATAAGATTCAGTTGCATCACATCAATATTTTAAGCTTGGTTCAAATTGCATACATAGATAAGGGGTATGAATAAAATAAAACAATTCACAAATGATTTGGACTCGATCGGATGAAAGTTTGAATTTAACTCTATGTTTTCGAGTTCAAATCGAACTCAATAGTATTCAGTTCGAAAAGCTCGGAAGCCTAAACAAACTTTTTTATTTTATATCTATAGTTATAACTTAAGCTCATATATAGTCATATTATTATTATTATTATTATTATTATTATTATTATTATTATTATTATTATTATTATTTTATTTTTTGTTTTAAGAAAAATAACAAAATAATTTGAAAAGTTTATAATTATAAATTTTATTTTGAACCTAAACAAACTTAAGTTAATTCAAACTTATATGATCTTAAGCTTTTTTTGCTTTTGCTGTGGCAAGCCTTCATCTATTTCAGTGAGTCGAACTCAAGTTTGGCTGTTTAGGCTTAACTAATCTCAAGTTGTATGCAAATTCATGAGTTAATAGAGGAGTCGAGTTTGAACCTACTGAATTGAGACTTGACTCGACTCAGTTATACCCCTACACATAATATTTTAATGCCACACCCTCCAATCATTTTAAAAATTAAGTAGTAGTATAATTTATCCATTATTTCTAAATTCAATTATTGATATCCCTCCATTTCTTGTTTTGCTGAGTTGATTATTTTCCCTTTATAATTTAATTACTTATAGACGTTTAAGATTCTTTTGAGATATTAAACTGACGTAATTGTTGGAAGAGTTTAATCGGGAGAGCCATGAACTTCCCTACGAGTTGTTCATGTTGCTAGGTGGATCCCTATATTCTCAGTGTTGGCAGTACCAAATCAATCATATGAAAATGTGTTTTTAATTGATATTCATTTGTTGATGTAATCAAAACAAATTTAGGATAGAATTTGGTAATTGTTTTGATTCACTTTGGGGAATCTTTTGGAAGTAATTTGTTGAAAATACTTTCAAATGATCCTTTTGGTTTATAATAAAATGAAAATGTATTCAAATCAGCGAAGTTTAAAGTTTGTTTAAATTAAATTGACAAAATATTAATTTGTTTAATAGACATGTAATGAAGAATGTTTTAAGTTAAGCCGTGTACTTTTGAGCAATGTTTTTAAAATCGGAGCTAAAAAAATTGCTAACATTACCGATTATTGATTCAATCGATTGGACTACTAGTTTGACAGGTATAACGTCATAGTAATGTAATAATTATATTTAATTTATAAATATATAATATTTTACTATTAACAATAATTTTTTTTAATTGATATAGAAAGAATATTATTTGAAAAAATTCCAACTTATTTTTAATTATGTTTTTTCAGAAAATAATATATTCCACAATTAGTCAACTATAAATAAATAAAAAATGATGTTTCACATGAATTTAAGTAATAATTTGTTTCATGCTTTAACCCCAAGTAAAAGAAATTTTTTTTATGCTAAATATTCAACATCATCTGAGAGAGATTAAACAAAATAAAATAATAAATTAAACATATGTATTTACATGCAACTATTATTTCATTAAATTTCAAGAAAATAAATTCATGTTTCAAAAAATTACATATCCAAAATCTTTAAGTATCATCTTCAACTCATAATTTCTCTATCTTTTTTTTTTTACTTTTTTTTTTAAAAAAATAATTTTTAAATTTTCAAAAAAATAAAAGTGAATCGATCAAACCTATTCAACTGATTTTGACCAATTTGACAATTATTGATTTTTACACTTCAACTAGATCAAACTAGCCTACGATCACTAGTTTGACTGGTCAGACCAACCTGTCCAATTTGATTTTCAAAACATTGCTTTTGAGAGTACGAAGTTTCTTTTATTTTATGAAAATGTCTTTAGAGAGAAATTAAAAGAAAAATAAAAAGAGAGGTAAAAAAATATATTTGGAGTTTTGATAAGAATCTTATAATAAATTCAAATAAACCATTCTAATATCCAATTAAGACCATAGGTATAAAAGTAATATTTAATAAAAAAAATCAATATAATTAATCAAAATGGGCCATTGAACCCACTTGACTAAGCTCACTTACTATGGGCACTATGATTTAAATGGACTTGATCCCATTAATAATTTAATTCGTATAAAGATCAATATTTACAACAAAAAAAGATATTACAATACTCATTTTAACTCCATCACTAACTCCATACGAGTGCATTTTAGAAGCAAAGAGTATGCAGTTCATCAATTTAAAAAAAAAAAGAAAAAAACCTTCTATATTAATTGATATGTGTCTAGAGCCGTTTGAATATTTTCCAACGACATTCAAACTTGAGCTACATTTTATCCTTAATTTCATTTGCTTCAGTCCTCAGACATGATTTTCTTTTTTCATGCAAAAACAAAAATGTGAAAGTTGTGCATGCTATGAGATAGGATTTGCAAGTTGTCTAATTTGTGTTTTCTTTTTGTCTTTTATGATCTTTGGCCCTCAGCTCTCGGTTGGCACTTTACAAACTCGAATGAGTAAGAAAATTATAGTAAATAATTCGAATTTTGTGGTGCAGGCCCATGCGTACCTGCAGCTGCAAGATATTTCCTGTTGTGGGTGATTTTCGGTATCTGGAAAAGCTGCCTATCCATGATAATTGTGGTCCACAACAGAAGGTTAATTTGGTCAAAAAATATAATCATTTGGCTTTGAAACATCAAAATTCCAGGCCTCGAGAATGTGACCCTGCTTGGCTACTTATTTTACAAAAACCTATCTATACTACTATACACTTTATTTTTTTCTTTTAAGTTAAACCGCTCGTGTCATGACGGAAGTTTGGCATAAACCCCTACCTATAAATTAATATCAAAGAATGATTACAGGATGTACAAAGTGTATGTCAATGGAGCAGCAAAACAAAGGAGGAAGTAGTACTTCCTTTACATCCAATCAAAAAAGGCAAACTAACAATGCCTATCAAGTCACTGTACAAAAAGAAACAAACAGCAAGAAACCAAGTTGTCCATTTTCAGTTTATCCCAAAACGCCATCCCAAACTCACTTGATTCGGGAATAGGAGTAATTAAGTTCCTCCATTCGAAGCATCCCCCTAATCTCTCTAGGTAATTGGTCAATTGAAAGGATATTATTTTGATTTTGCAACCAAGCATATTTGGCAAGAGAAGTTGCAATTACGTTGCCCTCTTTAAAGGTGCTACAAAACTTCACTTGGAGCTTGTCGACCAAGTGATGGATACGGTAGGTAAGATGCGCCAAACTCCAATGACATGTGGTGGCTTTTTTGGAAAGCTGAAGTGACAATTGACCTTGAATTCAACAATGATTTTAGAGATCTTTTGCTCACAAATCTCCAAACCTCTTTTTACGGCAACCAATTCTGCATAAACACTATCTTGGCTCTCAATAGACTCCATAAAAGCAAATATCACCTTATGCTCACTATCTCGAAAGATTCCAGCAATTCTAGCTTTGCCTAGGATCTTTTGGTAGGAGCTATTCATATTAAGCTTTAGCCAACCCAAAGGCGGTCTCTCCCAAAAGATTACATGAAATGAGGCAGATGGCTTGCTAGGAGGCTGGACATCAAATAAGACCGCAACTGTGAAATCCCCTCTCCATTGAATAGGCTGTATAAGTTTAAACTTACAAGCTACAAAGATGTAATGGTTGATCGCCATAAAGCTTTATCTACTGAAAAGGCTAAATGCTTGTGTTTGTGGTTGTTTCTTGAGCACCAAATAAACCAACAAATAAAGCTCAGGATGAGATTTCTAATATGCATACGTGAGCCTCTAGGAGAGCTATTCCTCCAAGCAATAAGGAAATCGACAATGTTTGAAGAGGATGGCATGATAATTCTAAAGAGATTGGCATAGAAGCCCCAAATTTCTGTAGCGAACCAGCAATTGATAAAGAGATGGCTGAGATCTTCATAATTTGAACAAAATTGACATTTAGAAGCAAGGGAGAAACCTTTACTTTGGATCCTCCCATCCGTAGGTATGAGATCTTGCAAAAGGCGCCACATGAAGATTGATATAGATGGTGTAATGGCTTCATTCCAGCAATTTTTAGCCCACATAAAACATGATCTTTGCTGCTGTATGTGTTCCCAGGCGCTTTTTATTGAGAACTTGCCATCTCTAGTAAGCTTCCAGAACGGCTTATCAACAGGTGATTGACGGATGGGAATGCAGCAAAATTGTTGCACAATTTCTACTGAAAACACATCTTTCAAAAGATCAACATTCCAGTCACCATCCCTCCGAAAAAGCTGAACAAGAACATGTTTGGAGACAGACCACTGCAATCGGGAGCAAAGCAAAGCTTCGCCCATCCATATATCTTGCCAAAAGGATACATTACCATCACCAATATTCCAGAATATAAGTTTATCAGCCTCAGCTCTAATGCTACAAAGTTTTTTCCATATAAAGGAGCTGGCAAGCGAGACTTTAATAGTTAACGGGTGATAAGAGCCATAATATTTTTTTCGAAGAAAATCGGCCCAAAGGCAACTCTTAGCTCTGAATCTCCACCAAAGTGTATAAGAACAAGCAATCATTGTATCATTCAAACTCCTCATTCCAATTCCGCCTTCACTCACCGAAAAACACATTTTGTTCCAAGCACGCCAATGAATTTTCTTCTTAGACTTCCTTGAACCCCAGTAAAACCTATTAAAAAGTCTTTCCAACAAAGAGAGCACATTATTAGGGGGATGCATAACTTGCAAAATATAAAGAGGGATAGAGTACAAAACACTCTTGATCAAAGTGAGTTGTCCTCCCAAAGTAAGTCTTGAGTGAGCCCAACCCAATAACTTCCTTTTCACTTTTGTGATGAGAGAGTCATAAATCATCAAAGATTGATTTCCTTTATGGAGAGGAGCACCCAGATATGTGAATGGTAAACAGCCCTGGGTATATCCCAAAATAGAAGAAACCTCATCTAAGGTGGCCTAGTCAGCTTTGTACAGGATGTACGAGCTCTTCGCAAGACTAATCTTTTGGCCAGAACATTCTTCAAATCTGTACAAGAAATGCTTTAAAACTTGCAGACTCTCTGTATTCACATTAGAGAAAATGACAAAGTCGTCCACATATGCCAAGTGAGAATTCTGAATACCCCTTCCAATATCAAAATTCAAACTAAGATGCCGATCAAAAAGATTGTTCAGCCCCCTTGAGAGAAGTTCAGCAAAGATTATAAAGAGGCTTGGGGATAAGGGATCACCTTGTCAGAGACCTCTCTCAGATTTAAAAATGCTAGTCAGTCACCCATTAACTAGAACTGAGAACCAACAATTGGATATAAGGTTTTCCACCAAGCGAATCCAAAGAGTGGGGAAACTGAATTTTCTTAACACCTCAAGCAAGATCTCCCAATTAACTCGGTCATAAGCTTTTTGTAGCTCAAGCTTCAAAAAGAGGTTTTTATTGCTTCTACTCAACCTGTGTACCATTTCTTGTGCAAGAAGAATGTTGTCCGAGATGAGCTGATCTTTGATAAAACTACTTTGATTCGAAGATATGATCTTGGAAAGAATGGGTGCAAGCCTTTTGTTCAAAATTTTGGATAAGATCTTGCAAGAAGTATTGTAGAGACTTATTGGCCTAAAACCCTTCCAAGATGAGGGGGACTCAACTTTAGGAATCAAAGAGATAGTAATAGCAGAAATACCTCTAGGAATATGAGAACCTCTAAAGAAATCATGCACAGCAGCCATGACAACCTCTTTAATTATATCCCAGCAAACCTAAAAAAATAAGGCACCAAACCCACCAGGGCTAGTAGCACTATTAGGGCTAATTTCAAAGACTATCTCCTTGATTTTCTCTACTGTTGGAAGTGAGGTGAGGATCTCCTGAGTCTCATGGGGGATAAGGTTAGGAATGCAGTTGAGTTCATCACCCGAAATCAACTCATCTCTGACAGTGAGTAAATTCTCAAAATATCTCACGGCTGAATCTAAAATTTGTTCAGGGGCAATAAAAACTACATCATCCTCTTCAATCCTGTGTATCTGAGATGTCATGCTTCTTTTATTAACAAGAGAGTGGAAGAATGTAGTGTTTCTTTCCCCTTCTTTAAGCCATTTGCAACAAGATTTTTGTCTCCAAAAAGCCTCCTCCATGGCAAGGGCTTGGACAAAAAAGGCATTGCATTTCTTTAATTCAATCAAATTTTCCATAGAGGGAAAGTTATCAAAGTTACTTTCAGCCCAGCTCACTCGTAACTTAGCTTCCCTTACTCAATTGAAAATGTTCCCAAAAACTTCTCTGTTCCACCATTTAAGAGTTTTTAAGCCTATGAAGTTTGAGAAAAAGTTTACTCATACCTTGACAATTCAAAGGAGTTCTCCAGCAATTACTTACCACATTCAAAAAATCCCCATGTTTAACCCACCTGTTTTGAAACCGAAAACTTGAGGGCTGTTTATAATTTTCCTTAGAAAAGGAGATGTGGAGAGCATGATGATCGGAACCCCCTCTGAACAAATGGCGAACTTTTGATGAAGCAAAACAATCAGTCCAACTTGAAGAATAAAATGCCCAATCAATTCTTTCCCATATGGCATTATTAGTCCAAATGAACGGAGAGCCCAAAAATCCAGCATCCTCAAGATTACAATCTAAAGCCATATTAGCGAATTCTTCCATAGCCCCGACATCAGGGTCAGCCCCACCTTTCCTTTCCTCAGCTGAAAGCATGATGTTAAAGTCCCCACACACTAGCCATGGAAGATTAGCACCCGATAGCTGCCTTAATTCATCCCAAAGAGGTCTTCTCTCCATTTTGGTACATTTAGCGTAGACAAATGAACATAAGATTTTAGAAGGCCAGCCACCATGGGTGATAATAACATGAAGCAATTAGTCCGACTCCCACAAAACCTCCACTTGTAGGCAGCCATCATAAATACACCAAATCTTATTGCTAATATTCGCCACGCCAAATTCCAGGCCCAACCTTCTCGGCAAGAAATCAACATCAAAATCAATTTTAGGCTCAATAAGAACCAGAAGTTTCGCTTTGCATTCTTTAACTAAATTGTGAACAATTCTTTGAGACTTTTTATTCCCGATCCCTCTGATATTCCAAACAATAAATTCACCCATAAAAATACAGAGGGTTAGATAAATTTTGGTTATCATTGAGGTTAGGTGGCCTAGGATTTTTTGGCTTCTTGGTTTCTTTATTGAATAGTTTATTAGAGAGGCTAGGAGCTTCTCCATCCAATAAAGCCCTTAGAACCGAGGCCCTAATTTGAGCATCTTCCAAAATAAAATTAGAAGAAGGGGGGAAGAGCAAGGTAGGAGCGGAAGTCCAAGGGGTTCCGAATCAATAGCATCCAATAATTTAGGGGCAGCTATTTTTTTGGGTTTTTTTTTGCCTTTGAGAGAAAGGTTCAAGGATGAGGTTAATGAATTATTTGGAGCAAGGCAATTTGTGGGGTTTTTGGGTAGTTGTATGGGTTTAATATGCAAAGACTTAGCTTTCTTAGAAAGTCTTAAAGGGGGAAATTCTTTATCATTCTCAAAGAACAAATTCACACCATCCACTTTCAACAACCCTGCACCAACACTATCTTTATTATTCACTACACATTTCTTCAAATCATCAACATTATTTCTCAAAGGTCCATCATCCTGTGGCTGTAAAGCGTTAAAAGAGTTGCTAACCTGGATCACAAGAGTAGACTTGGTGCCACTCGGTTCTCCTTTCTCAAACTGACTCGGAACTAATTTTTCCACTTTCTTGCCTTTATTAATATTCCCAGGTTTTTTTGGCCGAACAAAAACCCTCTTAGTCATTGGCTTTGGAGCATTACCATTCAAATAGCAACCAGAGATATCATGCCCAATATACCTGCAGTGCGAACAGTAGCTCAGTATTTTTTCATAAACCAGTTCCAGCACTCTTGTAGAACTCACCTGCTCAACTGAAATCTCTTTCGATAAGGGGGCTTTGAGGTTGACCTCTACACATACACGAGCATAGCTCACCCTAAGCCTCCTCATAGTTGGCTTATCCATCTTTAAAGGTTTGCCAATCGACTCCGCAATGGTAAATAAAGCTTTGCGATTGAATAGATTTAGAGGTAGACCTGGGGTTTGAATCTAAACAGGGGATATCGAAGGCTCATATGAACAATCAAAATCCATAGACCATGCCAGAGTTTGCATAGGTAGACCATCGACCATCCATTCTCTTTTTAAACACAACAAGGAGTAATCTTCTGGGTTACTAAGAACAATCACGACATGCTTAGAGTTTAAAACCCTAGCCGAGAAACCACAAGTAAATTTCAGAGATTCCAGAAATTAGATCAAAGCTGAGTATTTGGGAAGCCCGAATGAAAATTTTCCAATCAATGCAAATTTAAGCAGTGTGGATAGATCAATAACTTCCTCATTTGAAAAGTAGATGTGAGGTCTGCCTTCTTTAGAGGAAATGGCGCCCATTTTGGGGTTGAGGAACAGTGATAGATTTTCAAATTCAAGGCCCAGCAGCTCCTCAGTAAATTTCTGGATAATGTCAGTGAAAGATTTCAAAGGGGGGTTAGGAAGATGAGAAGGGTGAGGATGGTCTAGGATTTGAGGATTAATCAGGCTGGGCTGGACAGGAACCAGATTATCGGTAGAAGCGAGAAAGGTTTTTTTTTTTATTGTGGAAGGGGTGGAAAGTTTGGATCTGGAATTAGTTGGGAGGTGGTGGTAGATGCAGATTTAAGAGGGGAGGAGTTCATAAGTTTGAGGGAATACCTTACCGCCAGTCGCCAGAGGCAGCGATGAGGAGCAGAAATCGATGGGAAGGTGCAACAGTGAAAGAAGAATGAAGACAATGAACAATACCGAGCATGAATTTTAGAGAGAAGGCAGAGTGAAATTTTAGAGAGAGAAGCATAGATTATTTCCACCAGTAGTGGAAATCTATACTACTATACAATGGCACAACAATGTGAGATTTATAACTGTGTAGTTTTAATCAAATTTTAAATTTTAAAAGTTTTTGAATTTTTAAATTAGATTAAAAAATTTCATTAGTAACTTATCTTTTAATTTTCTTTTAGTATAACTAATGTATCTATTAAAATTAAAACCTTATATTGTATTTATCCAAAATTGCACTACCAATTTTTATTTGATTGAATAATTTTAAGTATTCATATCGATGGATTCTTATTTCATCACAAAAATTTAAAATTCAAAATGTGATGGTTAACTAAATTTTGTATTTTATTAGTTTTTACTACAATTTTTTTATTACTCTAGATAAAAAATTGTTTATCTGTGATATATATTTGAATAATGTACTCAAAATAATGTGCCTTTCTGGACGATGTCAACTCATTAATTCAATTTTGCTATCAGATGAATGAAGAAAAAATTATGCATTTTTCATATTAAATTTACTTAATTAAATATAGCAAAAAATTAATATATGGTTTCCTAATTAAGAAATTTTATGTGGAATTTATTTAATTATACTTGATATTTATATTTCAATTAAATGAATATTTGCTTATATTTATAATGTTTTTACAAAAAATATTTCATTTCTCTATCAATTAAGGTTGTAAATGAGTCGATCTTAGCAAAAATATAAAATGAAATCTGAAAATTAAAATATAAAAATGAATTTTCATTTCATTATTCTTGCATTATTATATTTGAAAAGCATACATTAGTCATATATAATATATTATATAATGAAATCTTATTATATAATAAAACTATTACTTATAAATTGTAATAAGATTGAGTATGATTAAGGTATGTACTTTATCCAAAAACTGAATATTAGAACAACCTCATAAGCTTGTCGTTATCGGTGCACTGCCTAAAAGCAACTAAGCAACTTTCCAAACAATCTTATTATAAACATTAATCATGCCCTGTTTGGTAGGGATGATACCTGACAAAGTTCGTAATAACATTATTAATCTCTGGTTTTGGAAATAATCTAGAAGAAAGGTTAATTTTGGTCAGCCTCAGTCCTGTGTTTGGTACGGCAGTAATGCTTCTGAACTAATAATTTATCTATTAATTAATGTTGTCTTCTTTTGTAATGATCATTGAATCATGCACTAATTAATTATCTTTTGATTATGCATTTACTCTCACTTAATGTTTTGTGCCTTATTCGTCTGTACACAAAGTGGTCCACACAAAATCAAAATTATTACTATGTAATCTAATAATTATCAAGATCAGGACTGGGTAGGATGAGAAATGTCGGAGGCTTAATTATTAATGCTGCCTAGCTACTTTAATGCACGATGTCTCAACAAAATTAAATTCCTAACGCGAAACATAAAAATAAGGCATTTTAGGTACATATGTCTAACATTTCATACATCATAAAAAAAAGAAGAAGAAATTCTTATATAAAACATTACTGCTTAAATTTTATTTTTTTAATTTTTTGAGATACAAAATTGTTGCTTATATTTTTATAATTATTTTCTTAAAATATTTTCTTTTTTATTCAATTGCCTAGATAGTTAGGTACGAAATATTCTTGACATTAAGTAAGATTTGATTTGTTATAAATTTGAAAATTTCTTTCAATCGAAACGAAAGGGAAAAAGTTAAGAAATATGAATCTTGATTTATAGTAAAAGAGGATTGAAGTTAAAAGTATTTAGTTATTAATATTAAAAATTATTTAGTGATACTAAAAAAGAGAGAAGTTATTAGTGATTAGTATTGAAAAAGAGAGAGAAGTAGTTAGGTTTAAATAAGAAAAACAGTAAGAATTTAAAAAGATAGAGGAGATTTAGAAGAAGTAAAAGTAATAAAATTTAAACTAATATTTTTAATTTATTATGGTCAATTAATTACTTATTGTAACTTTAAATAATAAGGCCTTCAAATAAAGGTTTTATACTTTTTCTTTTGCCTAAAATAAATAAATATATATATATATATATATGTATATGTATATATGTGTGTGTGCATACAAGACTTCTAAATTAAAGGCCTTATATTTTTTGAAACCTAAAATGTTACAAGAAAGTAAGCCTTATATTTTTCATTTTGAAAATTCAAAATATATAAGAGAAAATATACGTAGAAAGTTTCTAAAATTTGAAGGTTTAAGGTGGTCACCTTTCTTGATAAAAGGTAGAGCCACCCTTACTTTAATGTTCTTCATTTTAAATTGGGCCGTTGGATTTTATGCATAATGTAATTATTAGCATGTATATTTAGGGACACAAAAACATACGTGTGTGATTTGTTCAGCCATAAATAATTTGCATTTTCTTTAAATTTTAAGTATATTTACCGGATGAAATTTTACTTGGTTTATAATTAAATACAAAATAATATAATAACTTAATTAACGATTTATGCAAAGTAAAGATAATTATAAAATAGTTACTGACTAAGCCAACGGTAGGTCTTGTTTGTAAGCACACCTTGTGAGTAGAATGTAACAAAGTGAGTTTATAACTCATTTGGATATCTGCGCATAAAAGCTCAATAATCCTATCTTACGATTAGCTAGCTAAAAAACAAAAGGAGAGAGTAACATAAATATACACAATAATATTACCGAAGATACTTACATATATATATATATATATGTACATGAATATATGATGCTTTAGTAGAACTGGCGAAGTATCTGAATACACTATTCATGTTGATTTTGAATGAAAGTGAAAATTTTGATGAAATGTAAGATCTCACTTTCCACATGAACAAAAAGATTGGACTAGTGCTTCATAGAAATTATGGAGCCAATTTTCAACACGATATGAATCGATATAATATTATTGGGTTTGAGTTAGAGGTTATTTAATTGGGTTGATATTGGTTCGATCCGATAAACAATAAGAAAATTGTGGATTGATGCGGGTTGAACTTTGGGTTACCCCATAAACACAATAATTTTATTGAGTAATCTGCTAATTCGATATAACCCAACACAATCCAACCCAACCCAATTCAATTTTTTAAGAAAGGAAAAAAATTATATATGTATGCATATTTTAATGAATTAGTACTTTTGTGTATTTATTCTTTGGACCAACATCAATTTGAAGATGAAAATAGCAATGAAAATATATGACTAAAATTAAAAGTTGAAATATGCTATGATTTTTGCATTTTAATTAATGAATTAATGTTAGTTTTGAACAATTTAATTTTAAATTGGTTTATAATGAATTAAGGATTACTATTTACTATTTAATACTTGGCTAATTAGTGCTGTTAGGATGATTATTAATTATACAATTGAAAGAATTGTATATCTTTGCTAAAACTCAATTTCATGGTTATTAAAATTGAGTTGTCATGAACTTTCTGTTTAGCATTGGAATTTCTATATTTTTTTTATGTTATATAAGAAATTGTAAGAAGTCCAATTATCAAATTGCTTCATGGTACAAAAAATGGACTACCAGAGTATAAAGTTGACTGATGAGGTTGAACGCTGGTTTACTAGATTGGGTAGTATTTGGCCTAATTCGACTGGGAGGTTAAATGATCCAATAGTGATGTATTCTTGGGCTAAGATTTGCAACTACTAGCAAACGTTAGACTAGCCGAAGTGTCCCCAGTTAAGACACTCCAATACTTAAGTTAGTACTACTAGTTGAGTAAGATAATCGAGCAGCAGAGTAAGAGCATATAGTAAAGATGACATACCTGGAGGGTGGCTGGCAATGTGGTATTTATAGCCTTCTCCAGGTAGGTAATATGTTTAAGGAGCCCCTATCAAGTCTAGAGGGCTTTTGTCCTTGTTTGGAAGTTATAGGTCATTTCCTAACCTTGTACTATTTCAAGTGGCATTATTTCCTGCTTTCCTGGGTGAACAGTACTCTGGAGATGCGCCTCCTGACAGAGTTGGTAGCAAAGGTGGTATTGGGGTGGTATGTGCTATTAATGTGAAGGCACGCTGACTGTCAGAGCATCAAATGTGGCAGGGATATGATTTGGCACCGAAGTGAGCACTCTGATAGATGGTGATTAACCGGACAAACTAGTTGGCTAGAGAGATAGTTGAATGCACAAGGCAGCTTGAAGCCTGTAGTCTGTAGGGTCAAGAACTATCTGCTCGACTTGGTGGTTGAGGCCGAGTGGCTCAGCCTAACTAGGTCTAGAAGCGTACTTGGGTTTTAGATGCTAAGTGGGTCTAGAGGCCTTCTTTGGAGTCAATAACTTATTAGACTGGGCTTGTTGGACTATCCTATATCATGAGTCCCCCCTACTAGCAGTTCTGATCGAGCTTGTCGATGGGAAAGAGTTAGGAGTAAACAACTGATTAATGGTTATGCACCTTTGACCGAGGTTTTTAAACTGTCGATCGGGATTTTTGAATTCTCGACCAGGGTTTGGTGCATTTAATACGTCTATTATATTGAGGTATATGAAGTCCCAAAGGAAAACTATGCAATTATTACTGCAGTTTAGGTTCCAGCGTCCGGATGCCTATAAATAGGCATGGTAAAAATATTCATTTTACACTTTTATTGAATTCGATCTAATCAATTCTTGCATTTAAAGCCCTTAATTCTTTTATGCATTTTAGAGCTTTCTAACAAAAACCAGTATATGCTTCGCATAGTTTCTATTTTTCTTTGTTTGTGTTTTAAACATGTCAAGTTCATCAGATAGTAAGGACATTAGGTCCTATAGTGCATACTTCCATGGGGAGGTTGTGGATGAGAGCACGTCTAACAGCTCATCGAGTGATAGCTCAACCTCCAACAGCTTGAGTGATGAAAAGGCTGTTAATGGGGTTAGGTTGGCCTAAGTGAAGTGCTAGCATCACTTGGTCGTTTGTTTACACCTAACCATTATAGCGAGATAGTTTCCAAAATTACTCATGCTGATTTAATTTATATTAGAAAACTTTACCATGTTTCTGAAGAGTTTGAACTTATGGTGCCTAGGTTGTGGAGTAGGATAAATTGACCTCTGAGGGGGTGTATTATGGTGTTCGAGTAAGGGCTTAGATATGCACTTAGATTCCCGCTAGCACTTGCAATAGTCGACCTCCTAGTGGGGCCTAAAAGTCTACATAATGTAGCTCCTACCCAACAATTTTGCCGCTCTATATAGTTTCACCGTGCTAATGTACTTATTTGACCAGTCAAATTCCTTTGCAAACTTTTCAAACTTGTTCTACTTTCCCATATCCTAAAAGTTGGGTAGTATCAAAGAGTTCAGGTTTTAATACCTAATAGCTCACCCATGTTGAAGTCCTCATCATATGGTCAAGAGTGAAAAAATTATTATTTATATGTTCAAGGGCCTGATGAGTTTAATATTTTGAGGGGGTGGTAGATGAGGCATGTCGAGATGCAAGGAAACTAAACCCCGAGCTGGCCTAACACTTTCATTGGGACCTGGTCAAGTTTAGCCAAATTGAGGCCCTATTTTGATTGAAGAGAGATGTTTAGTGCTGGCTGGCTTTTCGCCAGCTGAGCTGAACTTGCTAACGGGTGATCAATTAGGTAGAAACGCTTGTTAATTGCGATAATTGTGTATTATCACATCATTTTGCTTGATTTTAATTGCTCTTTAGATTGCCTTTTGTTGGCAGATCAAAAAGAGATCATGGCTTGCGATAGATGAAAAGCATTGGCCAAGGCCCAAAGGAATGATGAGCGATGTTGGGTAGCTGCTCAACAAGACGAAGCTTCTACGGTGAAGGCAGCACCTTTGACCGCCACCCCAATTGTCCCACAAATCAAATAGGCTCCATAGCTTGCTCAACCTACAGAGAAAGTTCATGGCGGCCCCTCAGGTAGGGGTAAGAGACAGATAACTGAGTAGGGAGGCTCTGTGATTAAGAGGACAGTAGGCAACAAAGGCAAACAAAAAGTGGCCTTGGGTTATCACTTGTTCGGGAGGCACAATGATGGGGTCTTATTCTAAATATCCAAGTTGCCATATCTTTGGTTCAGAACTGATCTAATCATGCCAATGACAAACTCGAGCTCCATTATATCATCGGGGACAATAAGCGCCAATGCACTTAAATGCATTTGGGCTCTTTATTGCCAACCAGCGAAAGCTCATAGACCTGAGCTAAATCAATGCGCTCAAAGCTCTGGCTTACCATTGCAATATGGTAAATATGAGGTCGATTATTAGCTTGTCGAATACTACCTTCAACCAATTATACTATTTAATGATAACCTCTGTTTCAGATGAACCAACTCGGGTATCATTTCTATTGGAGGTCAAAGTTAGCTCTGACTGATCGGGAAGAACTATAGAAGGGAGGTAACTTGGAGACTCTCAAGGTTCAGCTCAAGTCTTCCCAAGTTTGGTTCAACCAGCTGACCAAGTAAATGGCTGACCACCAAAAATAGCTTGACATAAAAGACCAAAAACTGGTCAAAACCATGGAAGAGAGGAGCCAGATGGACTTGGTGCTGAAAAAGGCTCAGTTGGACATACAAGTGAGCTACTCTTATGGTCAATCAGCTGGTCATGCTGCTGCGCTTGAGAAAGGTTGAGTAGCATTCTCTTGATAGCTCCCTTTAATGCGAAGAGAGGTAGTAGAGTAGTTTATGCTTAGCTCAACTTTTTGAGATGCGAGCGTGGCCTTCTTAATCGATGATGCCTGTACTACATTCCAGAAGGTGGTCAAGCAGCTTGAACATTTAGGTTATACCTTTCTAGCTAAGGCTAAAGATAGGATAAGCGTAATTTTAGATGAGAAGTTGCAGCATTATCCTAAATTTGAGGAGATAGTAGTTGAGGCATGAACAAAAGAAAACACTACATGAATGCTCCGGTTGAGCCCATAACTGTTGCTCAGCAGAAGCAGGTTGAGGTTAAGAGTAGACTTGTTGATTTGGTGAGGGCGTTCACCTTTGCTAATGTTTGCCTTCTAAATCAAGGAAGGACAAGTTGATGTCGCCTAGTACGTGTTGCGCTCAACTAACTTTATGAGCGATGTGATGGGGCCCTCACAGCCAGCATAAGTAGTTCTTCCCCTTGTGTCAGCAATGCCCGAGCCTGACTAGGATATTTAAGAGGGTGCCCAGGTAGGTTGAGGGGAGGGGGCTGGGTCGAACTAAAGCTGAAACTCTTACTGTCCAAGATTGTGGTCGCCTAGTGTGGGAGTGTTGCACCATTACAATCCTTTTTTTTCTTTTTTTGATAAAGGTTGTCCTTAAATTATAATAAATATTTCATTTAATGAAATACTACTGTTATTCTACTCAATATGTATCCAATCAATTTTACAGTTTACTCATCGAATGCAACTATCTCATTGCAATTGTGTAGTCAATAACTGAATTAATCAACAAGAAAACCCATAAAAACTTTATCATTGATTGATATTATTGTTGTATAGATATGCATGATCTCATCAAAATATGTTCAATATTCTGCTTTAAAATTTCTTCAACTTTGTAGTTGAGTTTCATTACTCTAATTGAGTTTGAGGTTTCTTCATTTTATAGTGCGGGAGCTTATTTGTTAATTGACTGAAGGGTCAACTATATAGTTGGGGCTGAGAAGCCATAATTGGGTAGCAAGAACCTGCTTGGTAGGTCGACTACATAGTATGGGTTGAAAAGCTTTTAATTGGCACTGTGAAGCTGCTTTTGGGTCGACCAAAAACATTGACTTGGAAGCTTTAGTTTGGCAACTTGGAGTTGCTTTTAGGTTAACTTGAAATTTTGGCTTAGAAGCCTTGATTTGGCAACTTGGAGCTATTTTTGGGTCAACTGTGCGGTTGGCCTTAAACTTCAGCTTAAAAGCCTTGGTTCTTCAGATTGAAACTGCTTCTTGGGCCGACTATGAGATCGACTTAAAACTTTGAGTTATATAAGACAGATGGGTGTGTTCGTAGCTGTAGCAGTACAAGTGAATGATATTAGTATTGCTAAAACTTTATTTATATCACATAATACAAAGATGATTACAACGTGTTCTTATACGAAGAAATACATAGAATTTCTTCATGTTGATGGCATTTTATGGGCGAGGGAGCTTGTCTCCATCAATGTTGGCAAGTCTATAGGTATTATGCTTTGATACCTTCATGATAATATAGGGTCCTTCCTATTTTGGATCAAGTTTGCCTATATTCTTGGATAGTTTTCTACCATCTTTAATCTATAGCACTGCATAGTATTGTAGCCTTCTTATCTCTACTCATCGATTATTTTCAAGTCAAGTTTTTTTTTCTGAGGTGTTTCTAATCAGACTGAAGTAGATCACTCGAGCTGTGTATTGTATAAGTTCAGAAGGATGACTACTTTAGAATTGTATACTAGACTATAAGGGCTGTGACCTATAGTTGTATGAAGGGTGGTCTTGTATGCTCATAACACCCCAGAGAGGTTGTCTACCCAACTCAACCTTGTCCCTTGTATTCTGATTTTTAAGTGGTCAAGGATTATTCTATTCGTTATCTCTAATTGGCCATTCGAATGAGGGTACCCATTAAGGTAAAGTGTTAGGTGATTCCTAAGGCCTCACACCAACTTTAGGTATTTATGCTATGAAATTGCATCCCATTATCTGAAATAAGAATCTTAGGTAGACCAAAATGACAAATGATGTTTTTTTAGATAAAACTCTTAATAGCCATATCAATTATTTTTGGGATAGCTTCGGTCTTGACCCATTTGGTGAAGTACTCGACTACCATAATTATGAACTTTTGCTGACCCATCATCTTTGATAATGAACCTAGAATATCGATTCCCCACTAGTTGAATGACCAAGACATCTGAACATTCACCATTGGCACAATGGGTTGATGTGGGATGTTCGAGTTGACTTGGCATGACAGACACTTTAGAGCAAAATCAATTGCGTCTTTCAATACGATCGGCTAAAAGTACATACCTAATAATTTTATGAGCAAGGGATCTTTCCCCTGAATAATTTTCGTACATGCCTGTGTAGGTATCCTGTAAGACCTCATGAGTATGGTCAAGATCCAAACATCTTAAGAGTGGTCCAAAGATTGGCCTCTTATACAGCTGGCTATGCTCGTTGAGTGTAAACTTGGTGGCTTGTCCTTGAAGACAACACGCTTCATTTTTATCTTTACGGACCATGTTATGACTCAAGTAGAGCTTTATTGGATCTTGCCATGAAAGAACTGTTTCTTTGATGCTTCCCACCAAATTTTCCTCAAGAGAGCCGATTGATGTCCTGTCAGCGACTAGAAAAGTTATTATCTTGTCTCTTGTTCCTCTAGTTGAGCTAGCAAATTTGGATAGGGCTTTTGCACACTCATTCTCAGATTGAGGTACTTGGTTGAGAGTGAATTTTTGAATGACTGCTTTAACTTTCTGACCTCTGCCAGGTACTGGCTTATTGTCGAGTACTTGGCCTCAAAATTTTATTCGACCTATTTTGTCACCAACTAGGAGTCCATGATAGTGGCTAGGTGCTCGACTCCTTGATCGAGTGCCATCCTCATCCTAGTAATGAGGGCCTTGTACTCAACCTCGTTATTGGTAACTATATAGTCAAATTTGATCGCAAAATCATACTCCTTTGCTAACGGAGAGCGGAGAGCCACTCCTACTCTTTCTTCTAATGTGGCCGATGATTCATCGACATGTAAAGTCCAAGCAAGAGGAGTTTTGCTGCTCTTCTCAGGGAGATTGACCCGCTCGGTGATGAAGTCAACTAAGACCTATGCTTTGATAGTTGTTTTAGGTTGAAAGGTGATATGAAATTCTTCCAACTCAATGGCCCATTTTGTTAACCTCCCTGATATATCTGGCATTGAGAGTACTTGTTTCAATAGCTGATCTGTCAATACTATTATTGTATAGGACTAAAAGTAGTGTTATAGGTTTCGAGCTGCAGTGAGTAACGATAGGGCAAACTTCTTGATCTCCAAGTAGTTATGTTTCAGTTCTTAAAGCACCTTACTATAATAGTGAACTGGTTGACAACTTTCATCCCTGGTTAAAACTAAGATTGAGCTAATTGACACTTCCAAGACAACCTGGTAGATATGTAATACCCTTCGAACTCAGGCTATGTGAGCATGGGGACGAGGACAAGTACTATTTTAACTTGATCATAGCCTGATCACATTGTTCGTTCCACTAGAAACCCAACTTCTTGGCATTTATGAGAATCTTGAAGAAAGATAGGCTCTTATGGGCTAAACAGGCAATGAATCTCCTAAGGGAGATAATCCTCTGGACCAGCTGCAGTATATCTCTAACTATTTGAGGTAGACCAATGTCTAATACAGACTGGATTTTTTATGGATTGGCCTCAATACCCCTTTGACTGACCATATAACCTAAGAATTTACCTTCTCGAACTTCGAATGTACACTTATTTAGATTTAACTTTATGCTAAATGCTCACAATATGGCGAAGGTGTGGTTAATGTCGAGTAAATGGTCGTTGGCCTTCTTTGTCTTAACAATCATATCATTGACATAAACCTCCATAGACTTACCTATCTCATTCTTGAACATAAAGTTGACCAATCTCTGGTAGGGTGCTCTAGCATTTTTGAGTCCAAAGGGAATGACCAAAAAGCAGTAAACTCCATTGGGGACTACAAAAGAGGTTTCATCCCTATCTTCCCGGGCCATTAATATCTGGTGATACCCTTAGAATGCATCCATCATACTCAATAATTCCCAACCAGCTATGGAATCTACTAGTAAATCTATTCAAGATAAGGAGTAAAGGGAAAAGATTCTTAGGGTAAGCTTTATTCAAATCAGTGAAATCATTATACATATGTCATTATCCTTTATTCTTAGGGACGAGTACAACATTACAAAGCTAATATGGATATTGAATTTCTATAATATAGCCTATGTCTAAGAGTTTTCTAACCTCTTACTCGATGATCTAGCTCCTCTCAGCATTGAAGGTTCTTATCTTTTGCTTAACTGGCTTGTATGAGGGGTTGACATTGAGGTGATAAACGATCATATTGGGTGTTGGATGCCTTTCAAGCAAAGACGTCGATATTTCTCCATAGAAAATTGACCATGAGATATTTTAAGTGGGGGCCCATATCCGATCTGATCTTGGTGGTCTTGTCGAGGTTCCTAGGCTCCAGCTTGACCCTTTTGAACTCCCCGACGGGCTCCACTTGAGTGTATTCCAACTTTCTCTTTTTATTGGCCTGGCCCTCCTTGGGTTTTACTATAGGGTCATCCCTGAGGTCTTCAATTATGATTGCATTTTCTGCTCGCTCGACTCAACCAAAATGGTGTAACATCACCAGGCTTTCTTGATGTTACATAGCAACTTGCCTGTGCCTACTGAGGTCAGGAATTTAATTTTCATGTGATGGGTCGATACAATGGCACAAAAATTATTGAGAGCAAGTTGACCAATTATAACATTATAAGTAAATGGGACATCAACAACTAGATAGTTTATCATCAATATCCTTCTGTAGGGCGCCTCCCCAAATGATGTAGAGAGGTTGATAGAATCTTTTAGAATAATATTTGAATCCTCTGAACCCAACCAGAGGGGTACACATCGGCTCAAATTTCAATTGTCCTAGGTGTACGCTTTTTAGTGTCGAGAGAAAGATGACGTTGGCCAAGCTGCTATTATCGACCAAAACTTTTCTAACTTCAAAGTTGGTAATCTCAATGGAGACTACCATGGGGCAATTAGTTTTATGGTCGATGTTTTTTCCTTTGAGATGGGCTAGGTTGTTGTCAGTGCAGGAAATAGGCTTTGCACTATAGATAAATGGAATGTTATCTCAATCAAGGAGCTTTTGGTCGACTCTAGCCTCCTCTGTATCTGTCTTGCCACTGAATTTGAGTATCCCTTAGTGGGACCTCCCGCAATCATGTTAATCATTTCTTGAATGAGCAGATGGTCATCTTGGGTGGGTTTCTTTCCTCTATCTTCCTTTCTCTGGCTAATCGACTTTTCTCTATAAGGAATCTGATCAATTTTGCCTCATTCAGCCTATACATCACTGGCCACATATTTTTTGAGATGGCTTTACTTGATGAGCCTCTCAATTTTATCCTAAAGATTGAAGCCATCATTTGTGTTGTGCCTTCTTTGTTTGAAAAAGTGGCAATATTTCTTTGATTTTTTCATTGCTTCACTCTCCATCAGCTTCCTTAATTTCTTGAGGAGGTTTTCATACTAGATTGTAAATAAGACCTCTCTTCTTAAGATGTTAAGCAAAGTGTAATCATGGAAGCATTTTATTGGAGATCAACGACTATACTTCTACTTCTAGTCATCTTTCTCCTTATTCTTCTTTTTCTCAACCTCAAGGTTTCTAAACTTCAGCATGTTCATCTCCTCCTTAGTCATGTATCTCTCTGCTAGGTTGAGCAACTCTTCCATTGACCATGGGTGCTCTTGCATTAAAGCATTGGTACATTCTTTGTATCAGATCCCCAAAAATAACACATCGATCAAGAACTCAATCTTGGGATTATCGATCTTCAGTATCTTCATGTTGAACCTAGTGAAGACATCTCAGAGGGACTCCCTCTTGTTCTACTTAATGGTGTGAAAGTGGGTGTAGGGAAGCTTTATCTTTCGTCGATTGGCGAACTAGTGCAAGACCTTATCACAAAATTAGTTGTAGGAGTATATCAACAAAGGTTCAAGTTTGACAAAACCAATTGAACGCTATACCTTGAAAAGTTATCACTAGCATCTTCGCATAGATGTATTCATTATGTCTATGCAGTTGCATCATATGCTTGAACTATATCAGGTGCTCATTAGGATTAGTTAAGCCATCATACCGAGAGAGTTTGATCGGGACCTTAGCATCGATGATAATGCATTCATTAATAATCTCTTGAATAAAAGGTGACCCTCTCTCTCATCAATACCTTTGGGGGCTTTCTGGATTAGGCACCCATTTTGTATTCCTCATTGAGATCTCGTCAAGGTATCTATTTAGTTGTTGTACTAGGTGGGAAACTTTTTTCCACTCCTCTAGATTTGTTTAGGTCATGTTGCAACCGAGTTGAGGCCTCTTGCACTAGGCCCTGTCATGCTATGGGGCTTGAATAGGCCAGCCCACATGATTTGCTGATTCACCTATTTCCTCGTGTTGGTCTAATCTTAAACATTCAACCCTATCACACAGTAGGAATCGATTAGGTCGAACATAATTGTCTATAGAGTCAGGATCTCTTTCCTTAGCTTTGGTCACCTTTTTTCCCAAGAAAGCACCTAGGGCTTGCTTTTTGTCTGCCCAATGGGTGCTTAATTCCAGGCAACTGTAACTGTCCCGAGAGGACCTCTTTTCTAGCGACGGCAATTGTGGAGTTGCACTACCAATTGAGGTGGGCATAGTTGTGTGCCTATTCAATATCGCAGAAAGCTGAGTAGAGATCTGGTTGGAGATTTGTTTACTTATAATTATGTTAGCTGGGGCATGGTTAGGGTAGCCACTTGCTCTAGTAGGGCACCGGGGCTAAGGGCATGTGATCTTTGTTGAGGTTAAGAGGGAAGAGAAAACACTATCTTTCTATTATCTCCCTCTCAGATGCAGCTCTTCTAGTGTTTACCATTTTTTTAGTTACAATCTCAAGTTTCCTATAGACAGTGCCAAAATGATAAGATTGAAAGTTGTTTTACTGGATTGGGTAGTATTTGGGCTAATTCGACTGAGGAGGTCAAATTATCCAACAGTGATGTATTCTTAGGCTAAGATCTATAACTACTAGCAAACATCAAACTAGTCGAGGTGCCTCCAATTAAGGTACTCCGACACTCAAGTTAGTACTTGTCAAGTAAGATAATCGAGTAATAGAGTTAGAGCGTATTGTAAAAATGGCATACTTGGAGGGTGGCTGGCAATGGGATATTTATAGCCTTCTCCAAGTGGGTAATATGTCTAAGAAGCCCCTACCAAGTCTAGAGGGCTTTTGTCCCTACTTGGGAGTTATAGGTCATTTTTTAACTTTGTAATATTTCAAGTGGCATCATCTCTTGCGTTCATAGGTGAACAGTACTCTAGAGGCACGTCTCTTGATAGACTTGGTGAAAGGGTGGTATTGGGATGGCATGTACCATTAATGTGGAGAAACACTGACTATCATAGTATTGAATGCGATAGGGATATGATTTGGCACTGGAGTAAGCACTCTGGTAGACAATGATTGACCATATAGAGTGGTCGACTCGAGAGATAGCTGAATGTATAAGGCAGCTTAAAGCCTGCTGTCGAGTAGGGTCAAAATTTATCTGCTCGACTTGGTAGTTGTGGTTGAGTGACTCAGCCCAACTGGGTCTGGAAGCATAGTTGGGCTTCAAATGCTAAGTGGGCTTGAAAGCCTTTTCTATAGTTGATAACTTATTGGGTTGGGCCTGTTGAACTATTCCATATCATTAACCTTTATATAAATTTTAGAATAAGTTGATTTTTCTCACAATCTTGGTATAAGTTTATTCTTTTATTAAATTTTTAGCTAAATGTAGGGATGGGAATTAGACAAGCTAGCTACATATTAGGGGCTTATGGCCTAGCATACTTATGGGAAGCTGGGTACCGGGTGTATACTCGACGCACGGCGCCTCCTGGGAAACACTGGCATCGGCATTTCCTCGTCTTTCACTCACCGAATGGTGTGTGTCTTTCTGACTCAGGAATAGCGGGAAGGTAAAGCACTTATTCTTAAGATTAAGTCGCTTGGCCTAACCTATTTAATAAAAAGGTCAGGTCAAGGTTTAAAAAGTAGTCTTTTTAACTAAATAGGCTAAATTTAAACTTTTCTAAAAGTTTGCAATGCCTAACAGGCCAACTCGTTTATACTTTTTCACATAAAAAGTAAAATAATAATGATATAATTTTAAATGACTAATTGTATTTGATTTTTCTAATTAGTTTTTTATGGAATCCATTATGTTGTTTAGTGTTGTTTTTTGTTCAAATGATATTATTTTATACTTAGATTTGAACTTAATAATTATGCATTTGATATTTGTTATTTTGATTATTTTTTATCGAGTTCTATTGCAAGTTTAAGCATATTAAAAATTTAGATATATGTGATGTTTAAAGTTAATTGAAGCCTTAGTGAAAAATTGACTTTTAGGTAGGCTTTTAAACCAAACTAAGGCTTTAGACTTTATTAAAAAAGTTAAGCCTAACCTTATAAAAAAGCTTTTAAACCAAATTAAGGCTTTAGACTTTATTAAAAAAGTTAAGCCTAACCTTATAAAAAAGCCTATCATAGATAATAGGCTAAGCTTAGACTTGTAATTTGGTTAACGGGTCTGACCTATTTAAATTAAAGTCTAACCTAGCCAAACCTATATCCATGCCTAGTTGGATATAATATATTTTATGTTTTTTTTTTATGAATTATTAATGGAAAGTATTCAAAAATTGAAATGGGTTGGATTCAGGTCTGACCTATTTAAGTCAAAGCCTAACGTAGCCAAACCTATTTCCCTGCCTAGTTGGATATAACATATTGTATGCTTTTTTGGATGAATTATTAATGAAAAGTATTCACAAATTAAAATGGGTTGAATTCAAATTGACACGAAAAATTTTAGATTAGATTCAAATTGAAATTTATTGAATTGAATACTTCTCAAATTGAGTTTGAATAAATAAAATTTTATAATATTTCTACCTCAACCCAAACAGAAAATAAACCAATACAATACAATTGCTACCGCTAATAGAAATGCTTAACTTTTTTTCGTCAGAAAATTTAGGATACCCCCAAAATGAACGAAGGATAGTGTATTTATAGAAAATGAGAAAAACAAGCACAATCCCCCATTGAGGGTTTATAATATATATCTTAAAGTGATCCTCAATATATTTTTTAGGCCCACATATTTGTTATATTTGTTTGACCCTCGTAAAATTCAATAATTATTAAATTTTTATGTGCTCGATCTGTAATATATTAAATACAAAAAAGAAATATGTTTTTGTAAAATAAATGCGCAGATTCTACATGATATGGATAAAATGTTTAATAGTGGTCCTTTGTCCAAATAAATGTTTTCTAATTTTGGCCCCCATGGCAGCTGCCAATTCAGAAAGTAGTACACCAAACGAGGTTGTTTATTGATCAATGATCTACCAATGGGTCAAACCGGGTCGGGTTGCATTACAATTATAGTCAAAATTTCATGTTGAAAGATCTTATATTTGAATTCTTTAGTATCTGATTGAACTAATAACACTGGTGACAAATTTTAACTCGATAAACTTCATACTTTTGCATCGAGTAGAAAATATAAATCAAACTTTCCATATAATATTAAAGTTTAAATTAAGGTGCTTTTATATCGTAGTATCTTCTCAAATTATTAATTGACAATCAAATAGTTTGTGGTTTAATAGCATAAGTCTCCTATATAATGTGGAAGGCTAAGAATTTGAATTCTAATGGACTCTTAATGTGACATGCAATGTTATAAATTAAAAAAAACAAAACTATTTGACAATATGTAGCACTTTAAAAAAAAAACATTGTGAAGGTTGAAACTATGAAATGTTAGATCAACACATAATTGATTTCATTTCTTTGGTGTAAATTAATTATATTGCTTGAAAATTAAATTTACAAATATTTTAATATGAATCTATTTTCCTTTGAATTTCTAAATATATTGTTTACATATAAACCAAGTGAGAATTTTTTGTGTTAATGGGTTTGAACATGGACACTTGATGCCTAATCTTGTTTGTTGTTAAATGGAGGCTCAGCATATCGGGCTTGATCCAAGATAGATAAGAAAGCCCAATAGAAGTATTGGGGTTAGTTGATGTTAAGATTAAGGAGTTTGGATGAGCTTTTAAGCATCTCAAAATATCTTATAAGATGTTTAAAAGTTTATAAAATGTTAAAAAAAGTAGTTGATAAATTTTTAAAAAAAAGATCTTATAAGCTCTTTTTACAAATGTAAGAAATGTCTAATTTATTTTGAAAATTTTAACAAGTTAACTTAAGTTTTATAAGAACTGGCATCATCCTTGTGCTTTTCATGAATTTTTTAAAAATACAATAACATGATTAATGTATTATAGATATAATCAGAAATGAAAATACAAAAATAAAAATATTGCAAAATTATCAAGTGATGAGTTAAATTAAATATTGTTGCAATATATCAAAATTTAGTTTAAAAGCTTGGAACATATAAAGGCATTAAAGAATATGAAATCTTATATACATGATGTGATGGAAAATGACTTCCATGATTATTTAGCGAGAAGGTAAGAAAAAATTCAAAACTTTCAAAAATAAAAAAATTTATGAATATGACTATATATTTTATTATAAAAAAAGAAAGAAAGAAAGGAAATATTTTGTAACAAAAAAATATCAATTACATCAAAAAATAAAAATATATGAGAATGATAAAGCTCAAGATTGATGGCTTACAAAGTTGTCGGAATACACTTTGATGAGGTTGAAAGTCGTTTATAATGAAAAGGGTAGTGTTTAGGGTAAATTTGACCTGGAAGGTCAGGTAATCCAAATAATATTCTTCTTGAGATCTGAGATTTACAATAGTAACACACATTAAACTAGCCGAGGTGCTCTCAACGAAGGCACTCCGATGCTTAAGTTAGTTCTGGTTAAGAGATAATAATTGAACAGAATATTAAGGGCTTATAGCGTATTTGGCATTACCTAAAGTGTGGTTGGTTATGAGGTATTTATGGCCTTCTTCTGGTATGTGATTTGTCGAAGGTGCCCCTATTAGATGTAGTGGGCTTTAGTCTTTACTAGGGAATTAATGGTCATTCTAGATCTCGATACTGTTTCAGGTGGCATAATCTCCTATTTTCTAGGGTGAACAATACCTTGGGTAGGTGTCTCCCTCTCAAAGGTAGTGGCAAGGTTGGTGGTAGAGTTGGTGGCAGCAACTGTATCGGCTGTCACGTGTCATTAATGCGGAGATATGCTGTCTGTTAGAATAATAAATGCAGCATGAATATGAGTTAGTACTGGAGTGAGCCACCTGATCAACAACGATCAAATAGACAGTGCTAGTCAATCAGAGAGATAGTCAAATAGGCTAGATAGGTTGACGTCTCCTATTGAACGCAGTTGGTATAAGTATACTTGATCAGGTGGTTGTTGTCGAGTAGCTTAGCCTAGAACTGATATTGGGCCTTGCGTGTTAAGTGGGCTTGGTAGGCTGTTGGGCTATCCCATATCATGAGTCCCCCCCACTCGTGGTCTTGATCGAGTTTATCGACAAGCAGGAATGGGAGTACATAAGCAGTTACAATGGTTGTTCACATTCGACCAGGGTTTTGCTAATTTGATCAGGGTTTTTGAATTCTCAACCAAGGTTTATGGCGGTTCCACTACATTTAATGTGTTGGTTACTTCACAGAATACAAAGCATATGGAGGCAGGGTGTAATTATAACTAATGCTTGGGTTTCCACGCTCAAAACGCCTATAAATAATTAGGGTATAGGTTTTTATTTATACTTTTGCTGAAATTGTATCTAGTCAAGTTCCTATTTGTGAAGTTCTCCAAACCTCTCATTGCGCTTGGAGTTTGCAAGATGCCTACCGTAAGTTGCTCTGCCCATTTAATCTTTTTCTTTATCTTCTTTTGTGACAATGTCTAGTACTTCAGATAGCGAGGACACTAGGTTTGAGAGTGTAGCGTTCTAAGGGAAAACTAGGGTTGAGAGTGCATCTGGAACAACCTAAGATAGTAGTTTAGATAGTTTGTCAAACGACAACTTGAGCATAGAAAGGGCTGTCTTTGGGGGCGAGGCTGGCTTGTGCGATTATCCAACGTCTCGGGATTAATTGTTTACACCCAACCATTATACAAAAATAACCTCCAAAATATCACCCACTGAGTTGGTGCGAATTAGAGAGGTGTATCATATCCCTGAGGAGTATGAGTTGCTGGCGTAGAGGATTCGGGGTAGAATGCATCAACCTTTTAGAGGGTGTATAATAGTATTTTGAGGAAGGGTTGAGATGTAGCCTTAGGTTCCCCTCTCCCCAAGCAATAGTCGACCTCCTGGTGGGTCTAAAAATTTTCATAACTCAATTACTTTCCAACTGTTTTGCTACCCTTTACAGTTTTGCAATGCTAATGCATCTGTATAATCAACCCACCTCTTTCGCCAATTTTTCAAATTTATTCCACTTACCCATGTCATGGAAATCAGGTAGTACTGAGAAGTCTAGTTTTACTACTTGATTGCTCGTTCCCGCCAAAAATTCTTAGTATCCCCTGTTTCTTCATACGACCAAGAGTGAAAAAAATATTTTTTCTATGTTCAAAGGCCAGGGGATTTTGCCATTCTGATGGGTTGGTGAAGGGGGCCTATGGAGATGCCGGGGAACTAGATACTTAGTTAGCCTAATACTTTTGTCAGGGATTTGGTCAAATTTAGGCACATAGAGGCCTTAGTTCTGAATGAAGAAAGGTGTCTGGTGTTGGCTAGCTTATCGCCGACCCAACTCGACCTGTCTGTGGGCGATCAACTAGGTAGAGATTCTCGTCGATCATTTTAATTATGATTATTTTTCTTTCTGCTCAACTCAGATGCCTATTTATCTTGCTTGTGTCTGCAGATCGAGAAGAGATAATGGCCAGGAGTAGAACCAAAGCTCAAGCCAAGGCTTTAAGAAATAAAGAACGCTGCCAAGCTACTGTCGCTCGACGGGAAGGAGCTGCCATAGAGCCAGTTGATTTGACACGATCGACCTTAGCTCCTGGACCCCCATAAATCAAACAAGCGCCTAAACCCAAATTTATATATCTAGAGGAGCCTACACAAAGTAGCCCCATGGGCTGGGGTAAAAGGCAGATCGCCGACCAGCGAGGCTCGGCGCCAAAGAAAGTTGTAAGCAGCAAGGGAAAACAAAAAGCGGTGACATGCTATGACCTGTTCAAAAAACATGGCGATGGAGTACTATTTGAACTCCCCCAGTTGTCTCTACCCCATTTCGCAACTAACCTGGCCCATGAAATAATCAACTCGGCCTCCATCATCTAGGGAGGAATGACCGGCGGTAATACCCTAAAGTGGCTATCCTCAGGGCTTTTCTTACCTGACCAACAAAAACTAATGGGCCTTAGTCAGGTTGGGGTTCTTCAGGAATTAGCTTACTATTGTAATATGGTAAGCATGAGATCGATAATTTCTCATTGAATTCCTTTTTTGTAATAGTATTATGGATTGACATTCTTATGTTTCAGGTAGGACAAATGGGCTACAATATTATTTACCGATCAAAGCTGGCCTTGGTAGATAGGGAAGAGTTACAATGAGGAGGGGATATGGAAACCCTCAAGGTGCAGCTTGAGTTCTCTCAACATTAGGTCAAGCAACTGAATAAAAAGATGGCTGGGCTCTAGGAATATTTGGACTCCAAAGATTAGCAATTGGTCAACTACAGGGCCCACTAGGGACTTGTTGGCAACATAAAGCTATTTGAGTGGCAACAAGGGACTACTTATTCATTAACTATAGGGTCGAGTAGGGACTTATTGGCAGCATGAAGCCGCTTGAGTGGCAGCGATGGGCTACTTATTCATCGACTATAGGGTTGATTAAGAACTAGGTGCTTACTGAGTACGATTATAACAATGCCTGCAAATGGTAGCGGTATTGTTGGAACTTTATTCAAGCTAAAGAATACAAGGATATATATAGCATAATTTTAAATGTAAAATTTTCTTAGGTTGATGGTGTTCCACGGGCAAGGGAGTTCTTCTCCTTCCATATTGGCTAGTCTATGGGTATTGTGCTTCAATACTTTAACATTAGTGTATGGTCCTTCCCATTTCGGGTCGAGCTTGCCAATATTTTTGGAGACTTTTACCTTCTTGAGAATAAGGTCTCCGACCTTAAAATGATGCAACTTGACTCTTTTATTATAGTTATCGGCCATCTTCGACCTATAGCGCTGCATAGTATTATAAACTTCTTGCTGATGCTTGTCGATAGTTTTGAGGTTGAGTTTTCTCTCTAATGTGTTTCTTAGTGGATGGAAGTGAATGACCCGAGTTGTGTGTTAAATTAGCTCTGAGGGGATGATTGCTTCAGCCTATAAATGAGACTATAGGGGCTATGACCTGTGGTTGTTCGAGGAGTTGTCTTGTATGCCTATAACACCTCGGGGAGGTCGCCTGCCTAATTTGAGCCAATGTCTTGTATCCTAGCTTTCAGATGGTCGAGGATCGTTTTGTTAGTTACCTTAATATGGCTATTCAATTGAGGATTGCCTACTGAAGTGAAGTGCTGTGTGATCCCTAAGGCTTTGCGCCAACTTCTGGTATTCTTGCTTTGGAATTGAGTACCATTATCTGAAATAAGGACCTTGGGCAAATCAAAATGGTAGATGATGTTTTTCCATATGAAACTCTTAATGGCCGCATTCGTTATTTTAAGAACAGCTTTAGCCTTGACCCATTTAGTAAAGTACTTGATTGTGACGATTATGAATTTTCACTGTACCGTCGATCTTGGTAGTATGCCCAAAGTATTGATTCCCTATTGGTCAAAAG
Source organism: Jacaranda copaia (assembly GCA_014898725.1). NCBI lineage: Eukaryota > Viridiplantae > Streptophyta > Magnoliopsida > Lamiales > Bignoniaceae > Jacaranda > Jacaranda copaia. The sequence continues at coordinate 272,301 of JACGDI010005766.1, forward strand.
GCCAAGAAATTTGGACATTGATCATTGGCGTTGTGGGTTGGTGTGGCAAATTTGAATGGACTTGATATGATGTACATTTTTGTGCAAAATCCACCAAGTCTTTCAATAATGTTGGCTAATAGTATCCGTACTTGATTATTTTGTACGCTAGGGATCTTTCTCTAAAATGATTACCACATATACCTACATGAATGTCTTGTAATACCTTTAGAGCTTGATTAGGATCTAGGCAACTCAAGGAAGGTCTGAAAATTGACTTCTTGTACAATTGACCGTGCCCATCAAGTTCAAATTTGGCGGCTTGACCTTGAAGGCATCGGGCATCATTCTTGTTGTCAGGGATGGTGCCTTGGCTCAGATACAGTTTGGTTGGGACCTACCAAGAAGGTGCAATCTCCTCAATGCTTGTTATCAAATTTTTCTTGTGGGGGTCCAATCGATGGTCTATTAGCGACCAAAAATGTGATTTTTCTGTTCCTCGTGCCCCTAGTCAAGCTAGCAAACTTTGAGAGAGCATTCGCCTGATCTTTAGTAGATTGAGGTACCTGACTAAGAGTGAACCTTTTGAATGACTGTTGCAACTTTTTCACCTTAGCCAAATACCAACTCATCATTGAGTCTTTGGCCTCAAAATTTTCATCAATCTGTTCAACTACTAATTGGGAGTCTATAATGGCGACCAAGTGCTCGACACCCCAGTTGAGCGCCATTCTCATTCCTACAAAAAGGGCCTCATACTTTACCTCATTGTTTGTGATTGCATAATTCAATTTTATTGCAAAATAGTATTCTTTTACAGTAGAGAAGTGGAGAGAAACTTCTACTTCTTGTCCAGATGTGGTCGACGATCCATTGACATGTAAAGTCTAAATAAAAAGGGCTTTGCAATTCCTCTTAGGCAGGTCAACTCGCTTGGCAATGAAGTCATCCAAAACTTATACTAATGGCTATTCTGGGCTAAAACATAATGTCAAATTTGCCAAGTCCGATGGCCCATTTGGTCAACCTTTCAGATGTGTTTGGTTTTGATAAAACTTGCTTCAGCGGTTGGTTGGTCAGTACTATAATAGCATGAGATTGGAAGTATGGTCGTAGCTTTTGAGTTGCAGTTACTAGTGCCAAGGAAAATTTCTTAATCTCCAAGTAATTATACTTCGGCCCTTAGAGTGACTTACTGCAATAGTAGATCAACTGATGACTGCCATCTCGGGTCGAGACTAAGACTGAGCTGATCGATACTTCAAAGATCGCCAAATATATCTGAAGTACTTCTCCTAATTCAGGTTTTGCAAGCATGGGGGGTGATGCTAAGTGCTGCTTCAACTCAACTCATGCCTAATCACATTGTTCACTCCACTGGAAACCCAATTTCTTGGCGTTTCTGAGAATTTTGAAGAAGGGTAAACTTTTATCAACCAATCTTGCAATGAACCTTCCTAAGGTTAAAATTCTTCCGATCAACCTCAGAACTCTGACTATTTTTGGAGGGGTGACATCATGAACGGCCTAAATTTTTTGTGGGTTTGTATTAATACCTCGTTGACTAACCATGTTGCCCAAAAATTTACTCCACGAACCCTAAACATACACTTGTTTGGGTTCAACTTCAAACCAAACACTCTTAGGATTGCAAAAGTATGATCGAGGTTGAGCAAGTGGTCTTGGGCTTTTTCTATTTTTACAATCATATCATCTACATACACCTCCATCGACTTCCTAATTTCATCTTTGAACATAAAGTTGACCAGCCTTTGGTAAGTTGCCCTAACATTTTTCAATCCAAAAGGCATAACCAAAAAGTAGTATAGCCAATTAGAAACAACAAATGAAGTTTTATCCCTATCCTTAGGAGCTATGAAAATCAAATGATAACCTTGAAACACATCCATCATGCTCAAGAACTCACAACTAGCAGTTGAATCAACTAATAAATCTATCTGAGGTAAGGGTAAGGATCTTTAGGGCATGCTTTTTTTAAATCTATGAAATCATTACATATCTGCCATTATCCCTCATTCTTTGGGACTAGTACAACATTGCAGAGCCAAGAGGGATATTGAATTTTTACAATAGAACCTGCATCTTAAAGTTTTCTGATCTCCTCATCGATGATTTGCTACCTCTCAGCATTAAATGTCCTTATCTTTTATTTGATCAATTTGTATGAGAGATCAACATTAAAGTGGTACACGATGATGTTGGGGTCAATTCTTTGGAGGTTGGATGTTTTTCATGCAAAGATATCAATATTCTTTATTAGGAAATTGACCATAAGACACTTCAGGTGGGGCCCATGTCTGCTTTGATACAAGTTATCTTATTGGGGTTTTTCTATTCCAGCTTGATGATCTTAAATTCCCTGATGGGCTCCAGCCTAATGTCTTCCAACTTTCTCTTCTTACTGGCTTAGGTCTTCTCAGGTTCCACTACAGATGCATCCCCTGAGGTCTCCAGTTGTGATTGAGTCTTCTACTCACTTGACTCGATCGAGAAGTTGTAATACCTCTAGGCTTTCTTCAGGTTGCATAAAAGCTCCCCTGTGCCGCTGGGGTTAGAAATTTAATTTTTGTGTAGTAGGTTGACACAATGGCACGGAAGTCATTGAGAGCTGGTCAACCTATGATGATATTGTAACCAAATAGGGCATTAACTACCAAATAGTTTACCATCAAAGTTCTCCTTCAAGGAGCCTCTACAAATAATGTTGACAAGTTGATGGATCCTTTCGGGGTGATTTCTGACCCCCCCAAATCCAACCAGTGGGGTTTGCACAGGTTTAAATTTCAGTTGGCCCATATTTATTTTTTCCAAGATGGAGAGAAAAATGATGTTGGTCATGCTGCCATTATTGACCAGGACCTTGCGTACTTCAAAGTTGGCAATCTCAACAGAGACTACCATAGGACAATTGCTTCATGGTTGATATTTTTTCCCTCAAGGTAGGCCAAGTTGCTGTCAGTGAATGAGATGGGTTCTACACTTGTCAACAAGTGGAATGTTGTCTCGACGGGCAAGGCTTTAGTCAACTTCAGTCTTCTCTGGGTTTACCTTTGAGCAGACTTTGAGTTCCCCCAGTAGGACCTCCCACAATCATGTCAATCACTCCTTGGATGGGCGGGTGATCCCCGTGGGCGGGTATTTTTCCTTTGTCCTCCCTTCTAGGGCTAACCGTCCTTTCTCTATGGGGAGTCCGATAAATTTTTCCCCTTTCGACCTAAGTGTCTACTGCTATATATTTCTTGAGGTGACCCTACCTGGTCAGCCTCTCAATCTCATCTTAGAGGTTGAAGCACTCATCTGTGTTATGCCACTTCAATTTGTGAAAGTAGTAGTATTTTTAGATTTTTTCATTGCCTTAGTTTTCATCAGTTTTCTCAATTTTTTAAGAAGGTTATCATGTTGAATAGCATACAAGACCTCTCTTCTCGGGATATTCAAGAGTGTATAGTCATGGAAACATTTTATGGGAGATCGACCACTTTCTTTGTACTTTTGATTGTCTCTTTTTTTCTTCTTCTTTTTGACCTTAGGGGATCTGAACTTGAGTTTGTTCATCTCCTCCTAGGTAATGTATCTTTCAGCCAAGTTGAGGAGCTCCTCCATTGATCGGGGATGTTCATGAACTAACGTATTGGTGCACTCTTTGTGTCTGAGCCCCAAGAACAGTACGTCTATAAGAAACTTGATCCTAGGGTTATCTATCTTGAGGACCTTCTGTTAAACCTCATAAAGAAGTCATGGAGAGACTTCCCCTCACTTTATTTAACAGTATGGAGATGGGTGTGGGGGAGTTTTTCCTTCCTCCTGCTGGCAAATTGGTGCAAAAATTTATTGCACAGCTAGTCATAAAAGTAAATCGATGAAACCTTGAGCTTCACAAACTAGTCAAGCACAATGCCCTGAAAAGTGGTCAACAACATTTTGACATGGATACATTCATTGTGCCTGTGCAGCTGCATCATATGCTCAAACTGCATTAGGCACTCGTTAGGGTCTGTTGAGCCATCATATCTCGATATATCGATGGGACCTTTGCATCAATAGTAATGCACTTGTTGATAATATCTTAGATGAATTAGGGTCTTCTTTCCTGATGAGACCTCTGAGGGCTCTCCGAATTAGGTGCTCTTTTGGTATTTCTCCTCAAGATCTTGTCGAGGCACTTATTCAATTATTAGACTTGATGGGACATTTCTTCCCATTACTTTCAATCAGCCAGAATGGCATTCCGATCGAGATATGGCCTTGCATGCTCGACTCGATCATGCTGTAAGGCTCAAATGGGCTAGGTTGTGTGGTCCATAGATTCTTCTATATCTTCTCGGTAGTTTGCCTGGAACGTTCGACCCCATCATGCTGTGGGGCTCAATTAGGTCGAACATGATCAATTGAGTTTGCAATCTCTTTCTGCAACTCTAGTAGCCTTATCTCCTTCTAGGGCATCTAAGATTGGCTTCACGTTGGGTGGGTGCCCACCTAGATTCCTGGTGACCGTGGCTGCCCTTGGGGGACCTATCTTATGGAGGAGACGGTTGTGGGCTGGCACGGTGGTGTGCCTATTCAATGCAGCGGATAGCTGGGCTAAAATTTGAGTAAAGATTTGCTTGCTTTTTAGCTTCATTAACTGAGGCATAGCTAATATCACCACTTGCTCTGGAGGGCGCTTGGTCTTGGAATATGTGCACCTTGTTGGGGCAGGGAGACGTAGAGATGTGGATCTCCTATTCTCTTCCCTTTTTGATGTGGCTTTGTGTGTGTTCACCATTCTTTCATTGCAATCTCAATGTTTCCCACAAATGATGCCAAAAATGATGAGGTTGAAAGTTGTTTATAGTGAAAAAGGTAGTGTTTGGAGTAAATTCGACCTAGAAGATTAGGTAATCTAGATGATTTTCTTCTTGAGGTCTGAGATTTGCAATAGTAATACTCGTTAAACTAGCCGAGGTGCCCCCGAAAAAGGCACTTCGACACTCAAGTTAGTTATGGTCAAGAGATAATAGTCAAACAAAATATTAAGGGCTTATAACGTATTTGACATACTTGGAGCATGGTTGGTTATGATGTATTTATAGCCTTCTCCTGTGTGTGATTTATCGAAGGTGCACCTATCAGGTGTAGTGGGCATTAGTCATTGCTAGGAGCTTAATGATCATTTTAGATCTCGGTACTATTTCAAGTGGCACAATCTTCTATTTTCTAGGATGAATAGTACCTTGGGTAGACGCCTCCCTCTCAAAGGTAGTGGCAGGATTGATGGTAGAGTTGGTGGTAGCGATTGTACTGGCTATCACGTGTCATTAATGCAGAGATATGTTGCCTGTCAAAACAATAAATACAACGTGGATATGAGTCAGCACTAGAGTGAGCTACCTGGTCAATAACAGTCGAATAGATGGGGCTGGTCAATCAGAGAGATAGTCAAATAGGCTAGATGGGTTGATGTCTCCCATCGAACGCGGTCGGCAATAGTATACTCGATTAGGTGGTTGTTTTTGAGTGGTTTAGCCCAAAATTGATGTTGGGCCCTGCACGTTAAATAGACCTGATGGGCCTATTGAGTTATCCTATATCACACTCAAAATTATAATCTTTAAAAAATATTATTGTAGACTTAAAAATGATGAGTGTATATTAAATTGAAACTTAAAATATAGATAGCTAGATAATCTATAGGTTACAAAAAATTTAAAAAAATCTGATCTAATTTTAATTTTTTACTAAAATTCAATTAAGTCAAGACAAAACTATAATGGCAAAAATAAAAAAAATTAAAATGAATCAAAATAAATTTATAAATTAATTATAAAGTTAAAATTAATATTAAAATATAAATCAATAATAAGAAACCTTTTATTTTGACTTATAGTTTAGTCATGGAATAAGCAAAGAAAATAGTTTGACAAAGGTGATATAAAGTTAAAATAAGAGCAAATTGATAAATAATTATAAATTTAAAATTGCTTCTAAAATAGGAATTAAGTGAGAAGATATAAGGATGAAATTAGAACGTGAAAGAAAATAAGAAAAAAAAATAAACTATTACGTTTATTCTCAAACTTTTTGTATATATTATTGGATCTTCATATTATATAATGCAAATTGCGGGGAAAAAAAGTGAATAATAAAAGAAATAGTTAGCCTTTCAAGCAATCAAAATTTAAAAATTAAATAAAATTGGTTATATATGTTGATGGATTAAATAATATCTAGTGCTATAAAATTAAAAAATTGATGAGTGTATATTCAATAGATATATATAACCATCTCATAATTTTTTTTAAATAGGTTAAGAAATATTTAAAAGTATATATTGATGAAGTAGTATATAAAATTTTAAAAACAAGTTAGAATAAAATATTCAAAATGTGAAATAATTTTTTAAACTATTAAGATTATAGAATAGATCTCATTTTATAAAATTATAAAATTAGATGATAAAAAAGAGATTATAAAAATAAAATTACAAAATTTAACAAATAAATTGATTAATTGATTTGAAGAATGAGTAAAAAGGTACTAAATGTATAACAATTTAATTAAAATGAAAATTAAATGATAGAATTTATCAAAGGCTGAAAAGAAAAATGTAACTAATAAAAATGAAAAGTAATTAAAAAATATTAAAAAAATTAATATATCTTATCTCATAAAATTATAAAATTAAATGAACAAAAAGTAAATTTAAAAATTAAAATTAAAATTAAATAAATAAATTGATAACTCCAACTAAGTAATAAACAAAATAAAATAAAAGTTTACAAATTTAGTAATAAATAAAAGCTAAATAATAGATTTTATTTATGGTTAAAAATAAAATTATAGCATTAAAATTCAAAAAATCTCCTCAATCATATAACATATTTGAATTAAACAAACAAAAATAAAATAAAAAAAGTGAACAATAAAACCAATCAAACAATAAATAATTTGAAGAATGAAATAAAAACGCAAATAAAAAGATAGTGGGAAAAATTACTAGAACTTGAAAATATTAATGAAATGACTTTTGAAATACTTTATATATAGTGGTGCAAATATAAATTAGTTTTTAAAGATAAGAGAAAAGTTATGAAAAATTTATCAAACTATAGAGTTCAAATGATCGAAAAATTTTCCATATATTGAGAGTAGAGATAAAAGAAATTTTATAGATAAGATACAATTAATTTTGAGTATTAGAGATAAACAAAAAATAATTCATTTTAATCAAGAAAATAATTTCAAAAATCTAGATATCTTTAAATGGAATAAATCATATCAAATTAATAACCAATAACTTATAAAAAAATTTAAATTTAATTAAAAAATTTAAAATTCTTAGAATTTAGAATGTGATCAAAATTGCATAATTATGGACCCCACACCATTGTACTATATATAATAATATAGATGGGGTCTTTCGATTATTGTTGTGCAATTTTCACTTAATTTTTTTTGTACAAATTAGTATATTTTAATCATTTAGAATATTAATTTCATTTTTTGTTAAAAGTTAGTTTTAAATTTTTGGTTTTCAAAATCAAATTATATCAGATTACCAAATTTGATGTCCTTTTGGCCTTATATTTATTCACACACAAATAAAACTATATGACTATATGTAGAAAAAGGGTCTTTTTTGACAAAAATTTTGAATTCTTATAATCTAAGAATTTTTGTATGGTTGTGCAGAGTCAATTGCTAAGTCGTGAATTTCTTGATTTTTAAAATCACCAAAGCAAAATTCAATGACCTCGCCTTATAATATGTATATTGCATGTAAAAAGGGAGTTTTTTTACTTAGTATTATTTTTCAATTTTCACCAAGTTTCAAATTCTTATAATTTAGATTTTTCTTTAAATATTTAGGATAATGTTATTAGTTGCTTAGCATTAGTTGTGAGCTTCTTAAATTTCAAAATTATCAATTAACCACGTTTGATGATCTTTAAACACACTTTTGTAGTCATTCATACACACAATTTTTTATTATATATAGGAAGATGGTCTTTGAACTGCAATTTTAACCAAACTTTGAATTTTAATAACTTAAATTTCATCAAATTATTTAGAATAATTTCATTGGTGAATACTAGTTGCGAACTTATTGTGTTTCAAAATCAGCATATTAACTAACCAAATTTAATTGTCATTTTCATATATTTTTTAAATTCATTTGCACAGGAATTAGTTTGTATTATTTAATATAAGAAGGGATTATTTTGACCATCATTATATAATTTTATATAAAATTTTAAAAATTCTTATATTTTAGAATTTGTTATTTAGAATAATTTCATTAGTTGCTAACATTATTACATGTGGATTTAATGGCTTTCAAAATCTTCATATTATGTTAATAAATAAATTTAATTAACTTTTAGCACATTCTTTAAATTCATTCACAAAAATGAATATGTCTTATATCAATCTAAGAAGGGATCCTTTGGACCATTATTCTACAATTTATAAAATCTTGAATTTTTGTAATTTAGAAACTTCTAATTGTTTATAATAATTTCATTAGTTGCTAAAATTAGTTGTGAACTTTCTTGACTTTAAAAATCCTGAGACTATGTCAACTAACCAAATTTGACCATACTATAATTGATACATTCCTTAGAGTTCATTTCACACGCATGTTATATAGAGGGAGGGAGGGAGGGAGGGGAATGGAGACTTTTGTTTGTTATTATGCAATTTTTATTAAATTCTAAGTTATTATTCTTTTATTATCTAGAATAATTTCACTGGTTATTAAATATTAATTATGACAACTTCTTGATTTTCAAAATTATCATATTATGTTAGCCGACCAAATTTAATGACTTTTTAATACATTAAACTTATTCAAACACAAATGAATTTCGATTATCATATATAGAAAAAGGGTATTGTGACCATTTTTATGCAGTTTTCTCCAAATTTTGAATTTTTATAATACAAAACTTTTTATTGATAATTTTATTAGTTACTAAATATTAGTTGTGAACGACTTGCTTATTGAACAATTAACTTATGCCAACTAATTATATCTAACGATCTTTTAATGCATTTTTTATGCTATTGACACACATATAAATCTGTATGACTATATATACATATGAAAGGCATCTTTACACTATTATTATGTAATTTTTCATTAGTGAAAGAAAATTTTTTGTTTATTATTTCATCTTTAATGATCATTGTTGAATGATTATTATATATATATATATATATATATATGCATTTTCAGTGTTCAAGTACATTAACAATGTTTTGGATATGATCAAACTCATTACAGAATGCATTCCGTAGAGGATTTTAGTACATGCATGACTCATGTAAGTGTCAAGGAAGCAAATATATGAATATTTAACAATGGTTTGAATAAAAACTAATTTTTTTGTTATACTATCATATACATTTCTTGTTTTGGGTGCATCATGCATGGCATTTCAATTCATAAGGTTTGCCTCCGATATTTTACGCATAATGATTCATCAGCTAAATTCATTAGAGTAGTTGTAAATATAATCCAAATTCCACTATGTCAAAGTCGTTGTCGTATATATTTGTGAACATTTGGAGGAAGATACAATGCATTGTTTGCTTCATTGCCATATTGCACGTGAGGTACGCATGGGCTTTGTCTAATCTTCCCCATTCATGCTTGAATCACATTCTATGGCTTCTGTCTTCTTTTGGTTCCGGAAAGTGGCTGATTCTCAGATAAGGAATCATTTAAATTTTTCCTTGCTTGTTGCTGGTGTTTATGGTATCTTCGTAGCCATATCGAAGTAAGTTTGGCTCCTTTAAAATTCCCTGCCCGTGTGGGATGCCTCCTTTATTTTATCAGAAATTCTGGCAAATCGATGAAGGCGAGGTTGTCTCCTTTGCCCTTGGATTTCTCAACGAAGGCAAGAATTTTGCTAATACAAGTCATACTCACTTGGTGCTTATTCTGAAAGTTAAGAATCTTGAGTTATTAACCCAGTTTTGCCCAATCAGTTTGTGTAACATGGTTTACAAAATTGTGTCTAAAATGTTGACAAATAGACTAAAACCATATACGGATAGCATTATCTTGGACTCCCAATCTGCTTTTGAACCTTCACGGGTTATAACAAACAATGCACTTGTTGCATTCGAAGTAAACAACTATATTACGAGGATGCAAAGTGGAAGGCGTGGAAAAATGGCTATCAAATTGGACATGAGTAAGGCCTATGATAAAGTAGAATGGCCTTTCTTGCGTAAAGTTCTACAAAAGCTTGGTTCTGCTGATTGTTTTGTGGAGCTGATTATGACATGTGTTACTACCGTATCGTATTTTATTATTCTTAATGGAACAAAATTTGGATTTTTTTATCCCAACCATCGTTTATGCCAAGGTGATTCTTTGTCCCCCTAACTCTTTTTGTTTTGTATAGAGGTTTTTAGTGCTTTAATCAAACGTGAGGAAGAAATTCATGAAATTACTAGTATCTCTATATGCTGTTCAGCTTCTAAGGTCTCACATCTTCTTTTTGCTAACGACATGCTACTCTTCTACTGAGCAATAGAATCTGAGGCTTATCACATCAAAGATATTCTTTCAGTCTATGAGCAAATTTCTGGTCAACAGGTCAACTTTTACAAATCATCAATTGTTTTCAGCAGATCTGCAAACCAGTTTGTTAAGCGGAGGATCAAATCCATTCCTGGTATGCAGATTCTTGATAAACATGATAAATATTTGGATCTTCCATCAGTGATTGGTCAAAATATTTGGATCTTCCATCAGTGATTGGTCAATCTAAGAGAGACATCTTTGCCTATATAAGAGAGCGAGTTTGGAATAGGGTTAGTGCCTGGAGTGAGGAAACTCTTATCTATGGCTGGGAAAGAGATTCTTATTAAATTTTTTGTTCAAGCAATACGGACATATGCCATGAGTTGCTTTAAGCTTCCAATAGGACTTCTTCGAGATATTGAGTCAATGGTGGCTTCGTTTTGGTGGGATAATTGTCAATCTCGCAAAATATATTTGCTACGTTGGAATTCTCTTAGGGCAAGTAAATGAGAAGGAGGACTCAGTTTCAGATTCGTTCAATAAAGCATTACTAGCTAAACAAGGATGGCGACTGCCTAAATGCACTAATACCTTGTTCTACAAGTTTACAAGGTCAAATACATACTTCCTGAACTGTGACGTTATTCATGCATCATTGGGCTCTAATCCCTCTTTCTCTTGGCGAGTTATCTGGGAATGTTTACCACTGCTCAGGGAAGGACTACGACGGTGTATCAAAAATGGCACTAAAGTGCATATTTCTCCTCAGATTTTGCAAGTTGATTCTCTAGTTTTAGAGCTTATTGATTTTAATTCCGGGACTTGGAATTCTGCATTAATTCCAGAAATTTTTCTGGAAACTGCTTATGCTGTCATACTAAGTATCCCACTAGGCAGCAAGGAAAATACGGATAAGGTAATCTAGCATTATTCTTGTACAGGTTTTTTCTCAGTTCTAGCGGCTTATTTCCTTGATCACGATTGTAAACGCAGGCAGCATGATTCTTCTCAAGGTTCTAGCAGCTCTTCTAGATTAGATTACACATTCTTTTGGCAGCGTAATGTCCCACCGAAAGTCCGTCATTTTGCTTGGAGAGCAGCTCTAAATATTCTTCCAACAAAAGCTTCGCTTTGCCAGCGAAAAGTTCTTGCGGATCCATTTTTGTGAAACCTGTGAATCTTTGGAGGAAGATATATTGCATCGTCTTCTTCACTGCCACACCGCTAGACAGGTGTGGGCGCATTCTAAACTTCCTAATGCTGTCATTTACTGTTTCACTGGTTCGATCTTGTTCTATATCAAAAGCTATGGATAACAATGACTTTGCATTCTACGTTATTTGTTGTTGGGGAATCTGGTATCACAGAAATTGTTGACAATTTGGTAACTAGAAGTGGTCATCATTAGAAGTGGTACAATTTGCTCGAAGATTCTCTAATCGGTTTCAACAAGTGTCTACTGCTCATTCTTTTCATGACTTGCATATTGTATCTCCCACTCGGTCAGCTCCTCCTCAAGACTTTATCAAACTGAATTTTGATTCCGCCTTGCTCAAAATAAACATTCTATTGGAATTGGTGTTGTGGCAAGGAATCGTAGAGGGCACTGTTTGGCCTGGCTCTCTCGCGTTCTGTATGGAAATTTTGATGCTGAAGCAGCTGAAGCGATAGTGGCGAAGGACGCTTGTGAACTAAGAGGGTGTTCGGCTTAGCTTATGTTAAACATCTTATAAGCTCTTACATTTTATAAAATGTTTTTGAAGTTTATAAGATGTTAGATCTTGTTTTTAAAATAAATTGTTTAAGTGTTTGGATAAAATAAAATCTTGGATCTTATAAGATGTTAATAATAGCAATTTTGTAATTCAAATGATTAAAAATGAAAGAATTTGTTAAGATCTTAAAAATAAGTAAGGGCTTCCTTATTTTTTTTAAAAGAGCTTATAAGCTCCTAATATTTTATTTTATGATCTTATAAGCTCTTTTTTAAAAAAATTATCAAATAATTTTTATTAACTGATAAGCTCTTAAACATCTTATAAGATGTTTTGAGAAGTTTATAAACTCACCTAAATACCCTCTAAGTTCTAAATTTCTTTGGCGGGTTATTGGCATTTTGCACCCTCAAATTATAATTTATTGGCACTTTGCATCCTAAAATTATAAAATTGGCACATTGCACTCTAAAAATAATTGTTTCTTAGCAAATGACATCCTGATCACCTTTTCAACTAAAATTTATAGTGAAAAAAAGTTTTCTCCAACAAGACAAAAATAAAATTATTGATTGATTGAAATTATCTTTTAATTATCTTTTATTATAATAGATATAACGGTCAATTTTTATTTTCATGCTCATATCTATTATTTTTAAATCTAAATTATGTACTAATTAAAAAATAATTAAAATTTATTGACTAATTAAATAATAATTTCTTTTACCACCGTTCCAATGTAATAGGTCAAATTCTATATTTAATAATAATTTTTTATTTCAATATAATCAATCAATTAATTAAATAATGATATATTTTCTCTTTTCAAGATAGCAGAACCCACTCTAAATTAAATAATAAATATTTATTCCAAGTTAATTTAAATGTTATGATGTAAAGAAATTAAATAATAATATTATGTTAAAATATTTAATACTATTGTATTAAAATATTATTTTTAATTCCATATTTTTCAAAAAAATCTTTATTTTATTAATCCAATCACATTTTCATATTAATAATGATGATTTTAATTGTAATAAATAAGATTTTCTAGACCATGATGTTTTCTTAAGTTTTTAGATAGTGAATTACATTAAATACAATTTTAGATTTTAATATCAAAAGAATTAAGAAAAAATAACTTTTGGTATTGACTCTAAACTAATTATACAATTTTAGTTACCTTACATTATTATTTATTATAAAAATTGATATTCCCCAAAAAAAAAAGTAATTAATGCTTTTTAAGTTAATCATATTAACAATAACATTTCAATCAACTTATAAATAAATATTTTTAAAGTTTTGAGATATTAAATTTATAATAAAAAAAATGTACATGTTACTAAAGGCAAACAATTAATTTAGACTTGATATAAAAAAGATGTAAGTATTTAGTAACTTACCTATCTAAAAGATTTAATAAAATATTTTTTGAAAATATTTAATTATTATAATTTGAATGTTAAAAAAACAAACAAACAAGTGGAATAAATTATTATAGTCGAATGGACCAATAAAATTTAACTCAATGATTTAAAGTATCAATTCTAGAGGAATTACTTTTATAATTTGATAAGTTACTAAAGTTTATCCCTTTAATTTAATATTCAACATGGAAATAACCATGCAAAAGTAATGTTTTATCTAAATTTTTGTTCAGTTCAAGTTAGGTTTATCAAATTCACAAGAGAGAGAGAGAGAGAGAGAGGAAATTACAATGTTCTTTATTTTCAAGATTTTAACACAATATTCAATATTTGCAAATCATTTTGGTAATTGAGTTTTGTTCTTAATTTGAAAATGATGAATAATTTTCCAACAATGCTCTAATTAAAACCTAAATTTTTTCATTTTCATGCTCATTAATTTTTTTCACCATAAATTTTAGTTGAATTTTTTTTTTCTCCATAAATTTTACTTGAAAAGTTGATTAAGGTGCTATTTGCCAAGAAAAAGTTGTTTTTGGAATGTAATTTGTCAATTTTATAATTTTAGAATGCAAAGTGCCACTAGATTATAATTTGAGGGTGTAAAATGCCAAAAACTGTTTTTTTGGCATAGTGTGATAATTGAAGGAGATTGTTTACCGGTTATCCGGGCTCTTAATGTGTCTACTTTAGACCTATCACATATTGGTCCTCTCATTTTTGCTGCTAGGAAGAGTCTCATTAATTTTAGTTCAATTTCTTTTAATGATGTTAGAAGATCCATGAACAAATGTGCTCATTGTCCAGCTAGATTAGCTTACCCACTTCATTTTTCAAATTTGGACGATTCTGTTGTACTTGTTGAGACTTTAGCCTCTAATTTTCTTTACTATTTACTACCGTTTTCTTCTCAAAAAATAAAATAAAATAAAATAACCGGCCATATTTCAAGATCTTCGATCTGTTGGAGTTGGATTAACTGCTAGAGATCACAGGGGAAGATGTATATCTTAGGCGTCATATGTTATAAAGCAACCCCTTACGCACTCTGAAAGCGGCAGAGGCTATAGCAGAAGAAAAGGGATGTGAATTGTGCTTCCAATGTTACTGGCCTGATATTGTTGTTGAAGGGGATTGTATCAGTCATTAATGCTCTCAAGGAACCTTCGAAAAATTTATCAGCTGCGGGTTCGTTGATTTCAGATGCGAGGGAGAGTATTCGACAAAACCAATCAATCTCTTTTCTTCATGCGCGTAGGATCGCTAATTACAAGTGTGCACATGTTCTAGCCAAAAAGGCTTATGCTTTGTATCAGAAAGTTTCTGTTGATGCTGATGTAATTGCCAATGCTTTGGCCATGGATTCTGTTCAATCAAATTTGAATCGTTTCTATAATAATAATAATAATAATAATAATAATTCGGTGCATTAAAGACTCTTGATCACAAAGAGCGACTCTGTTGTTGATATATATGTCAAGTACAATAATCAACACTATTATATATAGTATAATTTTATTGATTTCAATTGCACAGTTTTGATTAAATTCTAAGAATTTTAAATTTTTTAATTAAATTAAGAAATTCTCATTGATTGTTAATCATATTTTAATACAAATCTATTATAATTGAAATATTAAATTGTATTTATTCAGAATTGCAACATTAGTTTTTATTTCATGAGATAATTTCAAATCAAATACTCATAATAATAGATTTTTATTCATCACAAAAGTTTAAAATATCCATAATCATATATTTAATATTTTATCCCATCACATAAATTTAAAATACAAAATGTATTTAGTTATTGAATTTGTATATTACTATTTTTTTACTGTAATTGTTCGATTTCTCTAGATAAAAAATTACTTTTATGTGTTTTATATTTAAATAATATACCTAGAATTGTGTGCTTTTTAAATTATATCATTTTGCACAATAGTTGAAACTTATTCAATTTTTCTATCTAATGGATAAAGAAAAAATTATCCTTTTTTATATGGAATTTACTTGATTAGATTTCAAAAAATATAATTACAATTCAATTACTTAAATACACTTTTTTTGTTCAATTTACTTAATTATATTTTGTATGTATATTTCAATTAAATGAATTTTTATCTATGTTTATAACAGTTTTATAAAAAAAATATTTATGTATCAATAAATAAAAAAATTTATTTATAAAACTTCACTTATATGTAATTAAAATTTATTATTAAATAAAATACTCTTTTATATAATATGTGAATATTTCACATTTCAGTATCCTATATTTTGATACTCTTAACAATAAAAAAAAATTATGTTTTGGTGTGATGAAAAATTATATACAGTGGAGACACATTAAGATTATCTAACAAATGTATGTTTAAAGTTGACTTATATAATTAAATAAAAATATTAATATCTTAATTATATTTAACAAATAATCACTTCATTGTTAGTTAAAACATGTATTTTTAATCATATCTATATCTTAATTAAGTAATTATCTCCTCAAAAACTTAGACTTTAAATATATAAAATATTTACATAATTTATGATTATTTCACAAGTAGAAAACTGATTTAGCAACATCATTATCTTTACATATTACATAATTCATCTAAAAAGGTTTGCAACTTACCTATTTCTTTTTAGAAGGATCATACACTTGTTGCTTGTGGAATATCAAATCATTATTTTTTGAGTGAAAGAGTATAAAATTAAAAAAGTAAAAAATTTGCATGAGTTAATGTGTGAGTCTTGAACTTATCAAAAAATATTCAAATTTAAATATTTTAAAGATGATCTCTTTTAGATGCAAAATATTTTGGATAAAATCATATATTTAGAATATAATTGATATTAAACTTGAATTTAAAATATGCTATAAATATGAGAGATTAATTTCTACAACTTGTAGAATATTTTCAATTTTATTTGTATATTATCAAAATTTTCAACTAAAAAAGTTTAATTTTTTAGCAGTTACTATAATAATAAAAATTCATTTCAAATATCTGAAATAAATTTATTCTAGGGTACATAAATATATTATTGGTGTAATTAAAATTTTCAAAATCTTGATAAATGAACACTTAAAATAATCAATGATGTACATTGTTTAGTACATATTTGCACATGTTTTCATTTTCCATGTCATGTGTATTTATTTATACATTTTTATTTCATAAGAATTTATAAAAAAATATTTTATATATGCATAATATTTTGTAGGAATAGTGTTAGATCAATAAAATTGTATTAAAACTAAGAATAATGTTAAATTATTTATATATTTTGTGTTTAATTTGATATTAATATGCTTATATTTTAAGTTAAATACTAAAATTAATTATTATTTTATAATAACTTCAATAATACATAAAATATATTATTTTATAATCTTAAAAATGATAAAATAATCTATAGGTTAAAACAAAATAAAGCTTACTATATTAAAACTTGTTACTATGATTTCAGCATTAATAAATAAAGATTTTTTATATTTTAAAAGAAAAATAATTTGCTTATATATTATATTAAATATATCTATATATATAATTTAAAAATACTTTAAATAAAAATATCATGCTCCAGCATAACACTTTAAATTTCAACAATTTTAAAAATTGATATATAATCTAAAAATTTAAAGTTAGTAGCTCTTGTTACTCTATAATTTAGTCAAGTTATATAGGCTATCTTCAAAATGTAATATTTTTAAATGAAATCTCCATTTTATGTTTTTTCATGAAATTCTTCTTTTTCTTTTTATCTTAAAAGGATATAACTTTTTGTTATTTAATTACATAAAGTAAAATAAATATTATTAAAAAAAATAAAATATTAAATAATTAAAAATTGTTTTGAGTGCATCAAGTACGAAGGGAGGGATTTTGTTTATATGAAAAAAATATCTCAATGAATGGGAATGAATATAATGCAACAATTGTCTCATCAAAATGAGTACAGAATGGAGTGAGTTAAGAATTTCTAAATTGAGGGAAGATGAAATAATATGAAATTGTATGATTACCTCCTAATCTCAATGGCTATTGTCAAATATGGCAGTCAAATATCTCATATTGTATCTCTATTTCTTTATTTGGAGACTGATCTACAGTTGTATTCTTGTGGGTTCCGGGTTACAGGCAAGAGAAGTATATTTAACTTCGAAGTATGGTTGTTGTGATCGAATGGAGATGGTACCATATATATATATATATATATTCCAACAAAGTAGTAGGGATGGAGATGTGGCGTCACTTTTGTAATACCTTCCGAATTCAGTTACTAAACACAACAGAAATTGCTTCTGTAATTCAGTATTAAAGATTTTCTACAAGTGTTTCATCTTGGAGACATGTTTGGATGTGAGTTCCAATATTTAGGAGATGCAGACGGCTATCAGACAAAGACAATAGAATTTCGAGGCACATACCATAATCTTGAAGCTAAAGATGTTGACTATCTCTTTTCTGATACTGGGAGTGATTTCGAGAATGAATTTTGGTGAGGAGACTATAATGTAGCTGCACATCTTGATTTCTCCATTAAATAGTCATCATAGCTACGGCGTACGCTGGTTCATGCGCAGCACCATCGATGGGCTGGTGAAGTTGAACACAATGTGCATCAAGAGGAAATCCGGGCTTAGCGAGCCATAAAAATTCTCAAGGTGATTCAATATTCACGTTCTATAAATTTTTTAGGACGGCTACCAATATATTGGCAAAACACGAGCTCTTCAAACAGAGAGGGATCAACTAATTCTAGATCAAATTAAACCCTATGGCAGCGATACATTCAATTACAAATCAGAACTAATGTTCTTGGGATCTATAATATATTTGAATGCAAATCAAGCAACTCACACAATCCTCACAAGTAAGGTCATACGTATGTTCCCAGAGGCAATCAACTGGCAGACTTATTGGCTAATTGGGTTTGTGATCATTAGGAGATACCTATCTTCGGTAATATCTCAAGCGAACTACAGGGACTTATTCGAATGGACAAGTAGAAGCTATCAACTAGTGGTTTACATTGCAATTGAGACAGCTCTTTCTTTTGATGCTTTGTAAACAATCTTTTTCTTGATTTAACAGACTATTGAGGATCTATGCCTAGCCGCCTCCCATGAATTGGCGGCTTCATAATAAAAAAAGAAGACATCGAGACATGGCAATAATTTATAAATTATATTGGAAAATATATAATTTCTTTGTGATTTATTTAAATAAATTTTCCATTGTCTATTCGAATTCTACATTTTTCATCTATTAAGACATCAAAATCTAAACTATTTTTTAGACTAGAAAATACACGTTAGGTATTGGGGAGAAATAGCGAGAAAGGAGTCAAGAATAAGGAGGATATATTTGTAATTAAAAATTCACAAAAAATTAGAGTTGTGTTCTCAATTTTATATAATTTTTTTGGCATATTTATTATCTAATTTAATATTTATTTTATTTGTAAAATTTTTTTGAACACTCATAATTCAAATAATCAAGAAAATAAATAAATAAAAAGTCTTCAATTTTCTTACTAAGAAAATGCCATAAGTGGTAAATATAATGTGTAGACCAAATCTGGATAAAAGCAACAATAATTCATAGAAAACTAAATAATAGGTTAGAAATCATCACATATGTTTATATTGTTTTATTCTTTTTAATATTCGTAGGACATAACTTTTTTTTTTCTAATTTTTAATAGTCAACATTTTGACAAACAAAATTAGTCATACCATAAATCAATATTGTTTATTTTTTATTTTATTTGTGTCTTTAAAATAGGAATTGAAATAAAAATGGTTTGTTCAAAAAAATAAATAGAGATATTTGATTATACTTTTCTTATATATGTAAATTAATTTTTATTTTATTTTATGTTTACTTTTAAAAATAATTTCACATAATTTTCATCTTGTGTTGATTTTATATTCTTAATATTGTTCATCATTTTTTATTTATTTAGATATTATTTTTATTATTTTATTTGAGTTACCATAAATTTATTAAGTTGGTTTTTGTTACAAAAAAATATAAGTGTTTTTTTTTTATTTTTACATTGTGGCTTTAGCTATGTAATATTTTGTGACAAACAGGAATTTTGATTATCTTTGATATTCATATATTATGATTTTGTGGAATTTTTTTTTTAATTTTGTACTTTGTATCTCATTGAAAAATATATTATGAATTAAATTTACTTTTACATTAAAGTAGAATTTGTTATATAAATTATACTTCAATTCTAAGTAATTTAGTTCCACGCATAACACTAGCTACATGCTAGTTAAGAAATATAATATAGTCAAATAGATATCGTACTTTACTGACTTGATCATTATCAAATACTTTAATAAATGCCTATTTATTTGATGCTCAATTTGGATTTTGATTTGAACATACTACTTTTAAAATAACAAAATCTTCTATTACTTTATTGATTATGGCATATTTCTAGTGAGTTGATTCTATTTAGAGTTATAGTTGGCTTCAGCTAAGATCCTTACGAAGTGACCATCTTCTTCTACCAACATCTAATTATGTGTAACACAGAGAAAATATTACTAGGCGAACAAATTAAGACTTGTTTTCAACCTTATTGAAGCAACTGTGATTACAAAATATTACTTTAAGCATTTTGGAGATTTTTCATGATAAATTGGGGACGTTTGAAGATTTTTCATGATAAATTGGGGAATAAAATTGATAGATCTTAAATAATACAGTTTCGAACTATACAATTACTTCTTTAAAGTGATATTTTTCTAGATTAAATTCCCTCCAGTCGGTATGACAAATTTTTCTAAAATACCATAAAATAACCAAAATGTAGAATGTTTTTCCTTCAAGAATTTCTCAAAAACGTGTTAGAAAAAAGCATATAGTTGAGCTTGGAATATGTTTGTATTATATTTTGTAATAAATGGATTTAACCTTTGATACTTTTTTCCCTAACTATTAATCATTCATAAAAAGGACATAATTCTTAATTGAATTATTAAAAACACATTATTAGGAAAAAAAATTCTCAAAAACATGATTATTAAAATTTAGTCACTCACTAAAATATACACCTTTTAATCTAATTAGTTGGAATAAAAAAACCCCGACGCTTCTACGCAGGGTTTAGTATTGTGATGCTGCATTCTAACCTTAACGATTTAAGAGTGAGAGGTCCACTTTATTGCATTCCAAAATCTTTAAATCCCACACTAAAATTGTAAAAACTACATGCTATCTGGAATGCATTTTTTTGTGTTCATTAGTTGATAGTACAGGAAGTACATTTCACAATTTGGATGTGACAAGGAGCAATGCTGATATATAATGCATTCCCCCAAGCAACTAAATTAGACTTGTTACAAGTATCTAAGTATTTTCCTTTTTATTCTTTCATTTGCTTTCCCCTAAAAAATGAAATCAAGTTTGCCATTAAGAGTTGAAAAGTTTTAGAATGAACGCTTGCGGCATGTTGAGCACATATAAAGTGGATGGGAAGTGATGTTTTCTGCGGCAGGCGAGTGTGTAACACATGAGAACCTGTCCTCTAATTGAGAAAAAATATCGACTTGTAATTATGATTAAAAAAAGCAAGTTAGTTATCACACAAAGCAATGTGAACAAGATTTATGCACTTTTAACAAATAAATGGTCATCTCATTCACAAAATTGGAATTTTTTCTAATGTTTAGCATTAACTTCGATATAACTATTAATAATTGGAATCACTCATATCGTTATTCAAATTAATCGTAGCTGCAACTCCTTTAGCACATCTAAATACTAATCTATGTCAAAATTCTAAATCAAAAGACGATACTTCTAATTACAAACTAAAGTGAAATATTTCTAAAATAAGAATTGCGTGCGCAATATATTAGAATTGAAAGACATTAATTTGGTTATAAGATAAAGTCTAAGATTAAATTAACAGAGGTCAAAACTAAATAAAGAGGGTGCAAATTTAGAATATATATGAGGGGTATCCTAACCTTAAATGAAAAAGAGCAGCTCATCTTGTGTGGACTAAGTAGATAAATAGTGTTAGTGAATGATATAAAAGTTTAATTAGTTATGTAAACAGATATTAATTGATGCGGATACATTGTATCATATTCGTATTTGTTTAAGTTTTATGATATTCATATCTTTATTTATATTCGACAGATATTTTTTAATAACATTCGAATTCGTGTTTGTTAGATATTAACTGAATTTGAATATATACATATCTAATTATAATTATTAAGATACATCCATTTATAAATATTCGAATATCCGTTTACAAATATCTAAATATCCGAATTTGTTAACTTGTAATAAAATGCATATTTTTTCTAATAAATTT
Organism: Jacaranda copaia; assembly: GCA_014898725.1. Lineage (NCBI taxonomy): Eukaryota > Viridiplantae > Streptophyta > Magnoliopsida > Lamiales > Bignoniaceae > Jacaranda > Jacaranda copaia. The sequence continues at coordinate 294,320 of JACGDI010005766.1, forward strand.
CATTAGAAATAAAGTTTACTACTTCATTTTAGAATTAAAAAATTAATTATTCTTGATTTAATTATTTTTTAATTAATAATTGACTTTATAATTAATTAATATTAATAAAATAACACCAATACAAATTAGTTATAAAGTCAAGCAATAATAATTTTATATTGATTAAATTTATTATTTGTATATTAATTTTTTAATTTTTTTTCTTGATTTAGTAGTATTTAATTATCATTACTACCATCTATTGACTCTTCACAATCCTTAACTACTAATGTTTTCTTGTTAATTCTTTAATTATTAATTTATATTTATATTCATTTATATATAGATTATGATATTTCATATTGAAAAAATAAAAATAATTTATTATGTATGATAATATCTTTATATGATAATTTTTAAATATTATTTATATATTAAAATACATGAAAAATTAGAACATATTATACACAACAATTTTTTAAATATTATTTATCGAATACGGATAACGGATTTAATTAAATTATAGATAATTGAATATATAAACTGATATACCCAACGGATATATATTTGAAACGGATATTAAAGGGATCAGATAGACAATTACCATATTTATATATATTTATAGTTGAATATATACTAATCAAATACGAATAATATCAACTTTAAAGGAATACAGATAACATGCTCTGTAAATGAATTTGAATATGAATAGTAAATAAATTTTTGAATATCAATTTACAGCTCTATGTCCAATTAAAAAGGAGGGGGGCGTAGCATTGCCAAGCCTTTGAAAAAGGAGGATTTGATTTCATTTGAATGAATTAATTTGTCTGATTTTAACTGTTTGAGCGAACTAGATGTGTAAGATGAGTTGAATTGGTCCATGAATTTTGTAAGCCAACTTGGTTATAGCTAAACTCAAGTTAAAGTTTTAACATGAACCGAGCTTGAGTTTTACTTTAATTGTTCAAAAGCTCATGAGTCGGCTCGTGAACTTTTTTCTATTTTTAAAATTTTTTTTATATATTAAGTAAATAATTAACATATATTAATAATTTGCTTTTTGTTTTTTCTAATTTTAAATATTTATTATATATGATTAAATAATTATAATATATTAATAATTTAATATTTTATCAATAATAAAATATATTATAATTTAAATCATTATAGTAATTAATATAGTATATATTATAATTTAATATGATTTTATTTATAATTATAGTTTAAATTATTTTATTAATTTTTTTAAATAATTATTATATATTAATAATTTAATATTTTTATTTAATTTAAAAATTTTTTGTGAGTTGAGCTCGAGCTCGAGCTGGCAATTTTTGCAGAGCTCGAACTTGACTCATTTACACTCTTAAAGCAAAATGTTTTGAGAACTATATGTGGTCTCGAGAAAATGAGGTTAATGCCAACTTTTTTTAATAATTTTGTAAACACTTATCTGACGTATTTATCATAAAATTTTAGTTTGAATTATACTTATCCTTTCAATATTGATTATATAATAAGTAAATTATATTTACCATGTAAGTGGTGTACAATAAATTTGAAAGAAATGACAGTCATATTACGAATTATATAATAAGTAAATTACATTCACCATGCAGTAATAAAAATATAAAAAACACGTAACAAAAGTATAAAATTCCTTGGCATGTAATTTATGTAAATTAGATATGATCTAATGACAAAATAATATTTCAAACACCCATTCAACTTAGAAATGTGAAACGCAAGCTGCCGCCTTCAGTCCCCCTGCTGTCAACTGAAACACAAATCCAAATCTCCCTCTCTTTCTGCATGAACTCCCCGCTCACCACCGTCCCCTGCACACACACACACACACACATATATTTACAAAAAGAAAAGAAATCATTCTTGGCGCTTTAAGCTAGGCATTTTATTTACTTTTAATGGAAGCGCTTTTATCTGTGATCAAACCGGGTCTGATTCTGCCGCCGCGGGCTGCTCGTTTCGATAATGCTCCGCTCACATTCGGGTCTTACAAAAACTGGAACTCGAGGTGGACATGGTTCCATTGGAGAATTGAGGTGAAAGCGCAAGCCGGGGAGCACAAGAGCAATGATTTCAGCGTTCCGGATTGGAGGCTAAAGTACCAGAATGACTTCGAGGCTCGCTTCCGCATCCCGCACAACACTGATGTCCTGCCCGACGCCGTTTCGTATCCCTCCACTTTCTGCCTCAAAACGAGGTTCTTTCTGAGACTTTAAATAAGAATAACCAAATTGAAAACAAGTGTACTCCTTTTATTTTCTGTTTTGCTTATTTCGGTTTTCTGAAATGATGACTTCATATGTGACAGGAATGGATGATGATCATGCGTTATTAATATGAATTCTTGTTGGTCTTATTTTGTATGGTTTATCAGGAAAATGGAGATCAAGTTTTTGTTATTGTTGCAATGGATTGCAATTCGTTGTGTAATTCGTAAACGTAATGTTGTGCCTCTTAGTTGAAAAGAGTAGTGCATGTGTTATTGTAATCTCTTAATTCGTGAAATTCTAATGGCAGAATCATTTTTTACTGCAAAAGAGGGAAAATAAAGGAGAACAGGGAAATATCAACTGAAAATTTCACTTAACAACTGGACCTTTCCTTGTTCAAAAAGAAATTTATTTGAGATTATGTTACAGGTCCAACTGTTCCGACTTTGCAGAAGGTTATGCATCAGATGATGAATGGCGTGGATACATTAACAACATGACAGAATACTTCTAAAGGTATGATGTTGGTTCCTTCTTTTTCTCTTTTGTTCTTGCTTCTTGTTCACATTTACTATGGCAAGCACCATTTCATTCACAATTGATAGGTGGCCTGATTTTGTTGGCAGCTCTTTCTGTTATATCTGTAGTGTTTGTTTTATGATAGACATTTTTGCTGCTGTGGATTTCCTGGAGTCAATAAGAAGTTTACAGGTGAATTTTACATATGGAAGGATGACTGGTGATTCTCATGTTATGGTTTCTAGTTATATCAAATAGAAAAGAGAGTGTGATAGGTTATGCTTAGTTATGAAGGTCTGAGTTCAAAAGGGGATATATATGTCAGATGATACACAACAAGAGTCTATTAATTACTTTGGAGGTGTCTCTGATACGGTATGATTTGTTGTCTGCTACACAATTTTGAATGCCTTTTATGTGTCAGCTATGGGTTACAGTTGCATGAAATTTTTCCTTAAATCCCAGGATGTTCTATGTTCCTATTTCATGATTGGAAAACTTGTTTGCGGTAAATTTAGGTGGATTATTGTAATGCTTTTACCTTTCTCCAGAGAGAATGATGCAGTTAGGTATTTTGTCCATTTTTACAGAAATGATCTCTTAACAGTTTCTCTATTTTATCTTGGACTATTGCTCATTCTCTGTCTGGCTTGAAATCGCTTTTTGTAACATATGGCCCTCACGAATCTCTAGTTAATATTCATATGTCATTAAAAGAGGTAAGTCCACAATGAATATATTCCGCTTTGCATGTATTTGATCAGATTTTGATCAAATTGGCATCTATTATGTTATTAGAATCTATGATTTTGCTAATTTTGTTAGTCCTATATTTGCTCACCTCAGAGTTTAAGACTTACCAAAAGACACATCTAAGACCAACTGGGAAAAAATTACCTATTAGGAAAGTTGTGTAAGATTGAGCACATTATACACAGAAAACCATATTTCCCTGTTTTTCTCAAGCCTATTAGATAGCCTGTTTCTCAAATTACAAATATCTTGCTGAAAAAAATGTCTACTTCATATATCTAGGCACCAGAGACTTGCTTCCTCTCTGTCGAGTACTGTGTTATTTTCTGATTGTTTCTGAAAATGTTCTTTACTGAATGGTTTCCAGTGATACATTATTCATCTCCTACATCTGCAGGTGCTGAGTGTATCGATCCGGATTGTACATGGGTTGAGCGATGGTAAAAATCTATAGACTAATTTGACTTTATGATGTTTGTTAAACATCGAGTGCATCTAAAAGATATGATCTTTTTAAGCATGTCGCTTTGATATGGAACTTTGAGAATTCCCCTGGATTCCATAGACAATGTTCAAATGATACACAGCCAGAGTGTGAAGAAAACAACCTGATGTGATTCTAAATGCTAAACTACTAAAGCAAGCAATTTTCCTCATCACATTGAACCTTACATTATCCATCTTCACAGGCAGTAATCTTAAATATTTTTGCCAAGATTTTAATTTCAATCTTATGCATCACATTGCATTGGATCCCATATATGATAATTGATGCATCAATTCATAGAATATGTCAATCCACTTGATTTCAGGGTTCACCTTGCTGGGCCAAGAGAAAAAAAATACTTCAAACCAGAAGATGTAAAAGCAGCAATAGTTACTTGTGGAGGGCTCTGTCCTGGTCTCAATGATGTCATACGACAGGTATTTTCATACATGAACAAGTGGATGCAGTTGCATCTTAATGTTTGCATTGTCTCCGTGTTATTATGATTCAAATAAAACAGTAGCACAATCGTCTATAAGAGACCAATATTTATTTTCAATTCTTTTTATTTTTTATTTTCATTTTGTCTTTGTAGCTTCAAATGTATGCTCCATAGGCTCTGAATCTAGGTGACTTCTCTTAGAGGAGAGAACATAAAAGCTGACTTCCAGTGCAGCAATAAATAGATGTGAAATAAATTGTTGGAGACTAGAGATACTATGACTTTCTTGTAGCCCTGGAAGCTTATTGCTGTGTTAGCAATCTATATGGTGCCTTGAAGGAGTTTAAGGAATGGCCACTTCATAGTTTAACTTCTATTTTTTTTTGTTGTCCTTGCAGATAGTCATCACCCTTGAGATATATGATGTGAAAAAGATTGTTGGAATCCGACTTGGTTATCGTGGGTTTTTTGATAGAAGTTTACCTGAGATGCCTATGAGTATATTAATCCACTTTGTGAAGGTTATAGTTCATTGAGTAATCATCGATCTCTTTTGGCAAAAGAAAATCTTCTTGCTCGATATATCATCATCAATTTCTAAGGTCGAATGTTCATTCCTATTTTATTTTTGCCGAAGTGTGATAGCAAATTTGCATTCATGATGATAATCTACAAGTTGCGGCCTACATGTCAAATTTGGTGCTCAACTAGAAATTTGCCTTGCAAATTCCTAAGAAATTTAGAAATTTGTTACAATAATTCCTTAAACTGTTATTGTCAAATGATACCCTCATTTTCATTTAGCATTGTGCTTAATTGCTGTCGCTATATATTAGGTTGATCAGTGATGTGCTATGCACACTAGTTGCTAAGTCAATTGTACTATGTAATTTGTTATTCCTCACTCCATCGTCCTCTCTTGGCCAACATAGATAGTAATCATTTCTTTGCCATACTGATTCTCAATTAATTATCATGTTTGCAATGATATTTTATGATGTTAAATATATTCTTAAAAACTTGGCTAAGTCTTATGACCCATGGCTTTGTTAACCTTTTTTGGAAACATGTGAATTGATTGTTGGATCAAATGGTGTGCTTTTATATGTCATTTCAGCTGTCTAGGAAAGTGGTCCGAAATATCCATCTCTCTGGAGGAAGCCTGCTAGGAATCTCACGTGGAACTAAAGTTAGTGATATTGTGGACAATATGGAGGTATATATAGATTCTTGTACACCATTTATCTGGCTTTGTCATCATTAGTAGTTTTCACAATGCTATGGTTATTTTGATTCTAATTTAAGAATTTATGGCACGAAAGAGGGATTAATATGCTCTTTCTTCTTGGTGGTAATGGTATGCATGCTGGTGCCAATGCTATACATGAAGAGGTTTTTGGCCTATAGCCTTTATTCTTAAATTAACTCCTTGCTAGAAATTGTATGCATTTTCAACATCAAAAAATTCTCATTCTCAGAGTGAAGTTGAAGAAATCATAAGTTATAAGTTATCTTCTTTAAAAAAATTAAACTTTTGTTTTCTTGAATGTACAGCATGGTTGCCTGGGATTTTGCACAACTTTTAAATTCATCTAAAACTGAAAATAGTTGCCATGATGTTATCCCCTGACAAAGAATAAGGGACATATGATGTGTATTCTGTTGTTCCATTGGGGATTATTTCATATAGATGATGTATATATATACATAGGTGTGTTATGCTCTTCAATGTGATATCAACCTCTGAAGTTTCTAAAGACTTGTATTATTGGTGTTTGTTATCCAGTGCTTTAAAAGATGATTAAATGTAGCTGTAGTTGGTGTGCCAAAAACCATAGACAATGATATTTTGCTTATGGATAAAACATTTGGTTTTGATATGGCTGTTGAAGAGGCACAAAGTGCAATTAACTCAGCATATATTGAGGTGAGTTCATATGTCTATTTTTTTCTTTTAAGTTCATATTCAATCAGAATTTGATTACTTCATTTTATTTCTGTTCTCCCCTAATTGTAAAGTTTATACACTGGAACTCTCTCTTATTTAACCCATAGTTGCAATGATCCTCCCTCGTATGACAGGCAAACAGTGCTTATAATGGCATTGGGATTGCGAAATTGATGGGCCGTAATAGTGGGTTTATAGCTATGCAGGCCTCTCTTGCTAGCAGACAAATTGATAAATGCTTGATTCCAGAGGTACTAATTTTGTTGACATAATTAGAAAATATAGACCGTCTGTGACTCTATCGACCAATCCACGTTTTCTTCAATCCATCGGGTATCATTTAATCTGCATGGACCTCATGGTGTCTTAAATCACCTAAAGTGCCTACTTGAGAGAAAGGGTTCAGCAGTTGTCTGTGTTGCAGAAGGAGCAGGGCAGGTTTGTGAGATCATAGTTTTCCCTTTCAGTTGTCCATATAATATGCACACAACTGCCAGTCTTCACTGCTGTATGTATGAGATATTTTTCTCTTTCCTTGACGAGTATGTTTTCCATGCAACCTTCTCCTTTACATGAGAGTTCTTACCTTCTTTTCCCCCAAGGAAGGAGTTTTCCTGCCAATCTTTTCCTTACATAAAAGATTGCCCTCTTCATTAATTATCCACAGGGACAAGTTTTCCAAGAAAATCAAATAACTGAAAGATTACTCCAAAGGTAAAAAGAATCTTCTGGAGTTAAGTGGATGTAACAACAATTTTCTTCCTTTATGCAAAAAGGTTTAGGAACTACTGATTTTATGGAAGAAAATTGTTGCTACATCTACTTATATTCAACACCTTCCGAACTCTGGGCAGATGGAAAAATTTTCATGTGTTTTAGGAAACTAGTAAACATCATTTCTTTTTTCCGCGCATTTGTGTGCAGGATCTTCTTGAGAAGACGAATGCTACAGATGCATCAGGAAATATTGTGCTAGGAGATATCAGAGTTCATGTACAACTAGAGGTTGGTTCTTTCACCTGGTTCTTGTTGCTTTCCAATAATGATTTTGTTCTTTAATTTCTTTCATCAAATTTGATATATTATTCTTTTGGTTAGTAGAAATATTCATCTTCTTGGCGTGCTTGTAATGATTGAAGTTGCAGCCCCCTTTTTTCTTAATTATTTGTCTTTATGGCGGAAAAATGAACTAGGATTGTCTTGATATCCAATATGTTTGATCAAGTCTGCCACTTCTTGTCCATTTATTTTGCTAAACCAATGTCGAAACTAAAATTTGTCTTTAACAAATCTAAAATCCAGTGCAAAAATTTTACATTGGATTTTCCACCGGAAATTAATTTGCGAAGAGGCTATTTCCGATGGACCTTTTTCTGTCTGAATTTCACTGAAAATTTTGATTTCCGGCTGCTTACAAATTCTGCAAAATTAGCAAGTGTGTGTGTGTGTTTTCCTTTATAGTGTCACTTTGTATTTGTACTACGGAAACATCCTTACAGCTAACGTGATCCCATGGTTATAAATTAAGCTTCATCTTTAAAGAATCAACATGATCAAAAATTAATTTCAAGAGAAATCTCAGGCATATAAGAAAGCATTATAAAATTAAGTACTATAGGATATCTAAATTGTAGCTTATTGGATATATCAGTAGTTTGGAGATTGTGAAAATCAGTAGGAGAATACATTGATTAAGGTGGGATTTTGCTGTTCTCTCTCTCTCTCTCTCTCTCTCTCTCTCTCTCCCTCTCTCCCCTTTATTTTTCTCTTTCTTGGGCAATATGTAGTAGCTTTGTCATCAATGATTCTCTCGGGTTGCTTGAATCTTCTTTTTATCCAATTTTTCTTCCAATTTAAGTATCCAAATAGATGTTGAGACGATTTTTGCTGATCTAATGCTGATGAAGAAGGTTCATATGCGAAGTTGTCATGTATCAATACTATATCTTGCTAGAGTACATTTTGGACCAAGGAAATATTTTTCAATCCATTCCTCTCGCGTAGGAGCATTTTTTTTTTTTTTTTGAATTATGTTTGGCACTTGTACAACATTCTCCATTATCTGTGGAGCATTGAGAACTGGAAGTTTTACTTACTGTTCAGTATAACTTGGATCCAGTTCTGAATTTCTAAAAGGACGTTGAGCCTTTCTAGACTAGCAGGTTTCCCGTTCGAGATGTAGTCATCCAGAAATTTTCCCAATTAGGAGATTTTGTAATTTGACAAAAGCAAATGAAAGCAACTTAGATGTCTGTTCTGACGCTGTCTTTATACTCTTTATCTTAATTAAAACCTTTTCATTGGTTAAATTTTTCATTTTGGGTCAATCTAATCTGCCACTAATACAGATCACTTATTGCAGACAAAGAAGTTCTTTAAAGGGATTGGATTTCCAGCAGATGTTAAATACATCGATCCAACATACATGATCCGTGCATGCCGTGCAAATGCCTCAGATGGAATTCTCTGCACGGTTCTTGGTCAAAATGCTGTAAGACTCCTTGTTTTTTGTTAGTCTTGCAATTTATTTATTGGTACTAATATTGTACTACCGATTTGATGGGAGCTAAGTGTGCGTTGGTAATTCTAAACAAACCAAACTGCTCTTATCAGTTGGTGAGTTTGAGGTCATTCATGCTGAACTCAAATCTATAAAACTCAACACCATAAATAGCTGATTGATCTGTTTAGTTCAATATTAGTTACAATCTTAATTACTATTCTGGATCTTATGTAGCTTCTCTCTATTAATCCTTGCAGATATTTACTCAACAATATTATTTATGTTTTGGGTGGCAGGTTCATGGTGCATTTGCTGGGTGCAGTGGAATGACAGTTGGAATATGCAATACGCACTATGTGTATTTTCCCATTCCTCAAGTGATTAAACAGCCCAAGGTTGTGGATCCAAACAGCTTGATGTGGCATCGTTGCTTAACCTCAACAGGTCAACCAGACCTCATCTAATTAAATACACTAACTTTTCCAAGTGTACAGCAGTTGCATGTCGGTAATAAGCAAGCTTAGCTAAAGAAACTCAGAAAGGCATAATTTATAAGAAAAAACAGCCTCAGGCCTTACCTACAACCCCACCCCCGTGGAGTACTGATTGGGGATAGTTACAGGTACATGTAAAAGTGTCGTAGGAAAGGAAAACAATTCCAGCCATAAATTTCCTGCTCTCTAGGTACAACCAGTTTCTATATAAATAAATAAAAACTAAAACCTTAATTCTTTGACACAATTTTTCTTTCGTATCTGAGTAGTTTAGAGCCCATTTGCTTTTGTTTTCACCACCCATTTTCATTTTCAATGCAATGAAAATAGTAAATTGTCAATTTCTAGCTATTTTCACTTAAAATATTATTTATTTTTATTTTCGATCTTTTTTCTAAACCAATCTTATCGTTTGATTATCATATTAATTAAATTCAATTTATGTGGAGAAAGATACCACTAGAAGTTTTAATTTTTATTACTAATAAACTTTATAATATAAAAACGCATTGCATTCAATTTTGATGAAAATATGCATTCAAATTGTGAATTATAAAGTTTATATTTGAATTTTTATATTCTAAATTTTTGCACTCCCATGTTTTCATTTTTGGATCTGTCCCTAACTGATGATAATTTATATATATATATATATATATACACACACACTAATTTTCATACGAATAATGCATAACTAATTTGTTAAGCTCTCAAAGTATAATGTTACGAGTTGATAATTAATAGTTTTTATTGATTATAATTAAAAAAATTATATTTGCTATGAAAATTCATAGTTATATTTTGTAGGTATAACTATGAAATTGATTTCCTAGCAATTTTTTCATCATAAATACTTAGGCAATGTTTGGATATATTTTTTGTTTGATTTTATTATGTGTTTATCATGTGTTTTGGGAGAATGAATAATGAAAGAATTGTGGGAGAATGTGAAATGAATGTTGGGAAATGTGATTGATGTTTAGTTATTATTTTTAAAACTAGTAAAAATTGGGGTTTGAGAGTTTTGATATATTTTTTAGAGAGCAATTTTTTACTGTAGATGTCACATTATTACTTTTATGTTGGTGTTTGAAGGTGAAAATTGATATTTGAGAATTTTTTAATTGTAAGGATATTAATTAAAAATATTGTGTATATATATGTTTATGTATTGAAGAGATATAATTATGTTATAAGTTTGTAATGATTGATGTAATGATTAAGTGGATTGTATTATAATATTTTATGGGTTTTGTTTATTAGTTGAAAATTTATTTAATTGTAATTATTATTACTAATAATAATATTAATATTAAAATTAAAATTAATAATAATAATATTATTATTGTTATACTACTAATTATTATTATTATTATTATTGTTATTATTATTATTATTACGAATACTATTACCATTACTAGTATTAGTAATATTATTACTTTATTTATTAGTAATGCTACTTACGTTATAAATATAATTAATACTATTATAATAATAATAATTAATATTATTATTATGGTTATTATAATTATAATTACGACTAGTATTACTATCATTATCGTTTTATTTATTATTAATGCTACTTATATTATAAATATAATTAATACTATTATTATTATTATAACAGTAATAATTATAATAATAATAATAATAATAATTATTATTATTATTATTATTAGTATTAATTTTAATATTTTTATTAATTATTATTATTATTAGTAAAGTGATGATGACATGGTGTGTGTGTGTGTATGACAGGGGGTGTAGCAGGGCGTGTGAGGGAGAATGTAAAATGAAAGCGGGATTTGATAAATAATGGGAAGGGCCAAAGGGTTTTATGATATTTCACATGGTGGAAAAAGACGGTCATGTTTGGCCTTGTTTCCTCAGAATAGTGGTGTTCTGGGGAAATACAAGCAAACAAACCCTTAATATTGTTGTTACTATTATTATTATTATTATTATTATTACTACGCTTTATACGGTATATTTTTATGTGTTATATTAAAAAGCAAATCGTATTTATAGATACTTTGACAAAGAAATGTGACAGAAGTGCAAAAAATAAAAAATAAAAAAATGTAATTAAAACCGAATTGTGCTTGAATATGCAGTGGAAGAAATTAATAATTACAATACATGAATATGAATAGTTGCAATAGAATTAGTAAATAGCAAAGCATAACATAAAGTAGAACAGACATAAATATCGTAGTATGCATCCTCGTCTTAATAGGTTGAATTTAAAGATTGGAGTTTTTGATATTACTACTTATATGTACAAATGATTTATAAAATATAAATGAAACATCATGATAGACGCCGGCAGAGGGAAGATCATTAGAGACAGAGTCTTTATGTATGCGTGAAATTATTCAACTTGATACTATAAGAAAAGTGGTCATGCATGGCACATATTTTGTGGCAGTTGCAATATTTCGCCACAAAATACAGAGCTTAGTGGTGGTTTTTATAACCATTCCGGAAATTTGGAATTTTGTGGTGGTTTGCATTAAACTACCGTAGAATTTAGTGACATTCTGTGACGGTTGACTTAAACTGTCGCAGAATTGATAAGATTTTGCGATGGTTACGCAAATTGCCGTACAATTGGGGAATTGTGCAGTGGTCTGGACTGCTGTTGAAGGATTTTATTTTATTTTTAAATTGTCCCTTATTTTCTTGGCCTTTGTTTACTTTAATGGGTTTTGATCCTTAATATCTATATATATAGTCTGTGTATAAATATGTAATGTCAAATATTTTTGATAAATATTTTTTTATAAATTCATAAAATAAAATATTTTATATTATAAGCTCTTCTATAAAATGTAAAGAGGTGTTCACTTATTTTAAAATTTGAACATAGTCCTGTAATAATTTTGACTATATGAATTTTAAATTTTTATTTTATTCATACACTTTAAGGCTTATTTTAAAAGATAAAATCAAATATTTTTATAAGCTTAAAAAATTCTTTATAACAAGATCATATAGGAGACAATACCATCTTTTTCGAAAAAATTTAGCCAAACACCCACTCAATCTAGGTTTTACTTGTTTGTTAATGTTATATATTTTGGTCAATAAAATGAACTATTATAGTATTTTCTTTATCCAAAACTCAGAATGCAAAAATATAATTACTCCTTCACCTAACAATTTATACATGTAATAAAATTTTCATGCAACTATATTATGTTATCCCACACTTTTTGTTTACTTCTTTTAGTTCACAATTTAATGCTCTTATTTTATTCATTCAAATGTCAATTATTATTTTATTTTTAAAAATAAATAATATTATTCTAAAATATTCTTATAAACTAATTAGGTCATATCATTAATTTTCAAAACTTATTTTTAATAGTGTAAAAAAATTCAAATCTTTTATCTGACTAATATTTTTTGTAATTTTATTTTAATTATATTAAAAACTAAAAGACTTTTTTTTTTATCACTTTCATGGTTTTTATTTTTAATTAATAATTTTTTCCTTTTACACACACGCGCGTGCGTGTGCGCACACACACACACATATATATATATATATATTATTTTTTAAGTTATCTGATTTTTCTAAAAAAAATCGCAATCCTTTTTCAAAATTGTTATTCTCAAAAGTGAAACCAAAAGCACAATTGACAATTCTAGCTTCCCTGCCTGATTTCACTCTTTTCCCATTTGATTTCGTTCTTTTCCCTCAAATTCTTCCCACACCTACCGCAACTATGACTGCAACCGCAAGAATGACTACGAGCACAACCGCTACTGCCGAAGGATTTTTATTTTTGTCCTGATAGAATCACGACGAATCTCTCTTCTCCACTTTCTTCTCCATTGACGCTATGAAAGGTTTCTAGTTTATTTTCCTTATTTTGTAATTTTTTATTTTTAATTGTTTTTTTTTTCTCAATTTTATTGGTGAACAGAAATTCATCTTACCCACAACAATTTCAAAGTGAAAGGAGTTCTTGAAGAACCCTAATAAGATATCATCTAGACGTCTTTTTTCAATCAGGTTTGTGCAAAAAAACCCATTTTCCTTATTTTGTATTTATTTTTCTATTTCATCTTGTTCAAATATCAATAAGATGCCTTTTTCCTTATTTTGTATATAATTTTCTGTTTCTTTGTTGTTCATATGCATCTATTGTTTAACTCTACTTTTCAATTATAGCTAAATGAAATGAATATTTTGACAAGAAACAAAGCAGAGTACTTTTGATCTGGACACATGATTTACCGTCTGAATTATAATTATGGTTTGGTTCAGGTTCTAATTAAATTAATTTATTACATGACTAGTTGGTTTTTTTAATTTAGAAAATTAACCAAGAACTTTGTGAATATTGGTTAAATATTATAAATTAAACCATGGTTTCATTAAAAATTAAAATGAACCATGTCAATAATCAAAGGTATAAACAAGAACTTCTCCACCTATTTGATTAGGATGTTAGGTTTATATTGTTTGTCTCTCTTTTTTGGTTTTGTTTAGATTGTAGTGATTGTAGGAAATTTTGGAATGAACAAAAGTTTTTTGGAATGTTGTTGTTCGGAAGTTTAGCAGAAGAATTATGTATATATTTTTAATGTTTGCAAAAGTTTGAGAACAATTAATCCTAGTTTTTATTCATCTGGTGCTTCATTTTTATCTTTATTTTTTTTTTTGCCTGCTTCAGTCTTCAGCCTTGTTTTATATGATTAAATTTGTTGGTTAAACCAAGAACCTTGGTTTACATGGATAATCCACAATATTACCATGAATTCTCCAATCTAAAGACTTATAACTAATTATTACACTATTATATTGATGGTATATTCTTAATTATCCAATCGATATAGTTGTTTCCATTGATCAGTAAACTTTTAGGTGAGTTTCACTGAATCATTCCCACTAAGCAAACATATATGTGCACTAACACACTCATGCTCATGAAGTCAGACACCTTAACTTTTAAGGGTGCATTATATGTGAAAGAAGGTCTATCTAAATCATCAATGTCATGCCTTGATCAATTGTTGTTCTTGAACAAATTAATTAAAAGGATCTGTTGAACTTGAGGAGACTGCATACATGTATGTAATCAAAAAAGCATGTGCATACAGTCAACTCTTAGAGGCTTGAAGATTGACCACTTAGATATGGAAACTAGCTAAGATTTATTAATCTTTATGCATGCAAGCTATGTGGTATAATTCGACGTACAGTCAACCCTAGAGAGCATGCAGGTGCTTGTATGTTGTAATACATTGTCTATGGGAGCTCTTCTTTACTATACGAAGTTTATTTAGAAGAGACTCTGATGGGATTGTAATTGTTTGGAATATAGGAGAGCCATGCATATCCTAAACTAAGTTCAAAAGGCCAATCAATATGCATTCAAATATAGTTTTCTTTTAGAAACCCCTTTTGCGCCTCCAACATAAATATGAACAAATTATGAGCACCAACTTTAATACTTCATACATTATACACTGATGGGAAATCATGTTCCATTTTTCTCGATGACTAACATGTATATGCATGACGATGTTCCTACTTACCACTTTCTTCATCATCATTCAGGGTTGTTTGTTGGTTAAACATTATACTTATCCAAAACTTTATTGGTTAAACATTTATGTGTTTGGATAAAATGACTATATGATTATTGGTTTTAACTGTTAGTTACAAGAGTATTTATTACATGACTATAAAGATAAGCATTAGGTATCCCAAATTGTGTTTTCAAGTGTGAGTTTTGCATCATTATATGGTGTATTATATACATTATTATATGATGTATTATATATTGTTAGTTATAATAGCTTTTGTATTATATGATGTATTCAAGTATGAGTTTTGCTTCATAATAGATTTTGTATTATATAGTCTAGTCGAATTAATAATGTGTGTAATGAATTTATGCGTGCAATAATATTGTATATTGTTTAAATTTAGAAGGAAAATTGTATAGCAATGGATAGGTCATGGATTACAAAATCGCAAAACTTAGTATAGTACAACCAAGGGATAAGGGAATTTGTTGATTTTTCTTTCCAACACCGTTCTACTAATGG
The DNA here is from genome assembly GCA_014898725.1 of Jacaranda copaia. Taxonomy (NCBI): domain Eukaryota; kingdom Viridiplantae; phylum Streptophyta; class Magnoliopsida; order Lamiales; family Bignoniaceae; genus Jacaranda; species Jacaranda copaia. Next base: position 309,751 of record JACGDI010005766.1, read on the forward strand.
GAAACTAGTTTGCCCGTGTCCACAATGCAGTTTTAGAAAATGGCAAACTCATGATATGGTGTATGACCATTTAATTTGTAAACAATTCCCCCATGGATACACGTTTTGATTCTATCATGGGGAGTCCAAAGGGGAAAGTAGCAATGTCTCAAGTAGTGGTGTTTCAGATATAGTACTAGACAATGTACATGATGGAGATCCTATCTAGAGCATGATTAATGATGCTTTTGGAGTTGATAGGCATCATGCAAATATAGTAAATTTTACATCAAATGAAGAAATTGGTGAAGGAGAAGAAATGACGCCGAATATAAATCAAAAGTCACATGAAGCTAAAGAGTTTTATGAATTAGCTAGAGATGGAGAATGACCACTTTATGAAAGGTGTACAAAATACTCAAAACTATCCTTTTGGGTGAAGTTGTACCATATCAAATGCCTAAGTAGGATGTTCAACAAGTCTATGACAATGGTATTGGAACTACTACAAGATGCATTTGAACATGCAAAGATTTCTAGTTTATTCTATGAAGCAAAGAAAACTATCACCAAGCTTGGTTTGGACTATGAAAAAATACATGCATGTCTGAATAATTGTATGCTATATTGACGGAATAAGAAAGATGAAAGGAGGTAAATATATAAAGTCTGTAATATATCTAGATGAGAATTGAGGGGAAAAGTTGGTGAGATTGAGACGTCTGGTGATGGTAATAGTAACAAAAGGTGTTGGCAAAAGTGCTTCATTATTTTCCCCTAAAACCTCGATTGCAGAGATTGTTCTTGTCTTCAAAGACTGCTAAAGATATGAGATGGCATGCTGTAGATAGTAATAAGGATGGAATGATGAGGCATCCAAGAGATTTCATAGCTTGGAAAACATTTGATTCATCAAACTCTTGGTTTGTATAAGATCCATGAAATGTTCATCTCGCATTAGCTACTAATGGTTTTAACCCATTTGGTACATTGAATGCAAGTTATAGCACTTGGCCAATTATTCTCATTCTGTACAATACCCCTCCATAGATGTGTATGAAGCAAACATTTTTTATCATTTCCATGATAATTCCTAGTAAAAGAATGCTAGGAAATGATATAGATGTTTATTTACAACCTTTAATCAATGAGTTGAAAGAATTATGGAATTTGTTTAAAAAATAGATTTAAATTTCATTCATCTTTGAGGTGGACAATTAATGACTTCCCTAGGCTAGGAACTCTATCTGGGTGGAACACACACACTATACTTGCTTATCCATTCTGCAACTTTGATTCTACTCCATTTCATCTTGCTCATAGTTAGAAATGGTGTTTTATGGGTCATCGTCAGTTTCTTGATCAAAGGCATAGATTTAGATTAAATAAAATTTGATTTAATAGAGAGCAAGATTTGCAAAGTCCACTAAAAATATTATCTGGTTATGAAATTCTTGAACAAGTTAATTATATTAATGTTACTTTCGGTCAAAGATCAGAGATGGAAGAAAGGGGAAAAAGAATACATGGTGGATGTATTGTGCGGGGTGGCACTCAACAGTGGAAGAAGAAAAGTATATTTTTTGAGCTTCCATATTGGAAGCATAACTTGCTGCGTCACAATCTTGATGTTAAACATATTGAGAAGAATGTGTGCGATAATATTATCTACACTTTGTTAAATGATAGTGCAAAAACAAAAGATCATGTCAATGCTTGTAAAGATCTTAAAGTTATGGGTATTAGACATGACCTTTGGCAAGATGAAAATGGAAAATACCCTTTAGCTATCTTTACAATGATAGATCAAGTTAAGAAGGCATTTCTAACCACTTTAAGGAATATTATGGTGCCAGATGGCTATTCAAGCAACATTTCTAGATGCATTGATGTGGATAGTCTTAAACTTAATAGGATGCTAAAAAGTCACGATTGCCATGTATTGATGGAGTAATTGCTACCACTAGCTCTGCTAACAGGGTTGCCCCATGGGGTAGAGGTAATTAAGTTGTGCTCATTCTTTAGATAATTATGTGGTAAAGTGTTGAGTGTTCCTGATTTAAACAAATTAAGACATCAGATTGTCCTCACATTATGCCACATGGAAATGTTATTTCCCCCTACTAATCTTCATAGTGATGGTTCACTTGGTTGTTCACCTTGTTGAAAAAGTTAAGCTTAGAGGTCCTATCTACTATCGATGGATGTATCCTATAGAAAGGTAAATTAACTTGGGATTATATCTCTTTAGTTTAGTTTTAGTAATATAAAAATATGTTACTAATTGCATTTGCTTTGTTCTGAAAAAATAGGTATTTAGGTTAATTGAAATCTTATGTACGTAACAAAGCACAACTAAAAGGTTCTATAGCGAAAGGTTACCTTATGTAAGAGATTCTTACTTTTTGTTCATGATATCTAAATAACATTGAGACAAGATGGAATTGACCTCGTTATGTTGATGATGAGCCTGATACTATTTTACCTAAATCACTAGTAATCAAGTTGGAAAACCAATTGGTTGTTATTCATATTTTACTCTAACATCTATTGAGAAGTTATAGGCTCATAGACACGTGTTAATCAATTGCCCTACAATTAATTGCTATCTTCAATGAGTAATTCTTAAACTTGCATAGTAATTTAGTCCGTGTTGTTGTATGTCTAATACGATAAATCTATACAGGGAATTTAGAAATATTGTCAAGAGGCAATTGAGGAGTTGTATTAAAAATGCTACTGAAATAGACAAAAAAGTTCATAGAGAGTTTGTCAGTTGATTATTTAGTTGTGTGAGTAAATCATTACTTTGTGCTAGTTTATTGAGTATTAGTTGGTAATATGCACATGACTTGCAATTGAAATTTTCATTTTTAGATTGACAAAAATTACGACAATCTAAGTGAACCAGATAAAGCTATTTTTCTTAACCTTGCTCAAGGTCCTACCAACCAAGCTAGAAGGTTAATTGCTTATAATGTTAATGGATACAAATTTTGAACATTGGCTCGAGACAAAGGATTAAAAACTCAAAATAGTGGAGTTTTTGGCACATTTGGAACAAGAAGTTACTCAAGTAATAATGATGCCCAAATGTAGTTTGAAGGGTATGGAAAATTGATAGACATTATTGAGCTATAATGGCTTGTTCACAGTTCCTTTGTTAAAATGTGAATGGACTAATACTACAAATCCAAGAGGCATGAAAACTAATAAGTTAGGCATTACATCTATTAACTTTGCAAGATTAATACATACTGGTGCGCATGAAGATGATGAACCATACATAAAAGCTTCTAAAACTCAAATGGTTTTTACGTGGATGATGAGAAGGAAAAAGGATGGAGCATACCAATTCATTTAAAGTCAAGAGACTTATTTGACATGAGTTTTGATCATGAAAAGATGATGGCTTCTAATACGGCTTATCTATTGCAAAACTTCGAACATATGTTCCCTGATGATACCATGCATATTGAATTGGTGAGACTTGCTACAGATGGTGATCCTTCAAGTATGAACATTAATGAAAATGTTGATGATGATATTGAGGATGCAGTTTTTTAGTATGTATGTGTAATTTCATTCTTGTGTCTTTAAACGTTCTTTGTGGTACAACACATAAATTGATGTTTCTTTGAATAAAATATTTTATTTTTCAATTTACATCTTGCATAGCCATGACCACTACTTCTTTGTTCATTTCATGTGCTAATTCATCTCTTACATCAGTAGTTGTTGTAGTAGCTGGACTGGTTGGGGCCAACTTTGTTCAGACAACTCTTAACAAATTAGGATTCCATGATCCTATTGCCCGAGGAATAACAACTGCATCAAGGTACAAGAATTCAAAACAACTCAAAACTTAACAAAATTTGAGTAGTAGTTAACTTTGCTAGTTATATGTATTAATACATGCACTTTGTTAGTTATGCAGATTGATGTGATTTGCGAATAATTATCCTTGGACAAACTGGTTTCTCATACTTATCCACTATGATTTTTTAGATGTACTATGGAATATTCTGTTTGGTTGGATTTTGAATCGATCCGTGGAGATTCAATTTATTGATAACAATTTTGTATTCAAGTGCTTTGGTTATTTTGAAGACAATTTCAGAGTTTTGAAGGATTTTAATCGTTTTACTTCTATTTCTTTTGTCATTTTTTTTGCTTTAATTTTCTGAGGATTTTTTAAGAATTTCACTTTTCTTTTGTAATTCTTGTAGAACTAATTCATATATATATATATATATATATATGCACATATGTTAGCATAGGTTGATGATGATTAATTTTTAGGAAATAAAGTTGAGAGGTTGAGAAGAAAAAAAATAGATGGTTAGAGTGATAGAACAAGTTTTTGTTGGCATAGAGATATAGATACAAATAGAGTAGTAGAAGTTTTCAATTCTTCTTTTCCTCATACTGGTCATTTTTCAAGAATGATGAGGCAGGTTTGATTTGTTGTTCTTGCATACTTGGTTTTACTTAGTTGATCATATTTTCATTCATGGGTTTTGTTCGACAAAGTGTTTATACTTGTGTGCATAAGTATTTTCAGCTGTAACAAAGATTTTTTTTTCCTATTTTTTGGGGTAATTTGCTATGTTAGGATTAAAATAAAATTTTTAACTTAGTTGTGGTGATGGGTTTTTTCTGAAAGTTTCTCTTAAATGGGGTTTTTCTTGTTTTATATGGTGATTGTAAAGACTTAGTCTGTTGTTCTCGTCATTGATTTTCTACTTGTAATGACTGTCAAACATAGAGTCCACTGGGTTATTAACTCATGCACTTTTGCGTTTTTCTTGATTTCTATTGAGAAAATTAATTATCATGCACCATGCATTTTTCCTTTTACTTTTTATCACTTGAAAAATCAATCTTTTTCCTTCCCTTTTTGATCATTATAATCAAGAAGCTCTTCCAGCAGCTTATCATCTAAGTACTCGAACTTGAACACATGTCTCCTATGCATGTTTTTTATTGTTTTACATCTTTTCTCACAGACTTTGCTTTGCTGATTTTTTCTTTTCTTTTATGGTATCATGGCATTTACAACATGTGAAAAAAAATATTAGCATACTGGATGTTTATTAGCTTTGCTCCTAGAATAGCTAGGCTTCAACTTCCTTTAATGATATTACTTGATTTAAATGATAAACACTTTGAAACAAGACAGATTCTGGTTTTGCAATGTGGGCTTTCTTCCAAGCTACATTGAAATTTATTATCCTTAGTGTTACCTAATGGCAAATAATGGATGAAAGTATTCGACCTTGTAGTGTTACCTAAAATTTATTAACCTCAATATTTTGTAGATATGCCTAGGTGAAAAAGACATGCATCTAGGTGTCAGTCTATACTTACACAGGTTCATTCTCAATTTGAGGGCCTAAGTGATATTGGTGCTCATAGTGAGCCAGTAGTTGCGTCAGAACCAACGACTTGGATAGATCCATCTACTTAGCTAGGGTCACATGATAGTCTTGACCCATCCACTTAGCCTAACTCATGTGATGAGCTAGATCAACCTTTTTCAAAAGAAAAAAAGTAATAAGTATTGGTATGTTGGTTTGATAGGTATGTGGTTTGCTAACTTACTAGTAGTTTTGATTTAATATTTTTAAGTTATATTTTCGCTAAATAATACTTTTTCTATTTTACTTGTTAGATGAGAACGGTGAAGCTAAAGAAACGTGTCTTAAGGTTCAAGACGTGTTTGTGCTTTCTCCTGATAAAAAGATTGTTTTAGATTAGAATGAATTGGGCCAACCTATTAAAGACTCAGGGGCACAGCTCGGGGTAATTCTTAGACATGTTGCTAGTAATTTTAATTACTTTCCAATTAGTTATGAGTAGTGGCCTAAGGTTCCTTCAAGCCATAAAGAACAAGTTTGGAACAACTTAATAAAGGTATGAATTATATTTTTTGAATGAAATTGGTTTTCTTATTGTTTACTATTTAATACTTTAAAATGTATTATTTCATTTTAGGAAAAAACTTATTGTTAATGATGGATCAAACAAAGATTACATTATGGGAAGTTTGGGAAGGAAATGGAGAGATAATCATGTGAGGTTGTTTGCCAAACATTATGATTCATCATTTGGTTGAGAAGCTAATATTGAGAGGCATCCAGAAAACATTCATAGATATCAGTAGGCCTCTTTTCTAAGCTATAGATTGAGTGACTTAACAAAGGCAATAAGCATTCATTATAAATTCTAAAACAATATTTACTATTTGTTGAAATTATTGTTTTTTCTAATTATGTAGGAGATGTGTGCTAGAAATGCTTTAAGTCAATGCTAGCAAACAATTCCTCACAATCTTGGATCAAAGATACTAGCCAGAAAGAAGGATGAAATAGTATCAACTTATCTATTCATTTTTACTTCTAAATACTAAATTGATTAATTTAAAATGTTAATAATTAAGTATAAAATATTAGGAAATTTAAACTAGGTGACCTTGCAGTAGAGTAGAGTTGTATGCTATTGCCCACAAGAAGAAAGACAGTTCTTTTGTTAATGATGAGGCTAGCCAAAAAGCTGTAAGTACAATGTGTTGTATATTTTTTTGTATATTGTTATTAAAATAGTGTATATTATAATATTTAAAAGTTTAGATAATATTTAATATAATGTGTAGGAAAAATTACGTGTGCAAACTCAGACCAACTCTGAAAGTGATGCTTTCATGAATGTCTTCGAAAAAGAGCACCTAGGACGTGTTTGAGGTATGGGATTTGGTGTATGCACATCTAAAGTCTTTGGATCAACTAGTGGTTCTTGAGAATGTTCATCTAGCAATTTCACATTATTAAATGTTAAAGTTGAATGTCTGGAGAATGAGATTACAACATTGAAAGATACATTGAACTCAATAATGTCTTTTCTAATTCAACACTTTGGAGGTCAATTGCTGACTAGTTTTCCCAATATCGATCAGGTAAATCAATCAATTAGAACTATTTATACTTTGTTTGCCTGTTATGGAATTGATTTGAGTGTCGTATGAATGTTAGTTTTTTCTATAGGATTCTAGTAATGCATATAGTTTATATGTTCGAGATATTTTGGATTTTTTCTTTTATTGGAATTATTTGATGTGTTAGAGATTAGAGAGATTTGGTGAGATGTATATAAAAATTATCTTGAATCATTTCAGTTGTTCAAATTAAAATAATATTATCTAGTTTTCCATATTGGCATGTAAGAACTTGCAAGTATTGTCGACAACTAAAATTTTAATTGATATTTCTGAGTCTTTATCAATATTGATATTTTATATTAATTTTAATTGCAAGACAAAGATTTAGACTCACAAGTACCTATAAGGTGCTCGTCCTCAAACAATCATGACCCATAAAACCAGGACCCATCATCTCATGCCTAGCTAATATGTTATTTTGATATAATTGAAGTTATATTCTAATAGTCGAATCATATAACGTGGATAAGAATTGTTATAATGGGTGTTGATGCATCTCTTATCGTCCCACCATCAGATAGGTCGACTGCACAATCAGTAAATATGTGCCATAGCGGGTGGTATAGGGGCGCTCTGAATACACTAAAATAGCTCTGCATGATAGTCTCCTACATGAGGTACATTACAATTTTCAATGAGAATCGTTATCTGTGTAGATATGTATAATACATTATGTAAAATAAAAAAAATGGTAAATTTAACTTATATTCACAACACACGCCCAATACTGAATGTCAACATGCACCACCATGGTGTCGGCATCATGTTGCACCTTAAGTATAGTCATGTACTCTACAAATGCATAGTAGCGGCCATACAGCTACTAAATCTTCATCTTCACCTCATCAACTGTCCTCTCATCTATAAGCACCTCAACATTAGAGATGTCACAGAATGGCACAACATTCATCAAGTAAGTGATTAGGATACCCTTCTCCTAAGGCCTACAGTAGGGATCATGAAATATATCATGTGCAGGCACATTACAAGTTGGTCATATCCAATGGGACAATCCCAGCATCGTCCGTGGTCATACTGTTAATATTGTGATCCAAGTAATAAATGACAACTAATAAATTTAACATTAAACTGATCATGTCCATTCATCATGTGTGATACACACTACCAACAATTATAAGAAGTTGAATAGTACATAAAGAAATTATAGGGTATAGTCAATCGATACATAATAATAATACATTACAAAATACAATAAAATCAAAATGATGTAGGTGGTTGGTCCGGTGTACAACTCATACTAACTTCGCTCATGTGAGGTGAGCTACGATATCTTGATAGCCTTGTACTAATTCATCAAACAATAACAAACCATGAAATGATAGGGACAACTACCGAACCCATATGGATGCCGCAGTCTAAGCAAATAGGCATATCTGCTCTAACTTTAGTTGATCGAAAACATGGGATGTCAGGCCTAGATGACCTCTGCAATTGCAGAGAACTACATGATCCGCTTCAACCTAATACCCTACCTGTACATTTCTGTCAACCCAATAATTGACCGTCACGTCTCTCAGGCTAGCGTGGGGAAGGAACATTTCATTGTGGTGTGGCACAAGCATAAAAATCTCAGATAAGAGGTCGTATCTTGTCTCTGCATACAGCCAATAGCGCTCAGCAAGTCAGTATCTTTGCACACACATTACAAAGATAATTTTACTAATGAACCACACATAATTATGCAAAATTAAAATGTATAGATGATACTGCACACTATTTTAACTGTTTGGAGCTCCGATCGCATATGAGTAGGCAAAAAAATATCACTGAGTGATGGCTTATAGAAGATATCTAGATTTTTAATGATTGCCTTCATAGTGTCGTGGCACTCCTTAAGGTCATCAAATTTCTTTCTTACAAATTCTACCATGTATGAATGATGAAAATTCCTGTCAAGTTTGTTTTTTATGTTAGGCATGTATATTTGTACGTACAGCTCATTTGTCAGCAAGTTCATTGTGTTAGCATCAAGAAGCATATGCATGAACCACTCCACGACATCAAGGCCCCATATAATTGCCATGTCATTACTGGCACTATCCACCAAGGCACCCTAAGATGTACCTACATAGTTTGGGAACCGTATCAAGAAGGAATGAGTACCTAAATATAACATATAAGTACTATGCAATAAAGCACGACTGAGTAGTCGATGCTGCCTATACAAACCAATTCCTCTCTAAGTATAGTATTTGCCCATATGAAGCTGCCTGGGTGCCCAAGTCCAGCGAGGCATCAGAAAAAAATAATGTTCGTAGCTCTTTTTTGTCATGACCATGTTGACTAGTTTGGGGCCGCTACCGCATGCGTATATAAGGGGATCATATCTACTCATTCTTTAGCAAAACCATAACCACAATCTCATTATAATTAGATCAAAATAATGAATGCTTTTTTTCATATTACAACAAGATGATACGAAATAAAGATAATGCACATTAGCAAATGGCAAGACACAGTCATTCAAACACCTAGTATTAGCACATCGCAATCATAATGTTCAATACACACTTGGAGTCATAAATAAGTTCTAAAAAAGAAAATGCGCATTAACACACATACTACATATTATGGTGGCATTTTGAATTCAGTATAAACTTATTATTGCCTCTCGATCCACATCCATTATGCTAGACCATCCCAAAATTCAAATTATGCTTGTATCTCTTGCTGGTTTAGGTGACTATAGTAATTGAAGGTCTTCCAATTGGGGTCAAGTTCAGAGTCTGGTGTGCTAAATATATTGTCATCTTGACAAAACTTATGGATGAAATTATACAGCACACAGCATGCAATGATAAAATTAGTTTGTCGAGCAACCATGTAACTGGGCATACCCCAAGCTAAATTGGGAACCTCTTATTAAGAATCTTGAAGGTGCATTCTATGGTGTTCCTCAGTCAAGCATGGTGATGGTTGAATAGCTCTTTAAGCTTATAGTATGATAGGGTACCATCGAATTGTTGGAAGTGGTATCAGGATTGTCCATCATAAGAAATACATATAATTCGTGAAGCCAACATCGACTAGGTAGTACTTTCCTAAATTATAATATCAAAATTTGTTAGGGTTGGCTACGCAGTTATTGTACAATAATAAATTTTGAATGATACCCGATTTACGAATATGTAAAGTTATTAAAATCGAATCGTGATACTTGGTGGGGGAAAGGGAAAGGCATGGTCACTTTGGATTGCATTCAGCAAGACCTATGCATCATTGGCATTCCCCTTCCAACCCGCATATACATACATAAATATTTGGTCAAAGTCGGTTATAGTGAGGACATTTTGAGATACCTTTTCTTTTTGGGAACAATATGCATTTTGTCTATGAGCCAGGACCTAGGCACATAATAATGTGTCATCGATTGGCCCTACTGCACCCTATAGATCAAATGTGAGTAGTTCTGGTACAATATAATATTTATTGGATTGTATAGTCAGAGCTGATCCTTTAAGTATTCCATATCTAAAATTATAGGAAAAAGTTGGGATTTTACTAAATCTAATTAGACACCTCATTAAAATTTGGGGGAGTAATGAGCTTAGGCGCCAACATATTAAGCACTTTGATCACATGATGTATATGGAGATTAATTATCTCTAGTGAGTGTTGGAAGTGTTCCATGGTATTCCTTTGTCTCTGGTGTCTGCCAATTGTCTGCATAAACATTGCAACCTCTTTAGTTGGTGATACTCGATACTATTGCATTAGAGGTAATCCCCCACAACTGGTTAATTCATGGACCAATCTCATGAAGGTGGGTTTCATCATGCATAGATTATCATAGAATCGGTCAGGATGGCCATCCATTATCTCGCTAACCCAATCCACACCATGGAGCGCAGATGCGTTATGTGGCATTTTATCAACATATAGATTAGGTAACAAGATATTTGTAATGAATAATAGATCGTCTGCTTTGTCTGATACATCTCTATGGGTGTGCTTGGTGATCTTTCACTAAACTCTAGCTCATCATCATGTAGTGGAATCAAGCTCAATTAACATGCCATCTACGTAAAGAAAATAGGTATTACATGTATTGTGAAAGTTGATAAAGATACAGTACATTGCTGTGTCATAGAAATCTATATAAGATGCGATTACGTGATACTAAGTTAGGTATAAATAAGGTCATACATACCAAAGCATTAGTAAATGAAATAAACAACAATAATTAATCACACAGACAAGCAACACAAGTACAAGTACAATAGTTGATCATTAGGGGAATAGGAAAAGAGACGGTTGGTCTAATTGCCTAGGAACTCAACCCACAGGCGCTTCTCTCTATCATCCAATTGTAGGAAGAAGGTCCACATTATGGCAGTCTGGAAAGCGTTGATAGCCTTTCCAAATAAGTGGTTTAGTAGGCCATCTAGGTGATGCATTGCATTAACATACTCAACAATAAAGGATCGGGCCCAACCCCCTCAAACTTTGCATCCATTATGCCATCCCATTTGTTTAGGGTGTCCTCCAATTGATCTTACCTATCTCTTTCATAGAACTTCATTTCTTTGCCCTTTCTCAGTCGGGATAAATCCTCCCCTTAAGTATTGACAGTGTCGTCAAAGTTATCACGCGATGAAGCGGAATGATTTGACCCACCAGTACTGTCTCCGATCATATTATCGCTCCCACTTTGATTACTGTCTATGGCTAGATGGGGCATAAACTAGCATTGGAGCCCGAGGTAACATTATTTGAGAACATTTCAGTACAATAATTGTAGCATGGTAAGTCGTGGTCCATCAATGAGGTATGGTTCAAGTGCTCCTGTAATAGCAGAAATAGCATTCAGATACCCGAGTATATGATAACACCATAGTAGTATTAATAGAACATAAGTATATCACAAGCCAGTGGGCGATGCAATCCTCAGTAGCTATGATCATGTTTCGATCGTAATTCCATCCATGACCTATACTATTTGTTATTAGTGAATGAAACAATAGCCACGATGCACAGAGTCTGTTCTAATTTTGCTTTAGTTGCTCCACATTCATCCTATGACAAATCTTATTCCAAGTGTACATTGAGAATGTTTAACAATTTTTCATTGATAAATGGCCATCGCACATTTCCTGACCTACTCCTACCACCTAATTGGGTATCATGTGATCCGTCATCTCCATATGATGGGGTATGACCATAAGGATCCATCTATGGAATATTTTATTGTATGACATGCCGATAAAAATGACATTTAAGCTAAAATGGGAGCAATGGTATATCAAATATATAACAAATATGAAAATGAAAGAGGAAGCAAATATTATGGCATCCAAGCTAGGTACATGGAATAGTTACAATAAACCACATAAACTCAGCTGCTATACGCCATCTTTCATATTTGCAGTATCAGAAATGGGAATAAACCATATATGTATGGTATTGCATGATGAAATACATGTTATATGATGCAAGATAAAAACATTGCAAGTTCTCCACATTAAGGGAAAATAACTTAAAACTACTTCAAATAAATATTCTAATCAGTACCCTTATTTTTATTAAGCTCTTGAAACAGTCAGTAACCTAATATCATTAAGAAATATAATGACATAGATCTAATGAAATCAATATTTACTCATTTCATGTGTATACTTTCTTTCGTAGGTCATTCATAGTTTAAAAACTGCAAGTTTTGAATCATTATATTTGTATATGTATACAAATGATATATACATATGTCTACACATATATGCATATTTATAATTTATATAAATATAGTACCTATTTTACATATACTAGTAAATACATATGCACATAATACTATTAGTCATTTACAAAATAGTAATATATATTTATTGTATCCATTATTTTTAAATTATATTACTATCTGCAATGTTTGGTGTCAACAACTTTTGTATGTTCATTTTTCTATTTATTGTAATTACTAGTTTGGATTAATTCGTATATGGTAAAATAAAGTTCTTTCATATACATACACATAAATGTATTTATATTATGTATCAATATCTTATTCATATATAAAGAAATAATATTATTTGTTATCGGTGATATATATAAAAGTAAATTAACGGTAGCCCAATACAAATAAAATAAACTTGTTTTGTAATATATACTTTACGCTATATTTTTGACAACATTCATGTTCATCATATTGACTATGATATATAATTATTTTCAACATCTTCAAATGTGTGAAGTTGTGTTATATTTTATATTACATATGTTTTTATATGTCAATTATTTATATGTTTTTAATATATAATGTTTTATGTTAATTGCCAAAATTGTTCAATTTATAAATGATATATAAAGATAATAAGTGATATAAATAATTGCGACATATTATTATATCTATTATATATATGGTCATAATAATTAAAATTTATTATATGGCATTTTCCAATTGGCCGAGTATTTTTGACCCTATGTTGTATTATACTTTTCCAATCATTTCTCTATTATAACATTTACTATAGGTTTATTGTATATATATCTTAGCTGCACATTTTTGTAATATAACTATTAAGGGTGAGAATAAGCTAGGCTAGGCTTTACTTTAAATGGCCAGGCCTATTGCATAAAATGTAAGCCTAAGCCTAATCTATTAACTAATATAGACTTTTTTTTAAGCCTGACCTAGCCTTTTTAATTAATAAAATTAATTAATATAAAATATAAAAGCAAGTATATATGTATTATAAATATTTAAATATATATTATAATATAATTAAATTATATAGGTAAGCCTAATAGACTTTATAGGTTTTTTTAAAAGCCTGTATCTAACCCTTTTAATTAAATAGGTTTTTTTTAAAAACCTAAATTTGATCTATTTATTAAATAGGCTAGGCCTCAAATAGGCTAGGTTGTAGGCCTCTCACAGGAAGCCTAGTCAATTTCCAGCCCTAATAACTATTTATGCTAGCCAAAAAGTTATTTCAATATATCAATACTATTTTTCCCTTTAGTTAAACAATATCTAATATATACTATATAATATATGAGTAAGTTATAGTTGACACTATATATGGGCAATTTTTATAGATTTTGTTTGTATAAATATTTATGTATATATAGAAGTACATGTACATGTACTAATGTAATATACACATATGTGCATGAAGTATATATGTAGCCCCATAAAGCAGGAATATTAGGGGGGCAAGCAAGGGCCACTACCCCCCACCCCCATCAAAGGTTCGTTACAATAATATATATATCTATATATTTATCTAATTAATTTAATACATATATAGGTAACAAAAGGATGTATTTAATATTAGTCAAAAGTAATCAATTTTAATATTCATTCATTAACTATTTTTATGGGCCTTAAATTAAAATTTGATTATCTTAATTATTGAATTAAATTGAATTGGTTTTTAATTAAACATAAAATTAAAATCAATTAATGATACATATTCTATCTATTTTATTTGCTAAAATTCAAAACAAATTCGTAGGCCATCATTGTTAGTAATCAAGTGAAGACTCTTAGGTTAGGTTAGTTAAGGCATTTGTACTTTAGGTATTGAGAAAATATTATAGGAATTTATACATTATTGAAAAATATGTGTACAGATTGGCAATAATTCACATTATTATAATTGCTTTGTGGAACCACTACTAATGGTTTAACATATGTAACAACCCAATGTTAAATGAATAATGAAGACACTTATATATGAAAATATGATATTAATAGCAAAAAGCGAATACCATAATGTAATAATCCTCATAAGTTTTCTCCAACTACAAATACTATAAACCATACACTTTTATCTCAACATCTCATGTATTAAAGAAAATGTCGCAAGTGTTGAAAATAAAAAATAAAGAATTAAAAATATAAAAGAAAATACATGCTATGACTATAAAATCCAAAATATAAACACACGAGTTGGTGAAGGTATGTCCATGAGCGTGGACAAATAGATATATCTTCTTCAACACCAAATACAATTGAGCAAAGGTCTTCCTCAACCAGCCAGTAAATAAGAAATGGGAAAAAATGTTGGATGCAGATTTTTAGAACCACACCAACACAATACGATGTGATCCGATGCAAAGCTCCATCATTTTGGTTATGCACAATCATTCCTACCCACCATAGATGTAAGAACCAATTGAGATGGCACAAACTAGACAAATTTGCAAGGTCAAAAAAGAATGATAGATTGCACTGGAACTAGCAGTGAGTAAACTGGTTAATGTGTGGCTAAACCAGCTTACCAATAAAATGAAGCATGACACAAGTGGAGACATAATAGTTGTGCCACAAAAATAGAACTTAGACAGCACTATCTGCATTTACATGTACTGTACATGACGGTTAACCAATCTAAACCAACACACCTTGCAAATCTAATACTAAAAGTGACTAAAAACGCCAATATCATGTGCAAAATGCCCTGCTCAACATGAACCTAATGATAGTGACTTGTGCTACACATGGATTGACTAAGAAGAAACAATGTAAGGTCAGGTTTGGAAAATTTGAGGGAGTGATTGTGCTTGGACACAAGTGAAGACAAACATGAGGGATAGATCTATGTTGTAGTACAAGAACAAAGGTGCACAATTAAAAACTTCCAAAAAACAAAGCAATGTAGCTCTGCCAAAATCTTAAACATATCCAACAACAACTTCCATGTTGGATTTTAGCAATCTTGTGCTAAGGAATGCAACATAAGGTAGTTGCATAAGCTTAACAACACTTTATTAAATACCCCCAACAAATGCTCCATACATCAATCTTAAGTGGTCACCATGAGGGAATGACTTATTTCTCCATTTTTAGCATAGAGAAACCCTAGACGTGATGCCAAACATTCTAACAGCTCCAATAGGGAAGAACATAGAGAAGAGCATATGAACAAGCACAAAAAACCATTTAATATTAGCATTACACTCAACACCATGTAAAACTCAAACATGTAGCATGATGCTAAAAACATAAGCCAATGTACAGAGTACATAAGGGATTAAGCATGGTAAGTGTCATAGGAATAACTTACTGATGAACTATAAGAACTTTTGATTGGGGAATGTAGTATAGGTCTCAATATTGGCTTCAAGTTGGTATTGGAGGTCGAGAATTTATCCTTGAAAGAGCTTGTAGAAGCTGTTGATTTAGATGAGGAAAATTAACTACAAAAAATGCTAGAAAGTGTAATTTATAAGGCTATATGTATAAGGATTGTATTTACCTGCCATTGTTGAGAGTTTTTTAGGAACAAGAGGTATGTGGATAGAGTATACTTGGAGAGATGAGAGATCAAGAAACAGTTGAGTGAATAATATGCAAAAGAGGACTTCTTAATAGGCCATTGTAGGGTATGTGAGGGTGTGGGAATGGGAATGACTAAAAGAGAAAGACAATACTTTATAGATGAAGTCCAACTGTTGGTTAATAGTGTGCCCCTACATCATGCACAGTAATAGACTAAACACCATGAAATGACTACTTTCACAAGAAAAACAAGAAATGTAGAATCTGAGAAACAAGTAGCGAAGGATACAATGCACAAAATTGCATAATATAGCATGTTGGGAATCTAGGAAAGTCTAAAATTATGCAGCCTTATTGATAATAAACCAAGGCTGCCATACAGTGAGGAAAGACAAAAAAGATTCACATGCCTCTTTTGCAAAGACAGCCACTAACATGATAGCAATTGACATAGTGGAGAATGATACACAATAGTGAAGTAAAACAGAAAAGATTGCCATTTGAACATCCAAAATAAAGACAGACGACCCTCCAACCCCAATAATATAACATATTATAGTCATAATATTACAAATTTTTCCATAGTAGTCAACCTAATTACAGTCCAATATGTACAGAATAAATAAAGAAAATCCTAAACTGTAAGCCCAAGCAAACCATATGCAAATCAGCACATTATTAATCCTCTATTACCCTTGCATTCAAACTTTATACCTTCAAGTTTTTGGAGATAACATATAAATGCTTAGGACAAATAAAAAAACAAAGATAAACCCCAAGGCGCATGACAGTTATCATACTTTGATGAAATAGCCACACATAGGAAAAAAACTGATAGATCCCTATGCATTAAAATGGAGTTTCATGTTCTTCTAAATAACCCAAGCACAAGGTTAGCATACCAACACACAAAATCTATGGAATGTGAAAAATCAAACATAAATCAACTTTGATATGTCATCACATTATGTCACCATAAGCACCCCTCACATTCGAATTTCTAAGTAAAAAATACTCACATTAAAGTTAAGGGAATGATGAAAAAATGATGATAGCAGAAATCCCCACCAACACAGACACCAAATCATGAAAAATAGAAAGATCCAAACAAAAATTTGACCCCAGCACCAAAATAAGAGCATAAGAATTAAGCCAAACTTATGGGTTCACAATATCATACCAACGATTATCCAACCTACTGCACTACATCGAGCATGTAGCACATCAGCCAAAACCTTTGCAAGTGTTTACCTCCATAAAACCTTTAGAGGACAAATCATCAAAATAATGTATCAACACACAATGATTGCCATTGAGATATGATGGTTCTATTTCTCAGACGAAGAGCACAAAGGCAGCCTAGAGTACCCAAACGCATCATTTTCCCCTTATCATTTCCTTTCTTAAAATTAGGGATGGTGACTTAATGCGTGGGTTTGGTTTTTTTGTGGCATAAATCAGTCTCGGCATCACCAAATGTGGAGATTACAGTGAAAAAATTTAGGAGATGGGGAAGGAGTGAGGGAGATGGTGAGAGAGGAGACAACAAAGAGAGGGGTGAGATGAGTTTGATAGGAGATAAAAAGCTGGGGAAGGTCAAAGCATTGGGGACTACAAAATGAAGAGGCATAATTGTTTTTTTCATTTGCATTGAAGGTTTTTTGGGGTTTATACTATAGCAAAAAATGGCAAAAAATGAGTGGTATGTTCGGGCATGTTCTCCTAAAATAAGTTTGTTCTGGGAGAACATATCTAAACATTGCCTTAATTTTTTAGCAGTGGGCCTAACAATGTAATTATGACGTGGCATGATGATTCTTAATATTTGTATCAAAACACAGATAACCTAACCTACATGTCTACATTTGGAGTTAGGTAATATTTTTGTTTACTTTTGGCATAACAACTACAGTGACTGGAGATCTTTTAAAGTAGCCAGCATAATATTTCTCTAATCTCTAGTGATCACTAGAGCATCATCATGGACAACATCTATCTCTCCAAAAAAAATCTAGATCACCAAAGGTTATGGCAATGTGTTTGGGCTCAAATTTATAAAGATTGGCGCACCAAAGTTGTTTTGTCCAAAAGGAAGGAAAGCTAGCCCAAATGGCACGAGCTTATCCAAATGAGACTTGGAGATTTGACAAGGAAGTATTCAGAATTGAATGAAAAAACAAAAGATTGATGGACTATTGGGGGAGGCAGGAACTCTAATTAATTATAAAAATAAAATTAAATCTACTTGAAACTCATATGAAATCTTTGAGTGTAGTGAGTGCTATATATAGCAATTACACAAAAACTTTTTGACTACTGGAATGGGTTCTAAGAAGTATATAATTGTGAATATGCCTCACTTGAGAAGGATGCAAGTTTTTGATGAAGAAAGCTATCTCTTAAAATAGTGGACACTTCTAAGAAATTAAATATTACATCTCACAGGTAAAGTATTTACACTAAAAGTTACAACTGTGTTATATGGTTGGATAGCACCTTTTTGGAAATATTTTTCAAAGGGATGCAAATACTCAAAATTGTTAATTAAAATAAAATAATTATTTTAAATAAACTCCATAAAAAAAGAATTATAATTGTTTCGCCCACACTCACATCCCATCTCGAACTAAACTTAGTCTAGCAATTAGGTGGAAGAGCAACACATGTACTTGTGTAGGCTTTGGATAAAACTTACCAACATGTAGATTCTTTGGTTCCTAATATTAATGGTACCCCTTGACTTGGGGCTCAAACCTATGTCCAAAACCAACCACAAATAAGTTGATTACTTGGCTTAATATTTTCATTGTGGGATAGAGATATTCATCACACTTGATAGCTCAAAATCCTTATTAATTTACAAACTTTAAACTCAATTTAGCGATTCACCATTTGTTCAATCTTGACAAATAAATAGATCAAAAATTCTCCTCAATAAGATAAACACATTAGTAAATAATTCACTACATTTTGATATGTTAAGTCATTTAAATTTTTAGTATAAAATTGATTAGTCAGCTTGGGTTAAAATCTAAAAATCCTTACAATCCCCCAAATGAACGAAAAAATTGTCTCTTCAATCATGCATATGAATGCAAGAACATGAAAGAGTTTCAACTAAATGATACTACATTGCGAGAGGCAGCTTTTGACTTTGAATTTTTCCTAGTAAAAACTCATAAACTATCAAGTGTACTTGCTAATTGTGGATGTGATGTCTTGAACTATTCAACTTTTGTGTATATCAACACAATAAATATGCATAATACCACTCAATAGTCAATTTGAGATTCTTATTATTATGTTTGTTTTACCCGTAAAGAATTCTTAATTTTTAATGAGTACTTAATGAGAATTCAGTCTTATAATATTTCCATGGGATCAACTATAATCATCACCTATATAGCTAAATTTTTGTTAAGATATCCATGTTGCATTCCCACTAGTGGTCATCAAATTGGCAATATATCGACCGAAATAGGGAAATTGGAATTGGAACAAAAAATATCATTCCATCGCGATGGTGTAAAATGGGACTATGTTAGGAATGACCAAAATCAGCCCATTTATCACCGATACACCACTACACACGGAGAAATTATATCTTCACAACAACTCAAAATGAGAAGGTGAAATGAACTCATGATTCTTGCTACATCCGTTGTTGCTCAAGTGACCCAATTTTTTGAAAGGGTTCAGTCCATTCAAAAAGCAATGCCAAAGTCCAGGGGAGATTAATTCCCAAGGGAATTCCTCTGAAATCTGCAATGATTATTTGGAAGATTTTAACAATGATGACGAAGGTGATTTTGAATTTAGGTATGGAATGAGAACTAGTGGTGTTGCTAGTGATGAGATTGTTGTTATTTGTTGCCAACCATATAAGTTGGTTTGAGTGCTTTGAGTCAAGCAATGTGGGCTTATGGACTAATTTTTGCAATTTATCCCAAATTAGAAGGGTCATCATCGCAATTCTAATTTCTGCAATTTGTTAGCTAGAATGGTAAAAAGGAGAAGAAATTGGTAGGATAGAAATTTGCTTGTGGTCTTGCGGATAATTAAGGAAAAAAACACTAGAAAAATTTTCTTTCTAGTTCAATTGTGGTAGGAATTTTTGGCATGCGATTTTCTAAAAAAGTTGTAGCAGTCTTTCAAGTTCAATTGTGGTAGAAAATCAAATGGCATGTGATTACCAAAAAGTAAAATGCAAACCATTTCCAATTCATTGTTTGGTAATGTCTAATCCATTATTTAGTGTATTAGAAAGAGTACTTAATCCAAATCTCACTCCTGAAAAGTTGTCTAGCTAAATCTCGTGGCATATCATTGTGAGTGGACTAATTTACTTCAGCTTTGAGAAGAAACATGACTAAATTTCTGAAAATTTTGAAATCTAGAAACAAAATGAAACTATCTTCATCATTCATAATCTAAATTATTTCTGAAAATGCAATAATTTTACTTTTATTCAAAAATAATAATAATAATTTTGCAATTATTTGTGGGTGTGCTACGCCTATAAATTCAACTCTTGGCTATATAAAAGCTACACCTATAAATACAATTCATCCCACGACCGTTCTTCTACAAACTCTCGGCATAGAAAATTTCTTCCTTCACAATAAATAAACAATGCGTTTATAATGATATAAAATTATTAATTGTTTAAGGCTTCTTATCTTGTTGCCCTTATAGGTGATAGTATCGCTCACTTAATTACTTCTTCTTTTTCAATTGCAAATTTAAAATATTATTAGATTTATAATTATTCAAATGAGATTGATAGAATTCTTTAGTTACTAATTATATTTATGTCTACATTTTGTTTTCAAATTTTATTAATATTTTATTTTGTGTATATTTTATGATGGCTCCAAAATGAGATGTTGGCTAGGATTTTGGTGATCTAATTGGTAATGGTTGAAAAATTATAAAATATAAATATTGCAGCAAAGTTATTAATGGTGGAATAACATGATTAAAGCAACATATTGCACATGTGTTAGGGAATGTGGAGTCATGTATAAAAGCCTCCAAAGATGTATCACAAATGCTTTGAAAGCATATTCAAGAATCTAAAACTGCTATAAGTATAGTTTGAGAAGAAACCACGGATGGATATGCACTTGGTAGTGAAAATAGTAGCAAAATGAGGATGAATTTCGCAGTGGCTATATTAATGAAGAAGGTTTGTCACAAATGAAAATAAAGCAATTGAGGAATGCTATGAGAGAAAGTTGTAAAATAGCTTAGTTATGAAGAAAAGATGCACTATCACTATGGTTATGGTATGTTTAATAATTGGTAATACATCATTATGTACTTATATAAATATATGAACTTCATTTTTTGTAATTATAGGACACTCTAATGTTGGTTCATTTCAAGGTCTAGCAACAAGTACAAAGAGAGAAATGTTGTGTAGTTTTAGCATGAAGGAGAGAGCCAATAGGCCTTTAGATGGAATTATTCCTTCCATTTTCCCATCAAAATAAAAAAGTATCAAAAATTAGTTTGCACCCCAAAAGGTAAAAGGAGATGGTAAGTTTATTTTGAAGTGGTTTTTACTTAATGCTATCCCATTGCATGCAACTGATAGCAACCTTTATTATCAATCCATGATAAATATTATTGCTGAGGTAAGGTCAGGAATAAAAGGACCTTTGGGATGTCAAATTGGTGGCATTTATTTAGATGAGGAAGTGGAAGAAATTGATGGATGTGTAAATACCTTAAAGATGAAATGACCAGAGTACGGGTGCACAAATATGTGTGATGGTTGGAGCACTTGTAATAAACATCCCATCATAAATTTCATAATATTTAGTGATTGTCAAATGATATTTAACTCTTTAGTAGATCGTAACAATAAAAGATAGTCAGTTGATTACACCCTTTCTCTTTTGAATAAAGTAATTGATGATATATGGGAGAAAAATATTGTACAGGTAGTTATATATAGTGACAGTGCAAATAAAGCAGCTGGCGAAGCTCTAATGTTGGAAAGGCCAAATCAACTTTGGTCACCGTGTGCAGCACATTATATTTACCTGATGTTAGAAGATGTTGGAAAGATGACCAAAGTAAAAAAATATATGGAAAAGGCGAAAAAAAGCACAAGTTTTATTTAGTGATAAACTTATGAATCTTATGAAAATATACATAAATGATAAAAAATTATTGAGATCGAGAATCACAAGATTTGCTATTGAATTTATTGTCATTGATAGCATTATCCAACATCAATCAAATTTGAAAACAATGTGACCACATTAGAGTGGGAAGAGTATAATTCTCAAAGATGAAAAGATGCAGACAAGTTGTACAAAATCATAATGGATCCAAAATTTTGGAAAATGGTGCGAGAATTCCAATTTGTTATAGAGCCACTTGTGAGAGTTCCAAAACTTATAGATCAAGATAAAAAAAAACCCATATTGGCTATTATATATGAAGGCAAGGATAGAGCAAAGCTCACAATAAAAGAGGCAACTAAGGATTGGTAAAATTATTAGGATGTTATTGGCTAGCGATGGTATAGATAATCGCACCAACACTTGCATGCTATAGGTAAATAGCATCTAACATTTAGTTATGTTTATATCTAACTAATAACTATTGTTGATGTGCAAAACAAATAATGCAAACAGTCATGCAAGAGCACATGTTGCAATAAGTAATAAAGTGATGAGAAGAGTATCGATCCCATGAGGAACTAAATTATTTGCTACTAATTACTAATTTATCATACATTTGTTTTATTCAAACAAAAATTAATTATGTAAGAATTAAACTAAACTAATGAAAATAAGAAAAATTGTATTGATTAGTATTTCTACAAGGATATAGAAGCCTAGGATTATGATTTCATCAATAAAATGAGTTGATTACATAATTTTCTCTCTATGAAATTAATAACAGGTTATTAATCTTGAGTCTTTTGCAATTATGGGGTTCTTTTGAATTACATGTAATCAAATCCCTAATTTATTCAATTTACTATATTCATATGTGAATTAACGAATTATGGATAAGTTTATACCACTCCAATAACTCCCTAGGGTAAGCAGGTATATTCCTATCCTACTCACAAATTAATTAATTTATCAATTTGAACAATTAATCGTAAGGTTTTCTATTGTCAATCAATCCCTAGATTTTCTTTTCTAAGACTCCTCTAAGGTTTAAAGATGCATGTTACTATTGATGAAATAATCAAATAGAAAAAGTACACAATAGAGTAAATAACTTTAAGTGCTACTAATTTCGTGGAACAAAATCACGCATCAATTTTTTCAAAAGTATCCATCATAATCCTAGAGTAATGAATTGGTTCATGATTGAATTGTCAAACAAAACATGAATAAAATGAAACATCATCTGAAATTTAGAATTAAAAAGAAAATCAAAGGGAGAAGAAAAAACTCTATTCCTAGAAAAATTTGATCTCCACTTTTTCCTCTTATGAATATCAAATTCTCGTGATACTTCAAATCTCCAAAATAGAAAATCCAAATCAGTTCTCAAACTAAGTATCTGAGAGTCCAGTTATACTGATTAAAAGTGTCTTCTAATTTGAATAAAACTCAAATAAATAAAGACTCTTCTGTCCATCTTTAGTTAGATAATGAAGTGTCATCTAATCAACATTTCCACCAACTTGTGTCAATTTGTCCCTTTTGTAATTTCTTCACTTGTATTACTGTAATTTCAAATTTTCATCAATTAGCAATGAAATTATATTCTTTTAAAAAAGAAAATTATTTGTTAAGTTCTAAATATAATATTAAAATTAATAGTAATAGGGGCTTAACAATTATAAATAAATGTGTACTTTAGCATATTTGTTTAACCCCACACTTCAATATTCTAGAACTTGTGTGCATATTGATGAGGTGTGGCAAAGGTTTAAAGCTATAATCAAAAGGCTTGAATTTGACCTAGATGCACAAGCTCAAGCTCTCAACGAGGTAAGGAATCTTTAATTGACATTCTTATAAATATTTAAATTGTCAAGTATAACAATTTTTTTATTATGTTTGCTATTATATTAAGTTATTTCGTGATAAGATAGGAGAGTTTGAGTCTTCTCTTGCGAGAAGAGTGGTAAAAAGCACTTTACATGGTATTTTCTATTGTAGATTCTTTATTATTATTTTTTAATTTTATTAAGTGTTATAATAATCATAAATTTTTCTACGTCATCAAAATTATTGTTTAAATTATTATTTTTTTTTCATATTTTGTATTAGCTGAATGGTGGATTCATTATGGAGATGAAGCTCCTTACCTTAGAAAAATTGTTGTCAAAGTTTTATGCCAAACATGCACATCTACTGGTCGTGAAAAGAATTGGAGCATATGGTCATTAATACACATAGAACTTAACAATCATTTGGCTATGGTAAAGTTGCACAAGTTAGTTTATGTCTACTATAATATGTGACTCAAGGTGCGAAACATTCAATATAAGAAAGAAGATAATGATTATGAACTTTTTATTAATCTTAATCAAATATTCCATGATGATAACATATTGGATGAGTGGACCTGAGAGAATGAGGTGCGCCCTACTACCAGATGATGATATAGAGTGGTTAGATACAGAACTAAAGAAAGAAGATGATTATTTAACAACTAATGCTCTAAAGGGTGCCAAAAAGAAAACCACTGATACATTGTCAAGATAACAAAAAGGGAAAACTACTTAGGTAAACCATGAAAGTGATGATAGTGATGAAACTAATGACAGTGAAGATGGGAATGATAATTAATCACCACATGATGGTGGTGATGATGAAAGACATGTTGATATAGGTAGGGATGACTATCATGATAGTTAATATAACATTGGGATATTATGAGCACAAGGAGATGAAAATTATTATATAACTTAAGATACTGACCATGGTCATCGTCTAGGAATAGAGGAGATACGCCATTTTTTGGCAAAATTGTCAAGCATAGATGGTCATTCCTATCCTGGTAGAACATCTAAAGAAGGTTATAGAAGTGTTGATGATCATATGTGAAATTTAGGCCTAGGAGAATACCAACAAAGTTGGCATAAGGGGTATTTTGATAATGTGCATAGCAACTATGCTAGTAATTTATCATCTCACACCCACTCTCGTCATTATGATGAAAGAAATCATGACAGTTCTAGTGGAAGATAAAATAGATATTATGATTATTTGTCCCTTAATATCACTAACTATGGATATTGTGAATTTGATCAAGGATTGAGTAATATTAGTGGTACATATAGTTAGTTTGAAAGATAGTTTGACTATGTACGCAATAGATATCATGATCATTTTTCTTTCAGTAGCATTGGGTATCATGGATATGATTATGGATGTTTTTCGAGTAATAATGGCAGCATTGGTTATCAAGGATTTAAATACTATCATTATGGTCTTGAGCCGTTATCAAATGCACAACCATCTTATAATACTTTCTCATCACATTATCTTGGTTATGATTCATCTAAACAATTTGCAAATCCTCAACTCGAACCTTCTAGTGCCTATTCTTCATTTTATTCCTATACAGAAGGTGACTCGTCTAGCTAGTTTCATAATTCTTCTAAGACAAATAATTATGATTTTGTACCCTTTTGTCACTCTACATGGTACTAGTAATAAATTAATTTCATTATAATGATTTTTATCTTTATTATATTGTACAATGGTTTTTCTAATATTTATGCGCTTTGCTAAGCTTATATAATCTATATTATTAATTTGTGATGCCCAAAATTAGCTAATTACTTTATATAAACAAGAAATAGATTTTTAAATGTTTTAAAATTTTTCATAATTTATTTGAATTTTTTTAATAATTTAAAAAAATAATTATACAGAACATCCATGACCATTTTGCGACATTGCAATGAAACTCGAACCTTACCCTATGTTTTGGTCCTCATGATTGTTCCTACGAACCATGATTCCTACTTGGTATTTCAAGGTATAAGATCCATTAGAAATAAAGTTTAACCTTTATCTTTTACAGGTGAAATTATTTGTTCATCACAGGAATAGGAATGGGGTCTAGCTCCCACAATCCTTGTATTTCAAGTTATAAATACATAAGTTGTTTATCCCTTTTAGCTTATTTGTTGGAATCTCCAATTATATAGATAAGGCTCCTAATATGATAATTCTATTTATTTTATAGGCTGTAATCCCATTTCTTTCAATGATTTATCAACTTGCTTTCATGTTAAATTTGTATGTAGATCCACAATGTACACTTTGACTTCACATAGTTGATGGAGATAACTCTAGAATAATTATCTAATGGTTTTATATCTACAATGTATGTGTCAAGACATACATAATACATGCTACTTCCTTACAATGGCAAACTGATGACCACAATAAATACAGATTGTTGACATAGGTTTTGGTTAATATTGAATGTCTTCCATGAAGTGTTGCAGTCATTCTGTTTCCTCACATGCTTTATCTAACACAATAAATTCAATTTCCATAATGATTTGGCTATGCAGATATGTTTTGAGGATTTTCATGAAATGCCTACTCTCTTAATATAAATATATATCCGCTTGGGGATTTGATTTCATTAGGAATC
Source organism: Jacaranda copaia (assembly GCA_014898725.1). Taxonomy (NCBI): domain Eukaryota; kingdom Viridiplantae; phylum Streptophyta; class Magnoliopsida; order Lamiales; family Bignoniaceae; genus Jacaranda; species Jacaranda copaia. The sequence goes on from JACGDI010005766.1 coordinate 336,564, forward strand.
TAGTATCTAATTGGCATTGTTGTTTCCTCTACTATAGATGGAACGTATGATTAAGTCATAATTTTAGTGCATTAACATTCTAACAAAGACTATCAATGATTTTGCCCTAAATTGCTAGTAAATCTACTTAATTTACTAACATATACTACATCAAGTTTTGTGAAATTCATGATGTTCATGAAACTTTCAATTATATGTGTATCTTTTGCTTCATACATGTATTGTTTACAAAATGTAGATTTTCATTTTACTAGGCTACTATCATAGTTCAAATACTTCTCAACGCTTTCTCAATATAATGAGATTGTGATAAAATAATGCATCAAATGTTCTGGTACATTTCATACTAAGTATCATGATTTGATACTCCAATGCCTTTCATATCAAATTTGCTACCCACCATTTTCTTGTTGCCTTTATGATATATTTATTGCTCTCAATAATTAGCGTATTGCTATATATAGGCATACAATGTAGGTTTATCAATATCCTCCTAGGTCTATACCCTAAATTTTGCAGAGAATAATACCCTATATTTTATCTAATCCTATACCTAAAATAACAGACCCTAACTCTACCCTACCATAGCTACCCAAGGCCTATTAGACCTTATTAGACTTAGGGTTTCATTAATGTGTAGACTAACGTTTTCAAATATATATTAGAAAAATTACTTAGAATACAATACAAAAAACATCACTTAAATTAAATTTAATGTATATATCTAATTTATTGGATTTAATTTAGTAAAATATAATATATTTAAAAAAATACATGTAAATAATTAAAAATAACATACAAATATATGTAAATAGTTAAAAATATATTATTACATACTAAAATAATACTCATCCCATCCAACAATATTAACATGCATTCAATTCCATCAGAAATGATAAAGTTGCAATTGTACCAAGAAGTCTCCAACAATTCATAAATAAGTACCATCATGTAAATATATATGTAAATAGTTAATTAAAAATATATATCATTATATATAATTAGTAACTATTTTTAATTTTATATATATTAAAAATTTATCATTAGAACATATTAAGTATGGGTTTGGGAATGGGTCCAAGTATGATTTTTGAGTTTGGATAAGGTAGTTTCTTATCTATTAACAAGCCTAATACAGTGACACACTTAGTCTTACTATATTTAATGTAAACATATTTATCATAATGATCCTAAAGCCATTTGCCAACATGAACTGATCAAATTTTTCGCATCATTATATGTGTGCTTACTATAAACCACATAATGATTGGATAAGTTTGCACGCCTTCTTTTCTTGAATGGAAGCCACAAACCCATTAAATTGCTTCATATAAACTTTCTCATTGAGGTCACCATTCAAAGAGGTGATTCTAGTATCCATTTAATGAATCTCAATACTATTAATAGCAATAAAAGCAATTAATAACCAAATGGGTGTTATCCTTGTTACAAGTGAATAGGTGTCAAAGTAGTGAAAAACCTTCTTTTTGTCTATATCATGTGAACACTAGTTTAGTCTTGTCAATAATAGTTAATTAACTTTTATCGTCCTCTTAAAAATATTTATATGGAAAAGTTTATTTCTAGGAGGAAGATCTACTGACTCCTAACTATGATTTTGCATAATTGTTTCTATTTGACAATTTAACTCCTCTCAAGAAAATAGCTTTATGAGCAACAATACATTATTAAATATACATGGTCTATTTTCTAACATGTGAGTCAAAAAAATATGACCAAATGATTTAGATGTTCTAGCTTTTTGCTACATCAAAGTTTATCTTCATTTGTACTTACTCTTATTTCTCTTGAGGACTTTTTGAAGAAGTTGGTCCTTGAATCTCTTTCCGAGGAAATGTCTCATCAAAGAAGTTTGCATTCTTATTTTTGATAATTGTATTAATATGAATGTCATCCATATTGAGTTTTTGCCCAAAGAATCAATATGCAATACTATGATGTGTGTATGTAATCAAGATTCCATCATTAATTTTAAGGTTCTTGTTTACTATCTTAAGAGATGGAACTCTTACTTTTACTAGACAATCTTTTTGTACTTTATATGGTGTCCTTTACAACTTCTTGTGAGTTAGCCTATTAAACAAATGGTTTGCTGTTATCATTGCCTCCTCCACAAATCCTATGATGCTCTTGAATTAATAAATAAAGCATTCATCATTTCTTTCATAGCATGATTTTTTGTTATGCAACTCTATCTATTGAGTTGCATACATTGTTATCACTTTGTAGATGATTTCTACTCAACAAAAGGTCTAACATAAGATTTCTCCAAACTTTTAGTTGATGAAGCATGTTATTGAGGTGCAACTCTTCCTCATAAGTCATCTTCAATATAATGTGTCAATCTCATGCACTTTGAGCTACATGAATTTCCAATGCATAATGTCCTTTTGTCTTCACACCAATAACTTGTGAGATCCTGTGATCAAAGTAGACATGTCTAGTAGCTCTAGTGTTCACCTTACTATTGCTAGGGATTTTATGCTAAGTTCACTTCTAATAAAATACCTAGCACGTTCAAGTGTATGACCTCATGAAAAAGTTTGTTAACTTATGTCACATTTGTCTGGGTAGTTTTTCTATTTTTGGAGGTTCCATTTTGATGACGGTCTTGAAAATTTTTGGCTTAGTATTCTAGTTTACTTTAAACATAGCAAGTTCCTTCAAACTTCTTACTTTTTTCACCATTGATTGGATTTATCCGCTTTTAGTTATTGTTGGTTGATGAACCCTCTTCCACCACAATTGTTGTGGCTCATAAGAATTCCACCATATTTTTTTTAGGAAGTCGGTTATCTCCTCTATCCTTAACTTAACACCAAGTTTTCAAGATTCATTTCCTTATACTTATACTTAAGATATTTCCTAATATCCTTATGAGCAAAGGTAATTTCTCAACTAAAGGCGGCCTCTTGAAACATTTCTTCAAGAAACTTATTCATTTGAGTCATTCTTGACTTGGAATCCACCTTTGAGAATTTAAGAAATCAACCTACAATGAAATTCTTTGTGCCAAAATTTTTAGCCTTGTGCTTCTTTTCAAGTGATTTGCACAATACTTTCAAAATAACAATTGGACTACACATATCGTGTAGTGTATTATTCAACTTATTGAGAATATAGCTCATACACATAAAATCTATATGATTATGTGCCTCAATATTAGTCATAGACTTGATCTTTGGATACTCCAGTTGGTAGATCCTAATGGCAGAACATTGCTAAATTCTATGAGGTAATAAACAACTTTTTCTATTACCACCTCTTAAAGCCTTTCTCGTTAAATTTTTTGGTTCTTCACCATGTCCAATTGCAATAGAAGTACTATTAATGCTACTAATGTATTACACAAAGGCTATTAACATTGAATTCAACATTGGTTACATTAATGTCTCTAGATTTATTGTCTTAGTTATATCAACACAATATTACTAATTGATAATTGAACTCTCATTAAATATGGAAAATAGAATGAAATTACTAATTTCTATTTTCAATTAAATAAAAAGTAGAAATTTAAAAAAAAATCATTAGATAGAATGATAACCTTTCTAAATAGAATTTTAGAATAATTATAATGTCTATCTAAATAAGGAAAAATTCCACTCCAAACCCACATGGAAATCAATATTTTAAACCAAAAAAATTAGATTTTATTATCCAATCAAACCATGGTTTTCCTTTTTATTCTTGCCTACAACATAAACACCTATTTGGAAGGAAAGGAAGGGAAGGGAAATTTTAGGAACTCATCAAATTGTAGAAACACCAAGTTTGAAACTTCAATGGATTGCTTCTCTCAATTCACCCAACCGTGTTTCTATCATCTTCAATGTATAATTTAAATTTCTTTCGTACTCCTCTCTATAGTTTTTATAACAAATTGCATCTTAAACCTAGGCACATATCTCCCCTTAGTTTGAAGATATTGAATAAGGTATGAATTAATGCCAACAAAAATTATTTCCAAAGCTTTCATTTGTAGTTTAGAGGCCTAGATATGGACTAGCAGTATTGATTAATATTATTGTTAGTTTCCTTATTTTTATTGGGTCTCTTACTCTATTTTATTTGAAATTAGAATTTTTGCAAATTTTGCATTATTTTCATCTATATCTCTAAATTATACTTCTTTTGCTACCAAAATGTTTGATTAAATTTCTAAACGAAGTCTAACTTATATTGCTTATTTGAATATTATAACTCAACAACAATCTCCACATTTTTCTAGTAACTTTGGAGCTTTTGCAGCATCTGACTTTAAGATGGCATAAGCCATTTGTGCAAAACCAACCCAAGCTTAACTACTCTAATAGTATTAGAGATATTTTGCCTAAATTTCCAAAATAGATAGCTAATGGTCTTCTGTAGAGATACAACAATATATTAATAAGTTTCTACCTTAAGTTGACAAGAAGACAAAATACAAATAAAATCTAACACTATGTTTATGCAATTCTCTTGTGACAGGCAATCACAAATATCTATTTTGTACATACAATTTTTTCTACTTTATGCCAGGTTGTTTGCAATAGTTGGAGTAAACTTAGATGTCCCTAAGTAGGATTATATTGAGATCATTTACAGTTTTTTGCTCAGTAACGTTTAAGAATATGATAATCTTATTTCCTTACTACCATTCTATTATCATTTATTAATTTGTTTTCTTGGTAGGAATGCAAAATTCTAGCATTGGAATGGAAACAAATGAGGAAGTAGTATTTTTATAAAGTGATCATGAAGATAATGTTTCCCTCATTCTATGGGAAAATCCAATAGGAGCGAGAAGTTCTAGGATGCTTATATTGCAGAGATTGAGAAAACCTTATATGTACATGTTGCATAGAGCCATAGAGTATAGATAAGGTGCATAACTTATATCTAGATTATGCTAATTTGGTTGGTTTTAGTGTTCACGAAGGAAAATAGTATTACGTCATTGGGACAAATATCATCAAATCAAAATCTTATCTTTGTTCAAAAGGAGTCAAGGATGAAAAACCGCAATCAAAAAGAACTAGAAGGAGAATTACATGCAGAGCTAGTGCAAAGTAATGATAACCTTTGATGTTGATAAAGATGGTTTATAGTGAGTTGCAAAATTTGTGAAGAAGCACAACCATGATTTGGCTTCCTCTAACCACAAGCATATCTTAAAGTTTGCAATATTTATATCACTTGAGAAAGGAGTTATCATTGAGTTAATCAAAAAAGTTGGATTGCACTCCATCAATTGCTTTAATTATGTGATTGAAGAATGCCATAGTGTTCAAAGTGTGGGATTTTCAAAAAAGGATTGCTACAATTTTGTAAATATCTTGAATACTGCCATGATTGAACCTGGAGATGTTGAAAGTTTGGTTAGGCATTTCAAGAGTAAAACTAACATAGAACCAAACTTTTGCTTTGACGATCAATTCAATCAAGAAGGTCGAATGGCAAATATCTTTTGGAGTGATAATCAATCAAGGCTGGATTATGATTACTTTAGAGATTTAGTGATTGTTTATATAACTTACAGAACGAACAAATATGACTTGATTTGTGCACTTTCTATTGGTGTTAATCATCATTGGCAAAATGTTATGTTTAGATGTCCATTTTATCATATGATACTATGGAGTCATTTAATTAGATTTTCAAAATTTTTTTGAATCAATGGGAAATAAAGCTCTGTTGTCAATATTTATTGCCCAAGATCAAGCCATGGCCAATGTAATTACAGATACATTTCCTAATGCTCATCGTCATCTTTGCTTGTGGCATATATCCAAAAATGCTCCCTCCTACTTGAATAATTTCAACTCAAGTCATGAGTTTCATAGTTCCTTTAACAAATGCTTATATCATTGTGAGACAAAGGAAGACTTCAAGGAATCATGGGAGAAAATGGTTCATAAGTGTAATACACAAAATCATCTTTGATTAAACAATCTTTATAAGATTTGAGATAAATGGTCCTCGACTTTCAATTATGATTATTTTCATGGAGGAGTTAGATCGATATCTAGAAGTGAGAGTACAAATCATGCACTCAATGAGATTTCAACTAAAATAATATCATTATCTAAGCTTGTTCTTAGATTTGAGAAGGATTTGCTACACAAATGGTGTAGAAATGAAGTGAATGTAGATTTTTTTTTTTCTAGCAAAAGTAGCCCAACAATTGCTATCTGCAATAGCAAAATTTTGAAGCGTGCATTTAAAATTTACACAAATATCATGCACTAAGAGTTTGAGAAAGATTATCTAATTGGACCTGGTGCCTTTTCATGCAAAGAAATTCCATTTGGGGACAAAATATATGAAATCGAATTTACTATTCTAGAAAGCAACAATGGTAGGGTATACACTATCTTCATAGATATAAATACCAAAAAGGTTGAGTACAGTTGCAAGAAATTTAATAGGATAGGAATACTTTAAGCACACTCTTTGGCAACTCTTCACCATAAAGATGTGCATGAAGTTTCTCAAGGTTATATACAAATTCAGTGGACTAAGAATGCAAAGAAGCAAGTTTATATGATGGGTAAAGATGGACTTACAAAATTGGATAACAAAGAGGCAAGATTTATGTGCAGTAATCGAGCTATGATGTTAGCTTATGACCTTGTAACACAAAGTGAGCCTTGTAAGGAAGCAAGAGATATTATGTGGACAATTTTTAAAGATGGAATGAAACTTCTTGATGAGGTTTTTAAGGAAAAAAAAAATGAATATTCATTTCTAGCAATGAGAGATAAGCAGGTGATAAATAATTTAGATGAGCTACTTAATGATAACTCAATATTAGATCCTTTCCTGGCAAAACTGAAAGGAACTAAAAATGTTAGAATCAAGAATCACTTTGAGAAGCAAAAGCCAAAGACATTTGTTCCATGTATTTAGAGTAAAATTCAATTGTTCATTTTATGTTTATATTATTTCTATGTATAGTTCTAATATGAGGATATATATATTTTCAGAAAGAAAATCTAAAAGACGAGTCTGCATTGCAACATGTCCATGCTCCTACCTCATCAATGCCAATTACACACATTGCAACTCCAACTCAATCAGTAAGCTACATTAAACTAAGTGAAATTTAGTCTTCATTCCTTTTATTATTGTGCAGTACGCCAATTGATTTGTCCACATTTCATTTCATTAAATTTTAGGTCAATGGCATGTTTCTTGATGTGAACCATAATTCAAATTCTATTGTTAATATTATGCCACAAACCAAAATTGGTCAATACCATCAAACATTTATAATGGCAATAAGTGTTATATTTTATACTATTGAATCATTTTTTCCTCTTAAATTATTGTACTCGAGGGATCTTTTGAAAAAACAATAAATAAAACATGTAAGTGTATACTCTATAGGCATTCAAGTTCCAACAACACTGTCACATATCTCAACTCCAAGTCGATCTTTGGATCCTATTGTTTGTAGAGTATGAAAACATAGTTTCCTTGTTTCACATTGAAGTTTATAAAGAATCTTTATTATCTATATGCCTTAAATTAATTCTTATTGCTTAAGATTTAATTTATGTGTTAAGCAGACTCCGTATTCAACATTTGGTTCTATGTCAAAAATTCAAAGTTAGGTGAAGTTCTTGTATTTCACTCTAAAATATTATTATATGATAGTTTTTAGATCTTTATCTTACTTTGTTGCCTAATCAGTGCCCTAGTTCCACTAGGATGATGCACAGCTCACAATCATTTACAAGTATGATGCAAGAATTTAATCAAATTAATAACTTAACAATGGTAAGTATCATTAAATTCTTTTCCCATAACTTTATTTATTTATATTTTTTTGAAAAGGATTAATTGGGTGTCTTGCTAAATTTTTTATCATACATTTTGTGCAAGATCCATGGAGCCTTAATCACAATCTAGTCCTTTCGAAGGCCCACTATATTTCCCTCCCTGTCACCTATTGATCAGACCCCTACACAGTCGCACTAGCAAGTTTTTGGTTGTTGATTGAAGTATCTACCAAAGAATGCACTTGGTTTCTTATTCTGATAATTAATTTAGATTGCTTAGTGACTTATCTATATATGTGCATATTATATATTTTTATTTTTGTACAATTGATATGGAAATAGAGATTGAAAAGTAGAAAAACAATTGTTATGCTTCAATAACCACTTAATGTGATGGTATTATACTACTCTGGAGTACTTGAAGAACTAATCTTTCGCTTTAACTAAATTGTTCTTTACTAATGCCTTTTTCAGTTGGATCTTTACAAGGACCTCAACTAGGAATATTACGCAATCTTTTTCCCCTCAATGCCAGGCTAATATTATTTCATCAGTTGTGGCTTATTGCATAGGGATGCTCTGCTTTGTTTTATTTCACCAGTCTCTGCTGTTATAATAACTAGAATTGCTTTGCTTTCGCTAAATGTTTGTGAACCATAGAAGAATGTTGAGATGCTAGAGGAGACTTTATATCATGCTTGAGAATTCATAATATGTGTGATATGGGATAGCCCAACAGGCCCAATAGGCCCCTTTTACAAATCAGACAG
>JACGDI010005766.1:354460-412908 GCA_014898725.1 Jacaranda copaia
TAAATGCCATACAAATTTAAATAAAAAACTTCCTGAGATTGATGGCGTTCCACGAACGGGGGAGTTCTTTTCCTTGCATGTTGGCCAGCCTGTAGGCATTATGTTTTGCTACTTTGATAACGGAATATGGCCCTTTCCATTTTAGTTCAAGCTTGCCCACGTTCTTGGAGACGTCCACCTTTTTGAGAACAAGATCTCCAATGTTGAAACGACACTCTCTGATCCTTTTATTATAGGTCTAGCTTATCTTCGATCTATAACATTATATAGTGTTATAGGCCTCCTGCTGAAGCTCATCGATAGTTTTGAGATCCAACTTCCTTTCCAATGTGTTTCGTAGTGGGTGTAGTAGTTGACACGAGCAGTATATTGGATCAATTCTGAGTGTACAACTGCTTCTGACCCATATACTAAATTGTATAGGGTGTGATCGGTGGCCTATAATACGCCGGGCAGGTCGTCTACCCAATTTGCCTTGGTGTCCTGAATTCTGGCCTTTAATTGGTTTAGGACAGCCTAGTTGGTCACTTCAGTTTGTCCATTTGATTGAGGATTGCTCACCGATGTGAAATATTGTACGATCCCCAAGGCCTCGCACCAACCTCGTGTACTCTTACTCTGAAACTGACTGTGGTTATCTGAGATAAGTACCTTGGGAAGCCCAAAACGACAAATGATATTCTTCCATATGAAACTTTTTATGGCCGCGTTGGTTATCTTAGGAACAGCCTCAGCTTCAACCCAATTAGTGAAATATTTAACCGCTAAGATCATAAACTTCCGCTGCCCTGTTGACCTCGACAAAGAACCCATGATGTTGATTCTCCACTGATCGAACAGCCAGGAAATCTGTACATTAACCATCGATGCAGCTAGCTTGTGTGGCAGGTTGGAATGGACTTGGCATGATGCACACTTGCGTGTGAAATCCACTGAATCTTTCAACAATGTTGGCCAGAAATATCCATACCTGATTATTTTATGGACAAGAGACCTTCCTCCGGAATGGTTGCCACACATACCCGCGTGAACATCCTGCAATACTTTCGACACCTGATCCTGATCCAAGCACCTCAAAGGGGGTTCATCGAAGGATCTTTTGTATAATTGATCGTGCTCGTCGAGGGTGAATTTAGAGACTTGACCTCAGAGGTACTTAGCCTCATTCCTGTCATTGTGGACAACACCTTAGCTGAGATATAGTTTTATTGGAGTCTGGCAAGAAACAGACACTTCATCGATGGCTGTTATAAGATTTTCATCTGTTAGTGTGATCGATAGGCTGTCTAAGACCAAAAATGTGATCTTCTTGTCTCTTTTTCCTCTAATTGAGCTGGCAAACTTGGAAAAGACATCTGCCTGTTCATTCTCAGATTGAGGAACCTGGCTGAGAGTAAATCTTTTGAAAGACTGTTGCAACCTCTTCACCTCGGCCAAGTACCAGGCCATCGACTGCTCTTTGGCTTCAAAATTTCCCCCGACCTACTCTGCCACTAACTGGGAGTCCATAATTGCGACTAAGTGTTTGACCCCATGCTCCAGCACCATTCTCATTCCTGCTAGTAGGGCCTCGTACTTAGCCTCGTTGTTTGTGACTGTGTAATCTAGGGCTAATCGGCCTTTCTCTATGGGGAGTTTGGTCGGTTTTACCCCCTTCAGTCTGGGCTTCCATGGCTATATATTTTTTGAGGTGACCCTGCCTGATCAATCTTTCGATCTCATTCTGGAGATTGAAGCACTCATCGGTGTCATGCCCCTTCTGTTTGTGGAAGTGGCAGTATTTCTTTAATTTTTTCATGGCTTCAGTCCCCATCAACTTTTTGGGCTTTTTAAGGAGTTTATCATACTAGATAGCGTACAAGACCTCCTTCCTCGGGATATTCAACGGCGTGTAGTCATTAAAGCGTTTGATCAGAGACTGACCTCGCTCTCTGTGCCTCTAATCATCTCTCTCCTTTTTTTTCTTGACCTCGAAGGATCCAAACTTGAGTTTGTTGATTTCCTCCTGGGTCATGTATCTTTCTGCCAGGTTGAGCAACCCCTCTATCAACCTGGGTCATTCTCGCACCAGAGCATTGACACATTCTTTGTGCCTAAGCCCCAGGAACAACACGTCGATCAGAAACTCAATTTTGAGGTTATCAATCTTCAGGACCTCCATATTAAATTTGGTTAAGAAATCTCAGAGGGATTCTTCCTCATTCTGCTTGATGGTATTGAGGTGGGTATGGGGGAGCTTGGCCTTCCTCCTGCTGGCAAATTGGTGCAAGAATTTATCGTACAACTAGTCATAGGAGTAAATCATTGACGGTTCCAGCTTCATGAACTAGTCCAGTGTGATGCCCTAGAAGGTGGTCACCAACATGTTGGCATGGATGAATTCATTGTGACCATATAGCTGTATCATGTGCTCAAACTGCATGAGATGCTCATTTGGGTTGGTGGAGCCATCATACCTCGGGAGATCGGTTGGTATTTTGGCGTCTATTGCGATGCGCTCATTTATAATTTCTTGAACAAATGGCGACCCTCTCTCCTGATGAGACCTTTAAGGAGTGCCAAGTTTGGTGCATTATCGGTATTTCTCCTCGAGATCTCATCAAGGCATTTGCTCAGCTGCTAGACCTGATGGGATACTTCCTCCCACTCATCCCAATCCGCTTGGGTGGAATTTCGATCAAAACCCGACCTTAGAAGCTTGGCCCTATCTCGCTACGGGGCTCGACTAAGCCAATGCGTCAGGTCTACAGATTCTCCTCGGTCTTTGCGGTAGTCATGCCTAGAGCGTTTGACCTTATCACGCTACATGGCTCAATTAGGTTTGGTGTGATCCACCCAGTCTGCCGCCACCTCCCGTGCTTCTGGACACCTCCTTTCTACCAGCGGGCGTCTGGGACTAACTTTGTGCCTGGCGAGTGGCTACCTGGCTTCTTAGCGGGAGAGACTGTTCTTCGGGGGCCTATTTTTCGGTGGGTGTGGCTGCGGAGTTACACTGGCGATGGGAGGTGGACACTGTGGTGTGCCTGTTCAGAACGGCAGATAATTGGGCTTATATTTGAGCGGAGATCTGTTCACTTATCAATTGCATTAATTGGGGCATGGTGAGCGTCACTAGCTGCTTCTAGGGGGCATTGGTGCCCAAAGCATTGGTATCTTGCTGGGGGTTAGGGAGAGGCGTGGAAATGGACCTCCGATTCTCTTCCCTTCCAGATGCTACTTTGTATGTGTTTACCATTTTCTCACTGCAATCTCAGAATTTCCTACAGACGGCGCCAAATGATGCTGCTTGAAGTTGCTTATAGAGAAAATGGGAGTTGTGTTACTGGTGAGTTGACTAGAGAGGTCGGGTACTCAGCATGGTGTATAACTTTGAAGCTTGAGATTTACAACTACAACACACGTTAAACTAGCCGAGGTGCCCCCGGCGAAGGCACTCTGACGCTCAAGTTAGTTCTGGTAAAGGTAGAGAGATCGAATAGAATATAGAGAATGTAAAGTTTGTAGTGTATGAGACATTACCTTGAGTGTGGTTAGGCCTGGAGTATTTATAACTTTCTGTGGGTGTGATTTTACCCAAGTACCCCTATCAGGTGTACTAACTTTTTCCCATGCTAGAGCACGTGTCATCAGTGCAGAGGAACTAGATCTGTTAGACTAATAAACACAACGGGGATTCGAGTGAATGCCGGAGTGGTCTCAAGGTCAATTCATGTCGACCAAATTCAAATGTTTGAACTTGTGAAGTGGTCCTGAGGTCGATACGAGTCGACCACAGACCTTACCAAATGAGGTCGATACCGGTAGATCAAACAGATTTACTGTTGGGCCTCATAAACTATCTCATTTGATGTTAGGCCTGTTAGGCCTACTAAATTATCCCATATCAAGTATATATATATATATATATATATATATCTTAATATCAACAAGTTTAGACTACACGCCCATTCCACAAGGTATGTCTAACAAGTTCAACGTTAGAGAAAATATTGATCATTATTTTACATAATGCTTTTTTTTTTTTGGTTTATATTATATAAAGGTAAAAAAAAACATACTATTGCTGGGAAATAATTAAATGCTATAAACAAATAAAAAACTACTTAAGACTCCACTGCGTTTTTTTTCTTTTTTCTTTTTTTTTGTTAGGACTTTTCGGTTCCTCTATCTGCTCTATTTTCATCTCAAGAGATACTGAAGCTGTTTACAAAGTCTTGTGCATGTCTTCTCCCATCATCATATATATACTCCACACTGCAGTATGATGTCTGATTATTGACAGCTGCTAACATTTCTTTTTCATGCTCAAAGCATGGGGACCTCTTTCCATTTATCAACTTTCTATTCTTAATATATTTTTTTGAAATCCACACCAAATGCTCCCGTTCACCAACAACTGATTTTGGACTGATTAGGGTGAGATGTGAAAATAGATTTCACATTTTTCATAACTTGTTCAAGAGTGTTGCTACTGTTTGGTCCAATTTCCTCCTCTTAGTGTCTGCACTAGTGTGTGAAGAACTTGGACATGACCCAACTGTTGTTTCATCACTTTTATAGCTCAAGCATGCTGCTGCATCCAACACCCCATTTGGACTGTGGGGCAATGATGATGAAACCGAGCCATTAACCACATTTTCAATTGTAGTAGTATTACTAATCCCACTAATTGATTTCAATTCTTGAATCAGTTCAAGGCACTTCACCACTCTGCCCTGCAAAAAACCAAAAGAAAATATGGAAATGTCTTACAAAACATGCACATATATTAAGCAAAAAATAAATAAATAAAACTGTCTTGCATAAGATTTTATTGGTGGGGACCGATAGAAAGAAGTACCTTCTCGAGTCCTATGAAACCAGACAATGTCTTATCATTGTCTATTGCTTGCATTTCTCCTGAAACATACATGGCCACAGCTGCAGCTATTTCAGATGGCTTGAATTCCAAGAAGTCAATGCCTGCATTCAATTTCAATCAAACATTTCATTTTTTAGGATTCTAAATAGTACTCCATACTAAATTCCAACTTCAAACGGATACATTAGGAAGGTATTACATATTCGACCTTCAATTGAGCTTAAGATGATTTGAAGTGATCTAGTTATTGCATTCCCTGATGGGAATTCACCATCATTTATCTTTCTGAGGTAATAGTCTACAAAGTTGCATGGAGTATAAGCTTTAATCTTCCATTGCAAGCGGTTCAACACCAAAATCTCCATTCTTTGGATAGTTTTTCCTTCGAACAAGAACTTGGGTTTTCCTGCCTGTTTCATTAGCCAAAACAATTGATCGAAATAAAACTCATACGAAAACATGAAAAAGGGCAATGTTTTTACAACATACATGTCATATGCAAATTTCACCTGCAAGTCTACACTACAAGGGACATTAACCTCCTCTATTTTGGCTGCCAGTGATAAACAGGCCACCGCGACCAATTGAACCGTCCATTTTCTATCTCCCTATTCAGACCAAGAAAAAGAAATGGTTTGGCAAAGACTGAAGAAAACCAGCATTCAAACACAAATTGAACAAAATGACATTCAAAATAATGAATCAGCATGAGGGCCTTTCCCTTTCCAATGTACATACAGGCAATTCATACACTGATAAGAATCGATCAAAGTAACTCATAGCCAAGTACAAACACAACTCTCCAAAATTGTAGTGGGTGCAAGCCTGTAAAGCACAAACAACATTTAGTTGTGAGTGGAACAGTTAGAGAAAGAAAAGTACTTTACGATGCATTTCCAATTCGGAAAAAGAAAAGATGTTGAACAGAATGCCTAGCACAGGAGAAGGATTGACTGCGAGAGAACACATGGCTACATTTTCAATTCAAATGCCAAAGAAACCATTAAATGATGATAATAAACACAACAAATCCAGTAAACACTAAAAATTTGACCCTTATTGGAAGAAGCCTTATTGATGTGGTAAAAATCCCATTTTTAGGAAAACCAATTAGAAAATGAGGAGAGAATCAAGAATTAACAAAATTACACAAAATTGATGAGAAAAATCCTCTCGAAACAATAATGTTAGTCATAAAGGAATACAACGTAAAATCCATTTGAACGAAAAAAAAAATGAACAATCAAAAAGAATTTGAGGAAAGTTGATTGATCCAATTAGATTAACTAAATTCTAATGACCAGAAATAATCAAAATTCAAGAAATGATAATCCAATTCACCTTCAACATCCAATCAAGAGCCGCTTTTCTCAAGCTCTTGTCCAACTCTCCACTCCTTAATCTCTTGAGATAATCATCTCTGGGCAGGTGCTCCCTTTCTCTCTCAACCATCCAACCAATGCATTCTTCACTCAGGCATGGCAAATAATTCGATGCCTCTGAATCTGATCCCCCATTCCTAAAAATCACTCCTTTTTTACCATTGGTTTGACTGCTTTGGTCATTGAAAGGTTCAACAAGATCATCATCCCCAAAACACAAGCCTTTGGTTTCTTCATTACAGAGTAGGTCTGTTGCTACACAGTCAAAGATGCTGCTATGAGCCATTGGGGAATAACCTCAATGAATGTGCTCCGCTGTGAATGGGAAGTTATCAAATCTCATAAAGAATGGATTTATTTGGGATTTTTTTGCATGCTAAAGATTGGCATTATGTTTCTGCTATATCTGCAAGGCCCAGATCCCAGAGAGATACAGAAAAGAGTTGAAAGTGAAACTATTGAGAATCTGTGTACATATATATATACATGGAGAGAGAGAGAGAGAGAGAGAGAGAGAGAGAGAGAGAGAGAGAGAGAGAGAGAGAGAGAGAGAGAGAGAGAGAAGGAGGGGGCGTTGAATAGACTGTAGAGGGGAGCTTTATGTCGGAAATGAGTATTTGTCTTTAGGGTAAAGTTGAGGCTGAGGGAGAGAAGAATGAATATTTTCTCGGGTATAATAAAAAAGAAAAAGAAAATAATTAAATGCACAAACTTCTTTTAAAATAATATTATGGAAATAATTACACAAACGAAATTAAGGATATAAAATTATGATAATAGAGAAACAATAAAGTAAAGGACGGTTTTAGTGAAATGCCAAAATCGCCCGTGGTAACTTGGGAAAATGCAGGCTTTCTTTTTAGCAAAAATGGTGGTTAGATGAAGAAGATTTTTTTTTTCTTTTCTTTTTGGGTATACATATGAGATGGAAAAGAATTCATTGGTTGGCAAGTGGCTGAGTGAGAGATAGTGATGACGTACTAATGAATCTGATGTAACATAGTGATTGCACGGACAATTTATGAAAATACAATGAAAAGTAAAAAAAATTTTAAAAATACCGCAATTTGAAAAAAGTTGCAAAAATATTATTAGGCGTAGATGCAACGCACGCCTTAGAATCCAAAATTCGCAGGAGGCATGGCACGAAGCCACGCCTCTTGCATGAGATATTACTTATTCATCAATATATAGTAGATGTAAATCCTATTTCACTTTGCATCCCAATGTTTTTCATTATTTAGGAAAGTATCCACTTATTCCTTTACTTTGAAATTTTGACCCTTTCAACAATGTGAGATTGGAGGATTTTTGTAAGAGACCTGGCATCGGAAGGGATTTGTTGCGGCCAAAACGAGTAAGCTTATTTTGTGTTATATGGTGTTAAGAATGGAATCCATACAAGTCTTTTTATGTGATTAATGTGAAAAGAGTATAATTTCAATGAATAATATCACAAAATTAGATCAGATAAGTAATAATATTTTCAATTAATATTATCATAAATTCATAGTAGCCGCAATACTACAATTCTCCCCCTCGCTTTCCACACTTGTTTCTTTTTTCTTTTTTCTTTTTTCTAAGAAGATTTGGATGCCAAAATGCGACATTCAAATAATCTTTTCTTTTTTAATTTTTTTTGGTTGGTCATTGATAATTATTTTAAAAAATACAAAATTTAAATAGATATAATTTGTGCTCGCATAGTAATTAATATGAAAAAGGTATGCATGAGTTGTCACTAAAACAACGAAGTGATAACTACAAGGTAGAAAAAATTCTTATTTTCTGTAAAGTTGTACAACAGTATTCAAAAAACTTTTGTCAATTTCTTACTTACCAAATCACATTGATAGCATTTTTATCCCGCACTTTCAGCATTTCAATGTTGAAAAGAATAAAAAGCTTTTTGAAAGTATGTCCTAGTATAAAACTACATACAGCACAATTGTTGCAGAATTTGCCACATTGGAATTATTGACCTCCAGCTAATACGTACATAAATACAACTAGTAAATGAAAAAAATATAATATACTATAAAATTAAAAATCTAATCACATTATTTTTTCTTGTCTTGTGTTCTCACTATTAGAATCACCACCAAATTCTAAACATAATGATTTTCGATTGTTTAGTCTTTTAAAGATATATTCTATTATACGAAGTACAACACAGTTATTGCATAATTTACTAAATTGAAATTCTTAACCTCCCAATCAACTGTATAAATTTAATAAAAAGTTAAAAAAAAGGTGGAATATAAAAGGATTGAAAGCGAAAAATTGATAATGTGTATGTCAAGTTATTCTTCAAGCATGAGATAGAGAAACAATGAAAAATTATATTGGATTTCCTATGTAATAAGATTGAAATAATTTATCATTTTGGGGACACACAAGGCAAGTTGCGTGTAAAGAGAAAAAAATTGATAGAAACAAATAATGATTAGTTTGGGGGAAGAAATGAAATGTCCAGAAAGATAAAGGACTAATTAAGAAATATTCAAAAACCAATCCTTTTCCTTTTGTACAGTTGTGCACTAATTTTTGTAATATTTTGTCAATTATTCCTTACTCATCTAGTTGCGTTATCGATGTCTAATCCTATTAATAGTGTTTTCTACTTACTTCAGTAAAAAACATTTCAATTATTACACATTATTCTAAATAAAATATTATTATAAAAATAAATTAATAACTATTATGGTAGCATATTAAATATTACTTATATTGAGTTAGATTCCATCCCACAACTCTTTCGTTATGGGCCTCCACCTTACTATTAGAATATTCCTATCTATCTATATTATTATATATGACACAAGGGCTTTTTTTTTTTTTTTTTTGATAGGAATGACACAAGGGCATTTGATTATATTGTACAATCTTGATCAAATTTTAAATTTTTAGTTTTTTAATTAAAGTAAAAAATTCATTAGTTCTTGATTTTATCTTTATAAATATTCGAGATTTGTTTAGTTAAGTGGCAAATTAATCCAAATTCAAATATTTTAATCAATTTTTGTTATTAACAGCGAGGGAGGAGATTGGTATGCACTAATGAAATTAAGTGGGAACGAAGAGATTTTGGAAATGGAATGAAGATGGGAAAGAAATAATGCTGGTATAACTTACCCTACACTTGATATGTACAAGAAATGAAAAATGAATGGATTTGTCATTCCTTGCTTGATTGCATTCCCATGATTGATAATTAGTAATGATTGGGAGGAACAAAATAAAACTTTTTAAATATCAAACTATCCTTTCGTAGAAAATTATTAAAATAAAAATATTTATTAATAAATATTTTTTGTATATTACTTGATATGACAAATTAAGTCCTCAAGGATAAAGAAAATAGAAACAAATTGAAAAGCTGCTTGATTAAATGAATAAAATGGCCATAAAACTCAAATGACTAAGCCCACCAAAAATGGCCTCAAAATCCTAGTGGACCAAAGTGCACTAAAAAAAAAGACTACAAATATTAATCCCTAAAGTCGAATTGGGTACAGATAATCATTTACAAAAAATTCAAGAACTGAGAATGTTTTACACCACATTCTATAGAAAGAGAAAATCACTAAAATTCAAAAAGGACCCTAATTCCATTTTCGAGCAGTATTATCTTGGCATAATATGTGGGAACTCTAATTGAAGAAGGAATGTTGAGAAAGTAGATGAGATCTAGAGTTCAAAATTCCAACAATTAGACAGTCATAAGGTTAGAGAACATGGGGAACTACCTGTCTAAAGCACAACCAAGTTTGGCACTGAAGCTTACCTTGTAAGTGCATTTGGCTTGAGAGAGATGCCCATACAACAGGCACCACCTTTCGAAGAACTACTTTTGCAAATGACTTAGGAGGTATTGAAGACCTTACTAGACAACACCACTGCCAAGATGCGACCAAAGCAGCCACCCAATATGTTGAGGAGAGTTGCCTTTAACAGTAGTCGCAACCCTATCGTTGGAGCTTCGTCATCCGCATAGAGGATAGAGTGGAGGACCTTTAATTGATTTTGACATAAATACACTACAAGGCTCCTCCAAGAATACGTGAGAGTTGTGCATAAGTCCATTGTAAATTCTCCCTAAAATCCAATTCGTAGGTTAGTGGCATCACTTATTATTACTTTTGGCATAAGCCTACTACAGGGCTCCTTGATGAGTATGTGGTAACTGTACATAAGCCTACTGTAAATCCTTTCCAGTGGTGGCACCTCTAATTAATTTTGGCATAAACTCACTATACAGCTCCTCCGATGGTACATAGTAGCTACACACAAGCCTACTATAAATCCTCTCTAGACTTCTCCTTGAAGGTAAGTGGTGGCACTTCCTTAAGAATACTTCAACTTAAATAAATTAACATTTTGTTGTTTGTATCGTACATGTAATATATATACGCAAAATTGCTATGAAATAAAGAAAAAAAACCAATATATATAGTATGAGCAACATATCATGTGAAATTAGCTAGCCAGTGTAGTTAAAAAAACTTCATCAAACTAAAGTGCTTAGGATACTATTTTTAATGTTACATGTTTTTAGAGAAAGCTTATACTTAGATGTAAAATAAACACCTTTGTTCCCTCTAATTTTAGACATTGCAACTCTTTTCCCTAATCATTTTACACACACACACGTGCACGCACACACACAGAAGAAATGTTCAACTTTCTGCCACTCTTTACAAGAGTGGTTAATTAGCCTTAACAAATTTTAGATTATATTAAACTTTATATATATATATATGCAGAACACTTTAAGCATGTAGAAGCATCTCATGTCATGTGTTTCCAATAAAGCTGATGTATTAGTGACAATGTTAAATTTTGTGGAGGTTTGTTGGTAAGCTAAAATGCTACTTTAATTAACCTACCAACAATTGAGCTAAAGGCTATTGTATAGGCACGGGTCAAGTCCTGCAACTACAAAGAAGCACATAAACTTACTGAGGTAATCCTTGACTAAAACTCTCTGATGCTTAAGTTAGAATAAGCTTGAGGAGAGGAAAAACAGCAGAGTAAGGGCCATAATGTACATGAAAGCATACCTGAAAATTTTGCCAACTAGGAATATTTATAGTACATTCCCTAACTTGGCAAAAGGTAAGGTCGAAATGACCATTTACTCTTAAGAGACTAGTGAGATTTGACTTGTTTATTTAAACCTTAGAGTTTTTTTTTATGTCAATCAGTCAACATACCAATCAAGAATATAGGGCAAATTTGATATATTTAATGTAGTGGTAACTGGCTAAAGACACATTTAATGTGGATAGAAAGCTAGTTCGGCTACAATTAATGCAGAGGTAACAAGTTGAGTTTGAATAGAAAATGCATTAAATGTAATTGCATCTAAAGGTAAGAGTTAGTCAACTTAAGGAGGTCGAGATAGTTGGATGTGTCGCCTTCTTAAGAACTTTTCTTTATACAGTAATGTTTGCCATACAATAGGTCATCTTTAGACGAACAATCGACGTTGGAGGTTGACAGGCTACTCCAGGTTGTAGAAAGTGGATTCCCCTTCTCACTATAGGATAGTGGCTACCAAACTTAGTTGGGTCGAAGAGGGTTGACCCTATTTATATCATGTGTCCTCCCCACTTTTTAGTGCAACTAGGAGCTCACAAGGGTTGGAGTGAGAAGTAGTTTGACTAAAAGAACCTTGTTGACAAACGTAATTTGAATTTGACTAGGTATCATTGGGCGGGAATTTGAAATTCAATAAAAGTTATTGGTAGTCCCTAGTAATTTTGTTGGGAAGGTAATTGATTATACTAACAACAATTATGTAATTATTACAAAGTAATTGATCACTTTAGCCGGTTGCCTTGCTCTAGGCCCTTTATAAATATGTCTATTTGTCTACTATTATTTACTTTTTCTATAGTTACTTAAGGTCCAACTCTCAATTTCAAACCGATTCTACTCCTGCTTCCAGTTACATATCTCATTTTTGGCTTACTTCTATTATGTTTGTTTAAGGGTAGTAGAAGTGAGGTAAAGGAGACTAAGATGTCTAGTTTGAGGGGGTCAAATAAGTGAGAAAGGTGTTAGTAGGAGGTCCTCCTCTGGTGAGTAAACTAGTTTTGAATGGAGAGAGTCAAAGTGGCAACTCTAGCTTTGGAAGCTCGTTGGATGAGAGAAGTAGTGATAAAGAAGTTGATGGAACCCCTTCTGTTGTAGTGACCGAAAGGGGGCTATCTAAGCTTGTTAATGATCTCTAATTTCACAGTTGATTGACCATTAGAGTAAAATCTGATCGACATCTAGCATAGCAAGCTCTAGTCATTTAGACATAATTTTCACATTTCTAATGAGTTAGAACTAATTAAGCTTCAAGCTGAGGATCGTATGGATCATCCCCCTGAGGGGTTCATAACATTTCATGAAGCTGCCTTAGATTGCGGTCTTATGTTTCAAATCACTCAACTTATAGTTGAGCTTCTTAATGGTTTTTAAATTAGCCTTAATCAACTTCAACCTAATTCCTTTACTTTTTTGTATAGTTTTATCATTTTGATGGTCATTCATGACCAATCTCCTTCTTTTGTTAATTTTTACAACCTTTTCCATTGTCCCATATCAAGAAAATCTAGTAGTTTCGAAGAGTTTGGCTTTTCTTATATTACATCTCAACTTGGTAAGAAAATCCTAGTCACTCCTTTCTCTTCCCACAATCAAGGTGGACAAAATGATTCTTCTATGTTCGAGCTCCTTATGGTGGGAGCTTTAATATTCCTAGGGGTTAGTTGAGAGGGAAAGTCGACTACCTTAGTAATGAGAATCCTACTTGGAATAATACCTTTATTTGAGATCTAATGGAGATTGGGGAGATAGAGGCCACTGCATTTACTAAAAAAAGAATCTTATATTAGTAGGATAATTGATCGCTTCCATTAGAGTAAAAAAGTCAAGTACTCACTTAGGTAGTTCTTTACTTTTTGTTTCTATTTTTCCTTTCTGTATGCTATAGTTTCTAATAGGGTGGTTTTGTATTACAAATCGGTCACTAATGGTAAACACTTATCAACTTATCATAGATAGGTAGTGTAAGGCTAAGCTTTGACATGAGGCCCAAGTTGTACAGTCAGAAATGGCATATACTACTGTAGGAATACAGAATACCACTTCCTTGACTCCACACCATGTTACTGCTAGTGCTCCCAGTCCACCTGTTGCACTATCAAGAAAAAGAGCTCAAAAGATCAAGAGCACTAGGATGGCTAATCTAGTGAAAAAGTTGACTAGAGATAAGGGGAAAGTGATGGTTTATAGAGACATCTACATATTAGAGTGGATTGTTAAGATGATTGACGAAGAGAAATTTGATCTCCCTAAATTACTCAATCCCCATTAAAAGGAGTTGGGCATGGCAAATAATACTTCAATAATAGATATGGGGTGCTCGAGAATAACTTTGCTAAATGTTTCAAAGGCTGGCCTATTTTTGAACGACCAAAACGTTATGCTCAACACTGACCCGATAGAGGCATTAAAATTATTTGTATTCATGCTAATATGGTATGCTGCTAGTCAATTAACTACCATAGGGTGTCTTTAATTATTTTGTTTCTCCTTTACTTACTCAATTTTTATAATTTATCTGATCTAGCAATGGGGGTACAAGCTATAACCTCAATTTCAATTGTCATTCTTTGATCGTATTGAGTGGTAGCCAAAATATGAGACCCTTAGAGAGGAGCAGGCTAAAGTTTCCAAGACTGAACTATTATCATGATCTATTGGTGATGGTCACTAAGAAAAGCACACTCGAGGAAAAAATGAAGGAATTGCTCTGAGAGGTTGGGGATGCCATAAGTGTAAGGTAATCTAGGGGTTACTAGGCTTGTCAAGTGGTCACTAAGACTAAATTTTTCAAATTTTTGCCTAAGATCTGGAAAAAAATAGTGCATCAGTTCATGTTAAGTTCAGGATTTAATTATGTGAGCATTATCTTTGGCATGGATGACGCGAAGGATGGGTTCAACAAAACTTGAACACTTTAAGGATAAGTGCTTGCTAGTGAGGTCAAGGTCTCTACCCACCCCAACTTACTAGTGGTAATGAAAGAATTTGAGTTTTCATTTGCTTTTGTTTATAAAATTTTGAAGATAAAGGTTAAGATTATTGATTTTTTCCCTTCTACTCCTAAGTTTCTCAACGTGGGGGTAGGTTTTCCCTACCAATAGCTAAAATTAATTTAAAGAAAGAGCAAGAGGTTTAAGGGCCATAGGAAGTTGTTGATGTGGATGTTACAAGAAGGGATGAGTTCAACCATGCAACGAATGAAGCTATGACCGAGGTTTATGGTGAAGATGTTGCTGCCAACCCGATGGAAGGTGCTAGTTCTAGTCATGGACTTCATTTTTTTGTTTTGATAGATGCTTGTAAAATTGCTTTTAAATCTTGACCTAATACAAAAATTTAAATACTTTTATGGAGTGCACATTTGATTCAACTAACTTCTTTACATTTCTAGTCAATTTGGTCATTGCTTTACTATAATTTATTCTTATTCTCAAATTGAAGTTGATTTTCTAGTTAAATAGCACTGGGTGATTTCTTCAACTTATAGGTCGACTATGCTCTATTATAAAAGCCTGATTAAATTGAGAGAATAAAGTCTCACTAGCTAATATATTTAATTAATGATTAATACGTTATTTCATCATTTGTCTGCATTTTGCGAAGATAGGATCTCACACATATTTAAAGAAAATAGTTAATTCTAATCAATAACTGATCATGATAGTGTATAAATGATTCAGAATTCGAGATCTCAAATAATGCATGATTTCGTAAAAAAAAATTCTTTTATTGTCAAGAAGTCTAAATCTTGTTACATATAAAGTCTTCGTAAATTAATATAATTCCAAAGTCAAGAGGGCTCATTGCATTCCAATGTCTTTGTAAATTAACACCTTAACTACTATAAATGGTCATTCCTATACGAGATCGAGCTTCTTGACATTCTTGGAACCTCTACTTTCTTGAGTACTAGATCTTTATCTTAGAAATTCTTAGATGGATTGATTTGTTGTAGTTCCTAGCTATTGGTGCTTTGTAATGTTGCATTTTTGCATATGGCTGTTGGCAATTTTTCATCAAGTATCTTGAGGCCAAAAAGTCTTTTGACTAGGTAGTAGTGGAAACTCGAGCTACGTGATGCATTATTTTTGTATGCATTATTTTTGTAGGCATTATAGCTTCTGATCCATAGATCAAATTATATGGGTTTTGACCAATCAAGGTTCTTAAGATCGTTCTGTAAGCCCACAGGATCACTAAAAGGTCATCACCTTAATTTTCTTGAGCTCTTTCTAGTCGAGTTTTAATTTGTTTCACAATCATCTTGTTGGTTTCTTTTGTTTGACTATTAGATTATGGGTTGCCGACCAAAGTGAAGTGTTGCTTTATGCTAAGTTGTTCATACCAATCCATCATTCTTTTGCTCTAAAACTATATTTCATTATCAGATATGATAACTTTTGAGAGGCTAAATTGACATATAACATTTTCCACAAAAAATCTCTTACTGTTACATTAGTGATTTTTGAAACAACCTCTTCCTTGACCTATTTCATAAAGTATTCGATGGTGACAATCATGAATTTCCTTTGTCCTAAAGCTGCAGGAAAAGGGATGATGATATCAATGCCTAACTACTTGAATAGCCAAGTGATATCGATTGCTATTATGGTTGAGGCATTTCTTAGTGAAGTCGATCTCTTCTTGTATCATGGTCAGACAGAAGTAGCATTACCTTAAAGTTTAATGTGTCAAAGCTCAACCTCCTAGGTGATGTTGCATGTTCCCAAATGGATTTCTTTTAACACTTCTAAAACTTTGTATGACCTCAGGCATCTTGAAGAGGGGCCTAAGAAGAATTGTTTCTTCAACTAACCATACTTGACAAGGGCAAGCCTTGTCGTTCGACTTCTTAGCCTTTGAGCTTCAAGTTTGTCATATGGGAGCTTTTTTTAAAAAAATTAGTTATCATCTCGTCCTACCAGAAGGTAATGCATCTTCAATTACCAAAACATGTTTGTCATCCCAATTAACCTCTATGGTTGGCTTATGTGCTACACAAAATGTGATAGTTCTTGCTCTTATACCTCTTGTGGAGTTGGCCAGCTTGGATAGTGGTCTGCTCTATTATTTTTTAACCTTAGTACTAGATTGAGAGTGATTCTCTTCAATTGTTGTTATAGTTTTTAACATCTACTAAGTATATTGACACTATAAGTTTCTTTGCTTTAAAGTTTTCATCAAACTATTTCACAATTAGGAATCTATGATCACAATAAGATACTCGACTCCTCTGTCAATTGATATCTTTATCCCTAGAATCAATGATTCACATTCTACTTTGTTATTAATGATAGGAAAGTTAAGTTTCAAGGCAAAATCATGTTCTTTTGCGTTAGGGGAACATAGTGATATTCTTGCTCCACTTTCTATTGTAGTAGAGGAATCATTAACCTGCAATATCCAAAAGGATTCTGAGTGCTCACCTATTATGAGGAGGTCAATGCTCTTTGCTATGAAATCTATCAATATTGGTCTTTGATGGTTTTTTGTAGTTGGAACTTGATATCAAATTCTCCAAGTTTGATGACCACTTTGTTAACCTTTTAGAGGTGTCTAGCTTAGGTTAGACCTACTTTTAAGGTTAGATAGTTAAACAATTATAGAGTGGGAATTGAAGTATGGTCATTAACATTCTAGCAGTAGTGAGCAACGTTTGGCAAATTTCTTGATCTCCAAGTAGTTTTGCTCAGCTCCTTGAAAGATCTTGCTGATGTAGTACACTAGTCGATTGGTAGGTGTCTTCATTAATTGATACAAAAACTGAGCTCACCATTGTGTTTGAGAAGTTAAGTACAAGTAAAGCATCTCTTCAAGGGATTGCTTAGATAGTAAAGAAAGGGTAGATAGATAGAGCTTTAATTATGTTAAAGCTTTATCCCACTCTTCATCCATTAAAACTTTCTTGTTGCACAGAGGATCTTGAAGAATGATAAACTTTTGTCTACTAAATGAGATATGAATTTCTTAGGGTCATGATTTTGCCAACCAACCTCTAAACGTCCTTAGTTGACTTTGAGGACATAATATCTTGGATAGCTTATATCTTTGGGAGATTGGTTTTAATCCCATTTTAGCTAACCTTGTAACCTATAAATTTACCTCTACAAACTCCAATTGTGTATTTATTTGTGTTGAGCTTTATTTTGAAAGCCCTTAGGACTGAAAATGTATGGTTGAGATTAGCTAAGTGCCTCTCTCTCGCTTTTGATGATCATGTCATCAACGTAATTTTTTTATTGTTCAACCAACTTCATTCTTGAACATGAAGTTAATTGATCTCGAGTAAGTTGCATTTGCATTCTTTAATCCAAAAGGCATCACTAAAAAAATAATATAGTCCCTTGGGGACTACAAAAAAAGTTTTGTCCATATTCCTTAGAGCCATGAAAATTTGATAGTAACCTCAGAAAGCATTCATCATACTTACTAGGTTGCACTCTATAGTTGAATTGACTAGTAAATCCATTTAAGTCAATAGGTAATGTTTTTTAGGGCCTGCTTTATTCAACTAAGTGAAACCATTACACATTCACCATTTGCCTTCACTTTTAGGCACAAAGACTACATTACAAAGCTAGCTAAGGTCTAAAAGTTTGTGGCATCATTTAGCATCAAAAGTTAACTTTCTTATTTTCTATTTAACTAGCTTGAATGAAAGGTCAACATTAAGGTGGTACATAATGATCTGAGGATCGATTTCTTGAAGGTCGGTTCCTTTTTATTTAAAGTTGTCAATGTTTTTCTGCAAAAAGTTTATTAGCATGCATTCTGTGTTGTTATCTAAGTGTTTCCCAATTCGAGTAGTCTTTTTTGGGATTTTCTGGTTCAAGCTCAATGGTTTTTAATTCCTTGATTGGTTCAACTCTTATTTCCTTGTATTTTCTCTTCTTTGCAAATAATTTTCAGTGCTATGGCCTTTCTGCTTGTGGAAATGGCAATATCACTTCGAATTCTTTATGTTTGGATACTCATTAAGTTTTCTTTGTTTCTTGAGTATGCCATCATTTTGAATAGCCATAACACTTCTGGTTGTATCGTGATGGAACCTCTTAATGAGAGATCAATGACCATCCTTCTACTATATCTCTTTCTTGTCCTTGCATTTTCCTTTTTTGTCATGCTTGTGTCCACCATACTTCACTATATTCATGTCTTCTGAT
Source organism: Jacaranda copaia (assembly GCA_014898725.1). Classification (NCBI taxonomy): domain Eukaryota; kingdom Viridiplantae; phylum Streptophyta; class Magnoliopsida; order Lamiales; family Bignoniaceae; genus Jacaranda; species Jacaranda copaia. Next base: position 372,970 of record JACGDI010005766.1, read on the forward strand.
GTCATTTAACACTCCACGAGGTGAAGCAACTCCTTCATTGTCCTTGGTCTCTCCTTTACGAAAGCATTGGCACACTCTTTATACCATAGTCCTAGGAAGAGGACATTGATTAGCAATTCAATCCATAGGTTATCGATTTTCATAACCTTAGTGTTAAACCTTGCAAAGAGGTTCCTAAGCGACTCCCTTCATTTTGCTTTATTGTATGGAGATGGGTATGTGGCAATTTTTCTTTTCTTCTAATGGCAAATTAATGTAAGAATTTATCAAAAAGTTGATCAAAAAAGAAAATAGAGGCAGGCTCCAGTTTGAAGAATCATTCAAAGGTGATACCTTGAAGTAGGTAATTAGCATTTTTGTATGGATGTGATCATTGTGCCTGTAGAGTTACATATGTGCTTAATTTGCAACAAGTGTTCATTAGGGTTGGTGAAACTATCATATTAAGGTAAGCTTATAGGGACTTTAGAGTCGATTCTGATGCTCTCAGATAAAGGGCGATTCTCTTCCACATTAGTGGAAAAGGGCATTATCGACTTGTAATTATCTTTCGAAGTTTTTTCTGGAAATATGCTCTAATCATTGATTGAGCTACTAGACTTAGTGGAATACTTCTTCCCATTCCTCTCAGCCTACTTAGGACAAGTTTTGACTTAGTTGAATTCAACCTTTGCGTGCTACGAGACTCGTTGGGGTCAGGCAAAATTTTCAATGGAATTATTCACTTTTTCTTATGGATGTTTTTAAGGACGCTCGCACTAGGAAATTATCTTGGGCTATTCTCACACCTATTAGTAGAAAGTTAGGCTTGTCTCTCTTTCTATATTCATGTGGACTTGTTGCTTTCTATCTAAATAAATATGGGGTGGTACTTGCAGTCAGCACAACTTGATAGTTATAGTTTTCCAGTGTCATAGATAAATGAGCTAAAAGTTGGGCAAAAATTTGATTACTAATCATCTGTATGTGTTGAAGGATAGTCAGTGCAGCCACCTAGTCCGATTGAGAGCTAGGTCCTACTCCATCCTGGGCTCCTTGAGGTTGAGATAAAGGAGGGGATAAAGGGGATAGAGATCTCTGTTTACTTCGCCTTTCAAAAGTAGCTTACCTCATGGTCACTACACTTGTAGGTTATAGATATAAAATTACATAGACAATGCCAAATGATAGTATTAAATTTTATAGAGATTTTTTAGTAAGAAAAATGCTACTTCAATCGACCTATCAACGACTTCAATCGACCTGTCAACGACTAAGTTAAGGGATATTATATAGGTGCGGGTTGAGTCCTACAACCATAGATAAGCATGTGAGGTTGCTGAGGTAGCCTTCGGCTAAAACCCTTAAATGCTTAATTTAGAATAAGCTTGAGAGAAAAAAGTAGCAAAGTGAGAACCAATGTGTGTCTGAAAGCATACTTGGAAATTCTACCAATAGGGGTATTTATAGTGCATTCCCCTAACTTGGTAAAGGGGAGGTCAAAATGACTAGCAACTCCTTATAGGCTAGTAAAATTTGACTTGTTTATACAAACCTTAGAGGTTTTTTGGTGTCAATTAGTCACCATACTTCTTGCAGGTTGAGAATATGGGGTAAAACTTCTACATTCAATATGGTGATGACTAGCTCACGATGCATTTAATACAGATAGAATATTGGTTTGGCTGTATTTAATGCGGAGGTGGCAGGTTGAGTGTGAATAAGTAATACATTAAATGCGGTTGTGCCTAGAGGTAAGAGTTGATCGACCTAAGGAGGTTGAGATAGTCCAACGCACTGCTCCCTAGGAACTTGTTTTCTTCTAGTGGCACTTGCCTTACAGTGGAACAACTTTGGACGGGCGGTCGACAAGCTACTCCAAGTTGTAGGAAATGAATTCCTCTTTTCGCTATGGGATAATGACTACTGAACTTGGTTTGGGTCAAAGAGGGTCCACCCTACCCTACCCATATCAATAAGCCTTTCCTGCTGCTCAATTTTGTGTAATACTACTAGTTTCTTAATTAATTCGTTGCAAGACTCATGTACAAATAATTCTGATAAAAATAATAATTGTGCTAATAATAGGAAAGTACAACAAATATACTACTAACACATATGATAATTCTTATCCTCTATTTCAAAACTAAGTAACAAGCTTGTTCTTTTGCACCAAATTAAAAGTCATACTTAATTAGGGCCAAAAAATAGCAATTATTCCAATTCACAGCTCATTTTATCCAATATATAGTTCATCAAAAAATATATAGACATCTTTGTTCCTCTCTTTTTACTTTCTTTACATTATGTTTGGTTCAAGAATTTTGGTGAGGAAAAGAAAAGAAAATGCTAAAGAAAATATTTTTAATTATTTGATTGGGAAGGAAAATATTAAAGAAAACAAAACTTGGAGAAAATTAGTGTTATTGAGGAAAATGAATTTTCTATCACCCTTTTTTTGTAATTCTTTTTTTTTTCATTATTTTCTTTAGCAATCAGATAAAATTGAGATTTTATATTTTTTTTATTTTATTTTTTTCCCCTAATATTTTCTTTCCTCGTCAAAATTTCTAAACCAAACATAGTGTTACTCTTCTGTCTTTATGGCCGAAAGGCACATCATTCATACATACTAAACGGTAAAAGAAAAAGAATCAAGTCAATGGTCAATGCAACTCTTTTTTACCTGGCGGAGCCAACATTAAGATTAATTTGATCTTGAAAAGGTTGTTTAACTTGCAATTATTCAAATGGAGCAAAAGACGTAAGGTTCCTGGACTGGACCTCAAAAATAAATAAGCAACAAATAAGCACGTGGATGGGTGACATAGTAGAGAATCAATAAGCATAATTTTCAGGTTTTTATGACTTCCAGCAGTCAAAAAGTTACTTTCATTGAAAAGGCCAACAAAGGTAATCCAAACTTGCAACTTTAGATTACTTGACTCCAAACAAATGGCCAATGGCCAATCACAGCTTCTAAATTTAGTTGTTTTATATTCTCTTTATCCTAAATTTAGTAACTTTTATTTTAAAGTCACTATCTTAATGATGTGATGCCACCAACTTTCAATAACTATTTTGACCAAAAACTAAAGTTTACAAATTTCTGAACTTTGAGGGTTTGATTGTGTGATTGAACAGCCAACGTGCTCCATGTAAAACTTCTTTTTCTGTGAAACATGCGTTTGTTAATTTGCCTTTTCAAAAAAAATCCTCTAAAAATTTATTTCTCATCCATCCTCTACCTACCTTCTACTAAAAAGAGGGAAATGGAGGTTAATTTTTTCTTAACTACCCTTCAAAATATAATCTAAAAAAAAAAAATGGGGCATCGGTACCTGCCATTATTTGTCCATTTATCATTTTTATTAAATTTAATTTTTCTAAACTTTTAATAGAATCATTTTTTATAAAATAACGTTCCATTTAATCACCGTTCAACTCTTATTCATTATCTTACTTATTACTTTGGCATCGGATCAAATCGAGCCTTTCCTTTGGAAAGGAATGGCAAGCAGTAATTATGAGTTATCGATATTTTATTTATATTATATATAAAATACTTAAATCATAATAGTATCTTTTCAAATGAGTTCATAAAAAAATCTCGACTCAAAAAATAATGACAGTATAATTTTTCTTTTCTTCTCTCTATTTTTAAATTTTTACGTCTCGAGTTATTTATTTTTTCTTCACTTATTTATCCTATCTTAAATTCTTTTTTCCTAATCCACTCTAAAAATTCAAATAACTATTTTAAAATTATTAAAAAGTTATAATATTATCTAAAAAAGTAAATTAATGTACACATCATATAAATCTTAGCACACGTATCGAGAATGCTAAAATTATTAATTCTTAATAAATTAGTACGGGTTGCTTTGTGGTGTGTTTTCAAATAATGTACTTGAAATGCCCTTATTTTATCTTTTAATATTCATAAGTACAAATTTTGTAATACTTACAGAAAAGTATGGACATGCGTACTGCATGCAACAACTATCATTTGTAGCCCAGCCAATCTATAACCCAATTATTATTATTTTATCATTTTTTTTATTTATGCAAAAGTTAAATGTATATATTGAAATTATTTTTAAAAAATAAATTGATATTTCTCTTTATTTTATATTATAAAAACTTTATCACACACATAAAATATTGCGAAATTATTTATTGAAATAATTAGTGGCGTACTGCCGAGTCGTTGTGTAAAGTTACCATCATCCACGGGGCCATGAGTCAAAGCTTAGGAAGCGGACAAGTTACTGCATAAACTTTCTTGCTTTTTTACATTTAAGTTACAACAGCTTGCTAGCAATGATTTTTATGGTTTATCGGTAGACCATTTTGTGGATGGTTTAATTTTTGTTCAATTGAAAAATTATAAACATAAATAATATTTTAGTTATTAATTAAAAAATTTTATTTATAATTTGAAATTTATTGAATTTAATTATAAAAGATAAATACTTAATTTTAATTAATACTTTAATATTATTTTCAGGGTCGTCTCAATAAAATTAGAGGTCTAAGGCAAAACATAAAAATGAGGCATTTAATATATAATAAAAATTAATTTTCTAATTTACATGTCTTTTTATTAATTATTTCGTATTCTATAGAAAAATATTATTATCTAAATTTTATTCATTGACTTTTTTTTTAGATGCAAAACTATCAATTATACTTTTATAATTAATTTCATCTAATATTCTTTTTCAATTGATAGTATAGTTAGTTCATTTTATCTTTCTTGAGACATTGACAGATTTTATTAGTTTTGATTTTGAGAAACTTATTTCGAAAAAAGAAAAATAAATTTAAGAAATAAAACCTTGATTTATAGTAAAAGAAATTAACACTAATATTTTTTAATATTTAGTATTGAGAAAGAATGAATGAGATAGTGTTTTGATAAGTAAAAGAATAAGAATTAAAAAGATAGTGGAGATTTTGGAGAATCAATGGTATTAAAATTTTAATTTATAATTTTAAATAATTATTGATTGTATGCTTAACTAATAAGGCCTCCAAATTAAAAGCCTTGTACTTTTTCTTAGGGCCTAAATTGTTTGAAAAAGAAAACATATATATGAGGCTTATAAACTAAAGACCTAATTTTTTTAGGCCTATATTGTGAAAAGAAAAAAAAAGGAATTCTTATATTTTGATTTTTGAGGCCCAAAATATAGAAGAAAATACATATAGAATTTGAAGGCCTAAGACGGCCACCTTTCTTGGCTAAAGATAGAGCCACTCCTAATTATTTTATACACAAATCAAATAGCAACATGTGTTAAGGTGATGTATCACACCAATCAAATCAAGTTTGGTGGTCTAGTAATCTAGGGCTAACTAAATTGTGACCTATGGCGCACTATATGCAAGGATCATTCAAGTCAAAATATTTTATGTTATCTCTTAACATGTATATCAAAGAGATAACTATGAAAGAAGTCCAAGTCATTTGGAGTTTCCTACAAACACCTATATAAAGAAGCATTCGAAGACTCATTCTGATATTCACATACACATATTCTCAAGTCCAAGAATCAAGTCTTGAAACTTCAAGTTTCTGCTACAACGAAGCATTACTACCGCGAAGGTCCTATACCTCTTCAAAGCATCAAGTCATCAAGTCCTTTGATTTCGGAGTCAAGGTTTGAGTTTAAAGAAATTTCACAGTGTTCTTTTATCAAGTCAAAGGATACTACATTTTATATTCAAGAACAAGCTTCAGGCCCTTGGATCATATATTGAGAGAAGAATTGGGGGATTATTTTTGTTAGGGGATTTACTTTTTCTTTGATAAAATATAATTTTCTTTTATTCTTAATATAAATTCAATTTATTCATTATTTTTCTTTGTCTTATGACTTAATTTTTGCAAACAACAAAATTTATGTGAACAAATTTTTGGCATGCTGGGACCAATCTTACCCCTCATCTCTTTCTCCCACTGGAATTTTGAAGATATTTGCAACTACTTAATGTCACCTAAGAGGAACCAACTTGCCTTATCCAACAAAACTGCTACTAAGCCTATCAATCAGCCCATAATTGGGGGCAAAAATATTGATTTCATTCCATATGACGATTCTCTAACTCTAGAAGTCTAAGGGAAACAAATGCCAAGACATTATCTTTTGCTAAGCTACCGGCTACAGCAACTGGAGCAACAACAATGGATGAACAACTTACTCAAATAACTCAAGCTATAGCTAACCTCTAAAAGATTGAGGAAGAAAAAAGATCTACAAATTGCACAACACATGAACAAATAGGAATACTCCCATCTTGGAGGATTTAGCTATAAACATCTATCTTCCCTTGGCCATACAGTGGTGTAAATACAAGTTAAGGAGATGCCTCACAAGTGAAAAACTAATTGAAAGATCAACACTCTGCAACTTCTATTGCTACACTGTTTATTCAACAATTGCAGAACATGATCACCAATACTATTAGAGCTTAGTATGGCAAGCTTTTTAAAAGTTCTATTATGTATTCAAAGCCCTATATAAAGAGGATTGACTCACTGAGAAGGCCAATAGGATATCAACTGCCAACATCTAGCAATTTGATGGGAAGGAAAATCCAAAACAACATATGGCCAATTTCATATAGACGTGCAGCAATGCAATGACTTATGGTGATCGCCTTGTAAAATAGTTTGTGCATTCATGGAAAGGAGATGCCTTCGACTGGTACATCAACTTATAATGTGAATCCATCGATAGTTGGGATCAAATGGAAATGGAGTTTCTGAACTGCTTCCATAGTACAGGTTGGACTGGGAGCATGATTGAACTTACCAATGCAAAATAATGGAAGGATAAGCTGGTGGTAGACTACATCAATTGTTGGCATACATTAAGTTTGAACTACAAAGATAAACTTTCAGAGATGTCTGTGGTAGAGATGTGTATTCAAGGTATACACTTGGGACTTCTCTACATTCTTCAAGGAATCAAGCCTTGCACTTTGTGGAAATTAGCCACTCGTGCCCACGACATAGAGCTTAGCATTGCTAATCATGAGTTTAGAATTCTTGTTGAAGACTAGAAAAAAGAAAACAAAGTTTCAAAGAAAAGTGAAAAATATGCCAAAGCTGCTACTAAGTAATCTATAGCAATCAAGATAGCCTCCATAAAAATTCCCACAAGCAATAAAAAGGCTGCTAAGAAAAGTGATGATCAATGCATTTCAATAGGCAAGAAAATAGTAAAAAAAATATAAGAAAATGAGTATCCACTTCCAGATTCTAAAGTTTCTCACATCATTAATGAATTATTGACAAGGAAGTTGATTGAATAGCCAGAAGCAAAACGTCCTAAAGAAGCTAGAAAGGTGAATGATCCAAAATATTGCAAGTATCATCGAGTTTTCATCCATCCAATAGAGAAATATATCATCTTCAAGTATAAGGTTATGGCATTAGCAAAAGATGACAAGATAATTCTTGATACAAAAAATGTTGTTGGGTCAAACTTTGCTAGTGTAATAACTATAGCAGATACCACAAATGTTACAAGCAAAAATAATGTCTTTTCCTCATCTACACTCATAGGGGCATAAACAAATTTTCCATTTGGGAGTTTAGATCCAGAGCTAGTGAAGACTCAATTCATTTATGAAGTGACTAAACTAGAAATAAGTTCTATTACTGAAACTGAAGATAGCAATAAGTGGATTTTTGTGATGCACTATCAAAGGAGAAGATGATGTGCTAATCAATCTCATCTATTAGCATCAAAGGTCTCATATATGGCCAGACGCCCACAACCAAGCATGATGAAGAGTCTAAAGGCTACAAATGGCAAGCTAGAAAATTCATTGGCAAGTTACAAAAGGAGCCGAGTGACTTTCAAAGATTATTTTCTTGCAAGATTCTTTGATCAAAGATTTGAAACAGTGCATGCTATATCTTGTGAAACTAAAGAGCAATACTCTACTTTCTATTGTACAGCTATTGCTTTTATAGATGAGGAAATGCTGCAGGGTTAAAAACTCATAATAAGCCACTTTTTATTTCAAGGTTCATGCAGAAGTAGAAGGTTAATCGTATACTCATTGAGAAAGATCTATTATCAATGTCATGCCAAAGTCTACCATGAAAAATTTGGGAATTTCTATTAAAGAACTTGTACACAGCTACCTTACTATTCAAGGTTTCAATCAAAGAGATCACAGAGCTGTTGGTATAATTCATCTCGACCTCACAACTGAGGAGTTGGAAGCAAGTACTTTATTTTATGTCATTAAGGTAAGGACTTCCTACCATTTGCTTTTAGGACAACTATGCCTTCATCAGAATAGGGTGATACTTTCCACTCTTAATCAGTGCTTCAAGTATTCAAAAAATTGATAAGTTATGAAAGTTTATGCAGATGTAAAACAATTTACTAAAGCAAAATCATACTTAGCTAATGCTAAACTTTATCTGGATCCTAACTCAGTAAATGAAGTGCAACCTGCAAAGGCTCTAAGTAACTATCTCATTGAAGGAAGACAAGATTGCTCCAAAAATTTGAATAAATTAACAATTACTGAGGTGTCAACAAATAAAAAATGCAAGTCTGGTGATGAGTCCAACTTACCAATATTTTGATATACACCATTGTCATATCAAGAGAAAAAGAAAATTCCACTTAAAGTATGCATTAAGCCAAATGGTGCTGCCCAAAGCAAGTTAAAGATAGTAGAATCAATGACTGTTAAACTTTATGGAAAGAGTTGACCATGCCTATTATTGGTGCAAGCTCATCAACCTATAATAGACCATCTGTTCCAATGGTTTCTCGCAAAGAATTCAAAGGTATATTTGATCCTAAGGCGTATAAGTTGCTTGAAAACTCTAGTTATAACTTTGCTAATCCACCCAATCTAAGTGAGCTTAAACATGAGTTAATTGGAGAAAAAGTTTATAGACTTAGTGAAACACAACAAAAACTAAGGAAATAAAAATTTTATGTTAAATAGTCATGGGTTATCTTGGGATTTAAAGTTACAAAATAGGTTAGGATACGTGTGACAAAGAAGGATAAGTGTGCTAATGTCTAACATATTTTCGTGAAAGATCATATGAAGCAAGAAGAGCAAAAAAGAATAATCATCGCGTTTTTATATTTGATCATCTCAATACTCCGACTATTCATCCTTCTATCTTTAAAAGACTTGGAGCTAAATATCAAAGCGGGCTTAATACATGTCCATATCTGAGAGGTTCTGTGTTCAATTGACTAGAAACAATGTTGTCATAAAAGCAAGAAAAATAAGTGTTAACGACAAGATTGATGTGTTAGAGTCGAAAAATAAAGTTCAAACTCTTCACTTATCTTAATCAATCCAAATCTACATTCCTAGTCATCCTATAGACAAACCTATGAAAATAAAGTAATGCATCATAAACATTCATTCAAAGAAGATGGTTTAGATGGAGATAAAGTAGAAATACCATTGGCTCTAATTACACAAGTGTTAAAAGTGGAGCTAACTCCTGTATCACATGATCCGTGTCTTGAAAAATTCAATAGATTGGTGGTAAATGGTTTTATACAAGCTACAAACTACCCAGCATAGATAATGATGCCTATTATAGTTTTAAAAGCAAATGGAGAATAAAAATAGAGCATTACATTCCAGAGATTGAGAGTAATTGAGATTGAATAGCCATATGATGAAGAAAATGATGAGTTACACACATGCAACTATATTGCTATTACTGAAGAGCCTAATTCAGAAATTCCTGAAGATGAAGTCCTAAAAGCTCCTCTACAACTTAAAGATGGTGGATAAGCAACTATTGATAAACTCAAAGAATTTGGTTAGCAAGCTTCTAAATCATGAAAAGGATGAACAATATTCAAAATTTTGGACAAGTACAAGGATGTCTTTGCTTGTTCATACAAAGAAATGCCAGGATTAAATTCAAAAGTTGCAATTCATCACCTTGGCATAAAATATGGGTCTCATCCAATAAAACAATCGCAGCAAATGCTTTGCTTGGAGCTCAACCCTCTAATTAAAGCTAAAGTCAGCAAGCTAATTAGTGTAGGATTTTTTGGAGAAGTTAAATATTTGACTTGAATCTCTAGCATCGTGCCAATCAAGAAAAAGAATGGTAAGATATGCATTTGCATTGATTTTTGAGATCTGAATAAGGCATATCCAAAGGATAATTTTTCACTACCTATTATTGAACTCATGGTTGATGCAACCACTAGACATAAAGCTTTATCTTTCATGGATGGATTCTCTGAGTATAATCAAATCAGAATGTCACCACAAGACGAGAAGTGTACGGCTTTTTGCAAATTAAAAGGTATTTACTGTTGCAAAGTGATGAATTTTAGGTTGAAAAATGCAAGTGCAACTTATCTATGTGCTATGCAGAATATTTTTGATGATATGCTACATACAAAGGTAGAGTGCTACGTTGATGATCTTGTGGTTAAGACTAGGAAAAGAGAAAATCACTTGAAAGATCTCCACGTGGTATTTGATCAACTTAGGAAATGCAACTTGAAGAGGAATTAGCTCAAGTGTGCTTTTGGTGTCACGCCTAGCAAGTTCCTTGGTTTCATAGTTTGATATCATGGAATTGAAGTTGATCCTGCAAAAATCATGCTATCTAGAAGATTCCACCACCAAGGAATCTTAAAAGAATTACATTATGTACAAGACAATCTTACATTTATAAAAACAAATTCATATCAAATTTGATGGAAAGATGCCAACTATTTAATCACCTAATGAAGAAAGATTCTTCTTTTATATGGGATACAGAGTGTGAAAATGCGTTTGAGAGCATAAAAACGTACCTCATAAATCCACCAATTTTGGGAGCTCTTACACCTAGAAAACCATTGATATTGTACATTGCAGCACAAGAATGATTAGTTGGTGCTTTAATGGTTTAAGAAAATGATGAAGGAAAGGAGAAAGCTTTATATTATCTGAGTAAAGCCTTAACTGAGAATGAATTTAAATACTCCCCTATTGAGAAGATTTACCTTACATTATTTTATGTAATCAGAAAGTTGAAGCACAATTTTGAGCCATATTCCATTCGACTAATCTCACATGCTGATTCTGTCAAGTTTGTGATGTCATGACCAGTACTTTTAGGAAGATCGGCTAAGTGGTTTGTTGTATTCAATTAATATGAGATCACATATTACCCTCAAAAGGCTGTTAAAGGATAAGCTCTCATTAATTTCTTGGCAGATCACCCCATTCTTGTAGATTAGGAAATATCTGATGAATTACCTAATGAGGAAGTCTTCTTCATTGAGACTTGCTAGCATGGACAATATTTTTGGATAGAGCAGCTCGATCTAATGGAGTGGGGGCAAGGATCGTCTTTTTCTTACTAAAAAGGCAAGTTTTGATGTATTCCATCATGTAAAGCAAATTGTACTCTAATAATGTTATAGAATATCAAGCTTTGATTATTAGGCTTCAAATGACACTTGAAATGGAGATTTAGAAGTTGAGGTCTATGATGATTCAAAACTAGTTAGTTATTAATAAGCTTTTAGATATTTTTGAAGTTAAAAAGAAAGATTTGATTCCTTACTTTCAACTAGCCTCTTGCCTATTGAAGAAGTTCAAAAATGTTGTCCTACTTCACATCCTGAGGAAAAAAATAAGATGGCAAATGCACTAGCTAACTTGGCTACTACCTTGGCCCTTTTTGAAGGAAAAATGACAAATATCCTAGTATGCAATAGATGGATTGTTCCATCACCCATTGAGCTTGATCGTGAGGATACAAATGCTATATCATTCTCAGTTGTTGAAAATGAAAATTGGAGAACAGTGCTGATTGACTATGTAAAGCATAGAAAATTGTTGTAAGACCTTCGTTGTAGGACAGAGGTGTGACGGAGGTCATCTCACTTCATTATATACAAAGATGTTTTGTATCATTAATCATATGAAGGTATTTATTAGTGCTGTTTAAGTGTTGAAGAAGCAACTGAAGCTATGATTGAGGCACATTCTGGAGTTTGCAGAGCTCACTAGTTGGGTCCTAAGCTTCTTTTTCATATAAAAAGAATCGGTTACTACTGGTCTACTATGATTAAAAAATCTATAAGTTATGCAAAATAATGTGAAACTTGTCATATGCATGCTAACTTTACACATTAGCCACCTAAACCCTTACATCCCACAATTTCTTCGTGGCCATTTGATGCATAGGGTCTTGATGTTGTAGGTTATATTACTCCTAAGTTGTTGGCTGGTCATGCTTACATATTGGCAGCTACAAACTATTTCTCTAAGTTGGCAGAGGTGATTCTCCTCAAAAAAGTGAAAAAAGAAACTGTTGTTGAGTTGTAATTTGATTTTCAAGTATGGAGTGCCTCATTACATCATTACTGATAATGGGAATTCTTTCTACAATTAGTTGATGGACAAACCCTACACACAATTTAGATTCAAGCCACATAACTCCTCGATGTATAATGCGGTTGCAAATGGTCTAACAAAGGCATTCAATAAAACTTTATGCAACCTACTGAAAAAAATGGTGTCAAAATCAAAAGGAGATTGGCATGAAAAAGTTGGGGAAACTCTTTGGGCATATCAAGCAGCTCATCAATTTGCTACCTGGCTACTCCGTATTCACTAGTTTATGGAGTTGAAGCTGTTCTTTCTCTTGAAAATCAAATACCCTTATTTTGTATAGCAATTCAAGAAGAACTTATTGCTAAAGATAATGTTCATCGTTGACTTGATAAATTGGAAGCATTGGATGAGAAAAAACTTGAAGTGCAACAACAACTTGAATGTTACCAAGCACGTATGACAAAGGCACTCAATAAAAAAGTCTGTCCATGATCTTTTCAAGTTGGATATTTGGTGTTTGCAGTAAAAAAGCCCATTACCATCACCTAGTGAATGGGAAGTAAATTTATGTCAAAATGGGATGGTCCCAATGTGGTAAAAGAAGTCTACACCAATGATACTTACAAGTGCGTTAACAAAGATGAACTGCACATAGACCCAATAAATGGAAAGTTTTTGAAGCTATATTATCCATGAGAAAGTTTGCTCCTTAATGCACAAGCCTAGATAGCAAGTTGCTTCTTAACACATGAGCTTAAACTGCTTGTTACTCCTTGATGCATGAGCCTAAATTGTATGTTACTCATGGCCCGCATGAGTATAAACTGTATACGATAACCACTAAAGGTAATGCATATAGTTAAACTTCTAACTTTCCCTACTAAAGGTATTTTATATGGTTAAAATATTAAATGTCCCACCTAATCTAAGGTAGTTAAGCAATGGATATTCCTAACTCATATGAGCATAAAATGTCCCCCTTTCCCCCTAAAAAAAATAAAGAATGTTTACTTTGAACTACGTAATAACGTGATCCCCTTGATGGGTACGTAGGCAACTTGAGAGTTATTTCCCAAGTTCAATCATATCGTTTAAAAAAAATAGGGTTTAAATGGCTTCCCAAGTTCAATCATATCATTGGAGCAAATTTACATGACTTAGTTTCCAAGTTCAATCATGTCATTTAAACAAGTTCGGATTACTTCCAAGTTCAATCACATCATTGGAATAAGTTTGGATGGCTTCCTAAGTCAATCATGTCATTGGAGCAAATGTGAATGACTTACTTCCCAAGTTTAATCACGTCATTTGGACAAGTATGGATGGCTTGCCAAGTTCAATCACATCATTGGAATAAGTTTGGATGGCTTCCCAAGTCAATCATATCATTAGAGCAAATGTGGATGACTTACTTCCCAAGTTCGATCACATCATTGGAATACGTTTTGATGAATTCTCTAGTTCAATCATTTCATTGGAGCAAATATGGATGACTTACTTCCCAAGTTCAATCAAGTTATTGGAGTAATTCTGGATGATTTATCAAGTTCGAGCATATCATTGGAAAATGTTTTGATTGTTTTCAAGTTCAATTATAATAAGTTAGGTCTATTCATTAGATAGCGAACTTTACTCATGAGCTTAAGTAAGTTTATTCCACCCAATTATTAGGGGCATGTAATACAATTTTTCTTTGAAGTTGACATCAATTTGAAGAAATACTAGATTAAAATAAAAAAGAGAATGCACAAGGAGAATTTATAAAAAGAGCAATTTTTTTATTGCATATGTAGTAATTAAATGTTCTTTTACATCAATAATGCTAAACAAAAGAAAAGAAAAAACATGCTAAGTAGCTAAGTGCTCATGCAAGCATATCAAAAGTTACTAATTTCTTGCAAGATTCTTCAAGCAGTGCCTCCATCCTCTTTAAAACCTTAACATCTTGATTAATCAAAAATGGAGTGTGTTCAAGTTTTGAAATTTTATCTCTCTTGGTGGCTACATTTTTCTGAACAATGCACAAGTTTTCTTCAGCCTTATAGAGTGATGAGTTTGCAAATTCTTCCTTACTACTTGACTTAGTAAGTCATACTCTCAATTCCTCTTGCTGCTTGGAAATTTGAAGAAGATCATTCTTGAGGCCATTCACCTCCTCAATTCTTTCACCTTCTGTTGCCTTGGCCTCAAAAAAATCTTGTTTGCAAGGAAAGGTGCTTTCTCATGGATTTCCTATATTTGTTTTTGAATTGAATTTGACTTAACCTTTATGTAGTTCAAAACACCCTCAAAAAAAGATCTCAAGTGGTTCTCCAAATATGATGTGTTTTTATGTATAATATCTTCTATGTGATCAAATCATCAATTGTTGGTTTTATCCCTAAGAGTTGCTCAAATGGAGTTTTCATGATTTTTTAACATATTCATTCCTAATAGAATTTGAGTAATATCTGGTCAGCTTCAGTCTTTATAACTTGAGGAAAAAATTTAGAAACTTCAGAGATTGGAAATGCCTAAGATAGAGCTTTAAATGTCTTTTTGGGCTTGTCTTTCTCAACAAAAACCTTATCATTTGCAATCCCAAGTAATGTTACCTTTGGTCGCTTATTTGAATTTGCAGTATCATAGATAGTTTGCATGTCATCATCAAGAGGCTGAGGAATGGTTATTTCAAGGAAGTCGAAAGGATTGGCCCCATTTATCGAACCAATACTACCTTTGGTTTTTTTTTGAGTATGCATTGGGTACTAGAGTCGTCATTTGAATAAGAAAGTGCATAAATCATTTCATTTCCTTCCATTAGAGCATTAGTGGGGAATGAAACCTTGAGTAAGCTATATCATCGTTTAGACGGCACTTTGGTATGGTCAGTAATGTTATACTTCTTAGGCTCCAAATTCCTTCTTTTAACTTGCCTTAAAATAACAAGATTTTGAAGAGGTGAAGCTGTTAGGTTATTTTTGGGACCTTTCATTAAGGCTTGTTTAGGATGAGATGGGCTCTTTCTAGGATGCCTAAGCTCATATACATGTTGTTTAACTCTCCCCCCAAGTTGATTGGATTGACCAGAATTTAATTCCACATCTCTTTGATTGATTTTGAGAATAATTTTAGTACCTTTTGTTTGTGAAGCCTTTCAGTGTTTGTCCCACCAATCCGTATATCTTTTGTGGCCAATGGAAAGGGAAAAGTATTTCCATGAATGATAAGTTTGTAAGATGTGCTCAATAAGGTACATGATTGCTAAAGTTGAACAAGCTCGTGCAAATCATAAGTAAAGATCTCTTTCTTTAAGTTGCTCAGGACATGTTGACAGAATCCACATTACCGATTAAGTCAATAAAAGCTATAAGTTTCAATGATATGCTTTTTTCCACATCAAAATGTCAAATAGCAAGAATGTAAAACCATAAAAAGATCTTTATAAGTATTTGATATGCATAGGCCATCTATTATTGTGGATTGCTAGCGTTGAAATAAGCATAGATTTTGAATGGCTAAAGGGTTGATATGTAGGAACACATCTTGTGCCTCTAAAAAATTAAAATATTTGTCCATGTTCTCCCTTGCATATTTGACCATCTTAGCTCCTCTTACATCAATCTTTGATAAAAAATGAGTGCCAAGATAATGCCCTATCCAACTATGAACATAATGAATAGAAAAGATAGAAGTAAATTCGTGAAGACTTGGTGAAGTCGATATATTCCACAAACCATGGTAGATGCCAGCTAATATAAGAACTGCAGGAGAAAAGCAATCACCATTTGCCATTCTACTAGCAACCTTGAAAATAGTGGCACGAATTACCTTTTGCGATGTGGTAGAACAAAGCTGCATAACTAGCATGAAAAGAAAACAGTTGAGTAAGTCTCCTCTCTAACATCTACTTCAACCTTTAACATTATAAATGACTCATCATATTCCTAGGTGCAAGGCAAAAGTAATGCATCAATTATTCCATATGAATTGTGAGAGATCTTTAGCTCAATAGACTCTTTTAGAAAGATCTCAAAAGGGGATCTATATATCTTGTTGATCATTTAAACCAAAAGCTAATCCAATCAGAAATAGGAATGCCATCAAAGTCCTTTAAGAGCATATGATAAATTAGGAATAGACACTTGCAGCTTCATGATAGAAAAGGGGCATATCTGTCATCACCAAGTAACTCCTTCACAGTAGGGATAGCTTCATCATAGAAACCTCCACAGATTGTCCACCAAGTACACGAAGATCCCATAAAGAAATTGAAAATTCGCTAGTCGTAGTGTGCAAAGTGTTCATGGAAGTGAAACATAGCTCAAGTAAGGCTTGGAAGATGTTCTTATGGCAAACATATGTGCAAAATAAGGCATGGGCTGCTGCATAGATCTAGCTTGACGAAGGGTATGCATGATGGCCTAGCACATCCTCTATCCATTCTCAATAACCTATATGAAATGATATTTCACCAAACTTTGATGCAGAAATTCTCAATGAGCGTCCATTAATGTTGGGGTGGTAACTTACAAATGAAAATTCTGAGCTAATGGCTTTGGCATCATGAAGATAGGACTTCAAGAAAAGTATCCTAGAACGAGTTGTAATGCCAAAACAAGGATCAATCACTTCCCTAGTTACCTCTTTAGACCACTCTTAGATATGCATGGAGTTATTAGGAGGTTGAAATATGGAATGAAGAACATCATTGGCTGATTTATAGATAACTAATCTGTTACTTTTAATTTTGAGGGCATCTTTGTCACTCCCAATGATAATACATGGAGATAGTTCTATGTGATCCTCCATATACATCTTCGTGAGTTGATTATGAATGAGCTATATTTCTTAACCTACAAAAGAAGAAGAGAAGAAAAAAAAATTAAGGAATGGAATGATCTAAAAGAAAAAGAGGGAGAGAAAGGATGAAGAAGATAATAGAAGATATGGAAACATCCCTCAATTTGATGACTCATCTAAAGTCTTCAAAATTTGTGTATTTACAAAGTGTTGATGCCATTAAGGAATAAAGGTTTTCTATTGATGAAGGCCGAGGGAGTACAAGCAATCCTCTTATAATGGTGCTAATTAGCTATTAAAATGGAGGTAGTAATGATTTTGAGAACTCTATAAATATTTTCTACAAATAGTTGGTGTGCAAGAATTAAGAAGAAGAGTAGGTCCCTAATTGAGTAGAGGAATTTTCCACAACAGTTTTCCAACTCAGTTTTCTACTCTTCTAAGTGGTCTAGCTCTTTAATAACATGCTATTTTTATAGTTTTTCTTTAATCCAAGTGTATCTAGGAGATTAAGTCTTCGTTTAAGTCAATCTCTTGATCACTTAACCTCACCAATAATATGGCTCTCAACAAAAGCCAATCCCCGCAAGACGAAGAATTTTACTTGCACTGGAGTTAATTATTTGCGGTCGGCGAGTTGGTTTCCCTATGCAAGATAGAACCATGATTTGTTTTTGCATTTGAATTAGAATTCGTATGGGCCATATATTTAAGGAAAAGAAGTTTGATTTGTTTGGTGTAGGGGAGTATGATTGTTTGGTGCAAGTGAGTATCTACTTGGTTATATTTGCGGTGGGCCACACTTATATATATACACAAGGTTTGAAATGGATTTGATTACTGTTGACATTAGTGCTTGATTCACAACTTGCTATTTGGTAAAGAAATGTGACTGATGGGAATTAACTCCTATATAAATTCAATGAGGAGAATGTCTCACATACTTCAAATCTCAACTCATTCATGATTATCGGCATATTCTTCGTTAATTCTTAAAATGAGGGTATTTATACACGGCTTAATATTTGGCCAATTAAAAAGTGACAAGTATAAATAATATTTTAATTATTAATTTTAAATTTTTTTATTTATATATTGAAATTTATTGAATTTAATTTTGAAATATGAATAGTTAATTTTAATTAATACTCTAATATTATTTTATGCACAAATCAAATATCAACAAGTGTCGTGGTGATGTATCATGCCAATCAAATCAAGTCTGGTGGCCCAATAATCTTGGGCTAACTAAATTGTGACACGTGGTGTATCTATATGCAAGGTTCAACCAAGTCAAATTATGTGATGTTATCTCTTAGCATGTGTATCCAAGAAATTCAAGTCATTTGGAGTCTCCTACTAAATACCTATATAAAGGAGTATTCAAAGATACATTCTAACATTCACATACACATATTCTCAAACCCAAGACTCAAGTTTTCAAACTTCAAGTTTCTAATGCGATGAAGTACTATTGTCATAAAGGTCTTGTACCCCTTCAAAGTATCAAATCATCAAGTACTTTAATCTTGGAGTCAAGGTTTGGGTTCAAAGAAATATTGTAGTGTTCTTTTATCAAATTAAAGAATACTTCATTTTATATCCAAAAACAAGCTTCAAGCCCTTCGATCATATATTAAGAGAAGAATTAAGGGATTAATTTTGTTAGAAGATTTATTTTTTCTTTAATAAATTGTAATTATCTTTTATTTTTAATATAAATTTAATTTGTCTATTATTTTTCTTTATATAGTGATTTAATTTTTCCAAACAATGATATTTGTGTGAACACATTTAATTTACTGACTTGTTGGTATTTGGACGGGCAAAGATTTTGCTCATAATCATGTAATGTTGTACCATCTGGTAACAAAATCGCTAATCGAATTGAATGATAATTGCGAAAATAATGGTTAATGTACTTGGTCGTTTACTCTTTTTAAGTTGTAGGCTTTGATGATTCCTTACACAGAGTCTTAAACCAAGCACCCTTGTCAGTAAGTACTTTACAACATGGCAATTTCCTTATACTATTAGGGTGGCTCTACATTTAGATAAAAAAGACAATCATCTTGAGCCTTTAAATTCGAAGAACAACTCCTCTTTTTCCATTTTAATAACTAAATAGTATTTCAATATCAATCGTTAAATAACATGAACTTCAATTTTCTCACTATAAAAGTTTTATTTTTCATTTTCTTTTTCATCTATTTCAGCCAAACTAAATTTTTAAAATTGAAACTAATAAAATCTTACCAAGAATTAATAACATCTGAAGAAAAATAGAATAGTTAGCAATGCTATTAATGGACAAGGAGGTGTTAGAAGAAATTGACTATAAAAGTTGATTAATAATTTCACTTCTCACAAAAGTCGGAAAATAAAATTTAGATAGTAATATTTTATATGAAATTTTGTTTCTCTACAAAAAACGAAATGCTTACTAACAGACGTGTGTATTACAAATTTAATATTTTATAAAATTTAATTTTTATTATATATTAAAACCTCATCTTTATATTGCACTTTCGCCTTCTATTTATTAAGACTGACGACCCTGGGCATTTTTTTACCCCATTGTACGTACGCATGTTAATTTCATTGGCTCAATGCCTACTAATGAGAATCTTAGATTTTGTCAGTAATAATTAATGAACCACACGGAATACATATGCATAGACACCCAAAACTTTAAAAGACAATGTAGAGTTTCAGTAATCATATAATTACATAAAAGAAATGTTTCATTGTACGCTTCTTCTGTCAAGCGTTTATTTTCCCGTTGTGTGTACACATGTTAATTTCATTGGGACAACACCTAGTAATCCATATCTTAATTTTGTCAATGGCAATGTTGGAAAAGGAACTGAAAGTTAGGAGAATATAGTAGTTTGAGTCGAATTAAATTTTTCTATTTTTAAAATAATAAAATTTACTCTCTATTATTACACTAGGTTACAATAAACTTATTTTTCAAAATAAAAAAGCCCCGAACCGAAACTGCAAAATTATAATTCAATAGAAGCTATATTTGTGTGTGTGTAGAGAGAGAGAGAGAGGGGATATGCTTGTGTAATTTTGTGTGTCTTAACATGCAACAAGACATCTTTATTTACAAACGTTGATTCCACCTATTACGACTCTTTAAAGAATTATAGCATTTAAATTATGTGTTATTTCTGTCCAAAAGGTTTATAAATATTAAGCACCCGTATGTTTTTTACAAAAGATCATAACCAATCAATCACGATTAATTGAAAGGCAAGGTCCACTAAAGCGCCAATGCGTCTTTGCTTTGGCACTAGCCCGTGAGTCCTCTCTTTTCCTAGACTTCTTATAACACAACCCATTGGGAATAAATTCACTTAGATTGTAATACATATTCCAATAGGAGATAATAAATATTCCTATTTATTAAACCCACAAAGATGTCATCTTTGAAACTTTGCATATTCTTTCCCTATCGATCAAAAACATGAGAATTAAAAATGTTATCATCCGAATACATAGAAAACTCGAACATGCACTACAAGAATATATATATATATATATATATATATGTATATGTATATATATACATAGCTTAATTACCCAAACTCTAAAGTTTTGCTAATTTACAAAAAACCACAAGTTTGAAGAAATTACAAGGATCCTTCTATTATTTTGCTCCGTCTAACATTTTTTAAAATCTATTAGTCTCTATTAAAAAAATTATCAACGTCATCCTAAAATTTACATAAAAATTCAGATAAGCCCTTTGGTTATTGTTACGGTAATTTTGAGACAAAAATTTTAGGCCTATTTGTAATATTTCTGAGAATATAAGGTTTTACTGTATATTGTCATTGTTTCGATAAATTGCAAAATACAATATTATTTATACTCCTAGAAAGATCAGAAGATTACATAAGGACATATTTAGTTGAACATAACAATCCCTTCACAAACAACAATTTTGGAACATTACAATTATACCCCCAAGGTTTGCGAAAAAGTATAGAATTTTTTTTTAAATAAAATTAACATTCCATAACAATCATAAATTGTTATAATATTGCATTCCAATTCCTCAAATATCCAGAATCTAACATATTCATCATTCAACTACTCACAAAATATAACCATCCAATCCACCAGAAACTTCCTAAATACTGACATTCAATGCAACAAAAACAATCATGCAATCCAATCATTAAACGTAATTCAACTTTCCAAATCCAATAAGAACCATCCAAATCCAACAAGAAAGTACAAAAAACAACAAATATCATAATAGTTTTTCAACAAACAACATTAGCAGCAAACATTAAATTAGATTTAAGCATCTTCAAACGGTCCTTCTTCAACCCCCAACTATACAAGTTCCTTTGCAAACGTGGAGCTAGTTTTTGCCTTCTTTTTTTCTTCATTTGTCTTAGTATTTTAGTCAAAGAAGTGGTAGCACTAAACTCAATAGATTGTTCACTTCTTCTCGGCAAAAAGGAAAAGAAAAAATTAATTAACAAAAGTATTAGAATTTAGATATGGCTCAATAAAATCAGTTAATGAGTTCAAACCTTCCTCCTATTCTAAGAGATGGACTTAGATGCTTGTGTGGATTCCTTTTGTTGCATCCAAAAGACTAGCAGGTGTTGCATCTAAGAGAGTTTGATCTCTTCCTCTCTAAGACACTTGGTGCCTCAATTGACCCTCTTTTATGCTCTTTTTGGCCTACCTGCCAACCTTTTTATCTTTGGAGGAACTTTTGCTAACTATGAATTTAAGTTTAAAGGCCAAAAAGCAATATCTACTATTGGAAGTATAACCTGTAGATAACCCATCATACTTCAAAGTGTAATTCATTGGACCCCTTTATTTTGTAGGTATATTATATAATCCCCCCTCATGTCTCAAATAAATAACTGATACAACCTTAATATTTAATTAAAATTTTAGTATATAAACTAGAAAAACTCACATTGACATTCTTATAAGTTCAGTCTTCTTACCAAGCATATCAACTCTCCCCTAACCATCTGACTGCACCCATCTCCGCCATCAGTTTTCTCAGTCTTAATGCTTTCCTCAATAGGAACTTCCTCCAACAACTTTCTAAATGAGCAATCCACGGTCAGAGGAGGAGCCGCTTGTGTTTACATGAATAAATCTATCTACTTCCCACCATGGTTGAACTTAAAAGTATTTTGTAAAGATCTATTTTCACACATAGTCATCCTTTTCGTAATACCAAGATGCACTAAATCAAAGCTAAACACCACAACCTAATTGAAAGAGGATGCAAAATTCTTTAACAGAGTCTATAATTCCCATCAAATTTTTGTATATGTATACTTTACTTTAGAATCTATATTTCAATCTTGTGAATGGAGACAAGGTAATGCACAACAATGTCAACAGATCCAAGACAAATCTCTATAATAAAAAATAAATAAAAACAAAAGAAAGAAAGAAAACAAAAGTATCAATTAGTTGTAAAACATTAGAACATTACATTCACCACCTTTTAGGTTTTTGAACATCACAATACACCACATTAACTTTCCATGACATACAGTATACTCCAAGATTGTCACAGAGGCAAAAGGCATCCAACAACAAAACTTTTACCACATCATTCATGGAAATATTGAAATTGATTAACCTACCTAGACTTGAATACATTTCACTATCAATTCAAGTTCATTCTTTTGTGGAAAAATAGAAAATCTATAGTATTTTGTCTACTCAAATCTATTGATGTAAACGACAACCAATCAAGGATTGGAACATCAATGGATCATTAAAACTATCCTCTGATTACAACAATAGATCCAAGTAGATAGAAATATTAAAGCATTTATTCAATGAATGAATGATGTATTCTATATCAACTTCTATGGAAACTAATGTGCATTATCAAGTTTAGTTGTTAACTGTTCTTGTACATTATAATTTGACATACTTAAATATTAAGTTGTCACAATAATATTAATTATAGTCCATATATGATGTTTGTTTTTGTTTTATAGATGAAAGACTAGTTTGGTTTCCATTCCCCTACCATCAATTAAGATCAAAGTTCTAGTCGAGTTAAGGGGGATTCCCCAACCTATCAAATACACTTGCTAGACAACTAGTCTCCCACCACAATGTCGATTGATCATAAGTTTATGCCTACCCATGTCTTCCTCCTACACATCACGGTACTCTTTCCCCCTCATCTTCCTCTATTGTTGTGAGGTCATCCACATGCCATTCCCCACACCCAATCTCATAGCAACATTACTCATCCCAGCAACTATCCACTTCACCCACAAGCACTCCGTCACCATCTGTCACTCCACTCAGCACTCAGCCATCCCCTGCTGCTCCACTCAACCATCCCACATCAACAGCACTAGCAACTTCACTTGTAGCAGCTAATTCTTCAGCTAGCCAAATATTGGGCAAAGGGCTTAGAGCCCTTATCTTACAATTCTAGCAAAGTATACTTGCATTCCTCGAGAAGCTACGAGTAAGTTAGAATTATTATATAAATATTATTTTTTGTTGTTTTAGAAATTATATATTAATGTTAAGAATTTTATGTAGATATACTCACGCGCTCAACGATACCAAATTCTTGACAAGGGGGATCAAAACTAAGGTATAGGAATCTTATAAGACCTCATCAGATATCCCCAAGGCCATCAAAGATTTAATGTTCAAGGAGTGGAAGGCATATGAATGCTATTAATATATTTAGTTTTACAAATTGACTATGTTTGTGTGGTGTAAGTATACTAACTTATTTCTTTTTCTTTCACTAAGATATGTCCATTGGGACCTTAAGAACAAAGGCATTTTTAGAGAGCCTTCAATGCTAAAGGAGGTCACCGACTGAGTGACATATATGGCCTTGCCTGAAAAATGGGCAAGAGGTCAAAGTGGATTGGGGAGGACAATTAGGCTGCTCAATAGCGGTATTGGCAATTAGGGAGGACACTTGGGATGCTCAATAGTGGCATTGACAATCCCAAGATTTCCAAAAGAAATCCCTACAAGCTAAGAAGAATTCAGCTTCTGAGATCAATAGATCACTCTATACTGGAAAGAGTATATCCATCAAGATACATGCCAAGCATTTATTAAGTTTCCTAACTTTTAGTGTTTAGTAAACTTAGTCTACTTTCATAGTGTTTGTTATAATGACTTATGTTTACAATATTTGTATGACATAGTTGATGGGAATGGTTGGTGCCCTTCCTAAATCTAATATATATAAAGTAAAATGTTGTTCAACCCTATTTTAAAAATATTTATTATGTGGCAATGATATAGATAAGTTATTTTTATCCTATTTTGCCATCTCAACATTTTCCATACATAGTTTTCTATAAAAATGAGTTATTTTATGATCAATATAAAATACTATATTAAATAATTTTTTGGTAACTCCATATCTAGTTATGGTAAGTTCTCAATATATCTATAAATGTGACTTTCCATATTAATTTTTGTATATCTCTCACTGATGCTGCAGAAAGCTGTGTGTAGAGGAAATGAGGGTTGTATGTAGTTCTGGGTTTGAGATCTGTAACCACAACATACGTTAAACTAGCCGAGGTGCCCCCGGCTAAGGCACTCCAATGCTTAAATTAGTTCTGGTTGAGAGAAAAATCGAGTAGAATATAGATAATGTAAAGTGTATAGTGTAAGTGGCATTACCTTAAGCGTGGTTGGGCCTGAAGTATTTATAACTTTCTGTGGGTGTAATTTTACCCAAGTACCCCTGTCAAGTGTATTAGCTTTTTCCCATGCTAGGGGGTTGGGAGTCATTCCATATTCATATAATTGTATTGTGCTAGGTGGCTATATCTCCTGCTTTTCCGGGCAAATCATTCCAGCAGAGGCACGTTTCTGCCACAGTTGTTGGCAGGGTTGTCAAAGTTGTCAGAGTTGTTGGCAGCAGTTGTACCGGCTGCCATGTGTCATTAGTGCAGAGGGGCTCGACCTGTCAGATCAATATGCCCAGTGGGGATCCGAGTGAACGCCGGAGATCGATTCATATCGACTAGACTCGAATACTCGAACTTCTAGAGTGGTCCTGAGGTCGATACGGGTCGACCGCGGACCCTACCAAGTGAGGTTGATACTGGTCGACCAAACAGATATTATCGTTGGGCTTTATGAGCTGTCTCGTTTGATGTTGGGTCTGTTGGGTCTACTGGACTATCCCATATCACTCACATTATATATATATATATATTAGTTATGTATGTATTTTCAATTTGATGTGTGGAGCATTAATTTTTTAACTCTCTCTCTATATATATATCTCGATATTTTAATCATTAAGATTTGAAACTTTCTTCATAAAATTTACTAATATCAAAATTTGGTGTTTCATATAATTAATATTTTTATTATTAACTAATAATACTAATATCAAGTATTGTAAATATTTTTAGGTTCCAATAAGAATATTCACTAAGGTTGGGATTTTCTATATAAAAATCACTAATCCATAAATATATACCCATATATATATATGAAGTAAATATGTTTTATTTCATAAAGTGATATTTTAGTTATGTTATTATTAATATAAAATACTATATTAATTAATTTTTTTAGTAACTCTATATTCAATGACGGTAAGTACTCAATATATCTATATATATTTTCATATTAACTTTTGTATCTCTCTCTCTCTCTCTCTCTCTCTCTCTCTCTCTCTCTATATATATATATATATATATATATGCATATATAAAACAAATTATTTTTTATTTCATAATTTGATATTTTGATCACTAAGATCTAGAGCTTTCTTTGTAAAAATTACTAAAATCAAATTTAGTAATTTGCATAATAAATATTTTTTATTATCCACTAGGAATATTAATATAAAATATAATAAATAGTTTTAGTGTTAATTACTTCTTTGTGACAATATAGAATTAGTTCAAAATGAGAATATCAATAATATCAAACCATATCACTCGATAAGAATGATTATTATGATCCAGAAGTTTCTTTGTATACATCACTAATCCATATATATAGTAAAATATGTTTATTTCATTATTTGATACTTTAATCACTAATCTTAAATTAATATTTCCTAAAAAATATCTTATTCCATAATTTGATACCTCAATAATGTTAAATTTCTTGATCTAAGCACATAAATTCCTACAAGTAATTCATACTAAAAATAATCAAAATATGCAATTTGTTAAATATTTAAAGATACAAAACCATTGTCTTTCTTTTTTCTTTATCTCTATAGGATCATAAGTTTGGTGAGTTAGACTCTAATTTTTTTGAACATGTATGTATTTTGTAATTTATAAACGATTTTCTAATATTATAATGTCTATGCTTATGAACCAAGTTGATTTGTAAAAGAAATTAGGTGTCTCGATTTTGTGGTAAGTTAATAATTTTTTTCCACTAACTATATTAGATTTTAGCTTTTGTCGATTTTCTTCACTCTTTTCATCTTATGAATTTCCTTTAACCCATGGTTTCTTTATTTTTATTATTTGGTTGGTTCAATATTTTTTCAATGGCCTATAGTTTTTTTTATATGATTAGATTAAGTATTATCAAAATTGCTATTGTAATTAATATTTGTATAATTTATAAAAAAATATAGCATCTAATTATGACTAATGTTGAATGTAATAAAATTTTAAATTTAAAACTATTACTCAATCAATTATATTATATTCAATGTATAAAATTCTTATTAAATTTAAATTTTGTATAAAAATACAATAACGGATTATCTTTGAGTGTTGTCATTTATGGATAAAAGACATACAACGTAAGTTTCTTGTTTTTAATATTTACATAATATATTTGAATTATAAATATTAAAGATTTTATTTCATTATTCTAAATATTTTTTCTCCTTTCAGATATTTTTTGTGTAGGTAAAATATGAAGTTATGTGAGGATTGGTGTAACTCCAAAAACATTTGATTTGATGTTTATAAGTCTTAATCAAATGAAATATTGTTACATATTACTTATTTCAACTATTAAATTCTTTGCAATAAAACTTTTGTTATTTTTTTAAATTAGTATTTTTATTTAATATTTCTAATATTTATATGATTTATAAAAAAATATAAGTATTTAATTATAATAAATATTAAATATAATAAAATTTAAAATTTGATATTATTACCCGATGCAACAGACGGGCTCAAAACTAGTGGTAATGTATTATCATTTATTTGATTGTTGATGAGCTTTTGTTTTATTGGTAAAAAATTGATTTCAAGGAAGGCTCTGATGAATTTCTTTCTTAAATTCATCGTAGTTTACTATTATGTATATATAAGATAGTTTAATTGTTGTGCTCTATGTAGGTTCATGAGTTGCAGAGGCCCCCAACGGTAGAGGAGATTTTTGCCCGTACCCACCTAAGATGAGCCAATAGGAAATGGGAGGATGAGAGGGCAAGTAGAGCTTCTATAAGTTTATTACATATGACATAAAATCATTTTAGTTACATTATAGTCCATTCATTGTTTTAATTTTATGCCTTGAAGAAAAGCTTCCAGCATGTGCTACAGTCTCAATCTCAACCGGAGTGCATTGGAAGCAGTACAAAGACCCATCAGTCTTAGGTTGAATTATGGACTCAAACTGTAGGTGACCCCAGCAAGAATGGACAGGTTTATAGGCTAAGCTACTATTAGTCGCTCTCCTACACCAATGTACCTCTAGAGGAGACTAATGCATCAGTTATAGCCGAGTTGGAGGCACTTCTACAGGCGTGGTATACAAGATATGCGAGCATGTTCATTGAGCAGTTTGGCACAATACAGAATATGATCGCTTAACTGGTCATGCGAAGGGATGTTCCATTAGGTTCTAGTGGCCCGCCCCCGTTCCCCCTCTCACGCACTATCACTTGCAGCTTTTGTTGCAGCAAGGCAAACATGACCACTAACAGCAGCAGGATGACTATTTAAACTTTCATGATGATGATGATGGCGGCCAATAGTGCTTTTGTAATTATGAATTATAATTTTTATGACTTATATTTATAAAATTATGTTTTTTTAATTATTATTACATTTGTAGTGTAAGTGCATGTTATTTTATATACGAGACGTATCAGAAGGTTACAAGTGTAATTAAATTAAATTTGTATAAACTATTTTCAAAAAATAAATAACTTTCCAATGAAAATCCAACGAACTTCTGATAGAAAAAATTATAAATAAATGATAATTTTAATAGTTTTCCTACAAAAATCCATCGAAATGCCATCGGAATATAATAAAAATAAACAAAAAAATAAATAAA
The DNA here is from genome assembly GCA_014898725.1 of Jacaranda copaia. Taxonomy (NCBI): domain Eukaryota; kingdom Viridiplantae; phylum Streptophyta; class Magnoliopsida; order Lamiales; family Bignoniaceae; genus Jacaranda; species Jacaranda copaia. The sequence goes on from JACGDI010005766.1 coordinate 401,383, forward strand.
TACTTTGTCGAAAATCTAACATAGAAGCGTCCGAAATTTTTCCAATAGAAAGAAGCCGTAGGAAAATAGATGAAAATTTGGATCTCATAGGGTCAAATTTGCATCACAAAATCGACAAAAACCCATTGAAAAGTTTTCTGACAGAAAACATTAATTGAAAAACTATCACCAAACAATTTGCGATGAGAGTTTTTCCATTAAAAAAGATTCCGTTGAAAGTTCATTGAAATTTTATTGTTCCATTAGAGTCGGAAATGACATTTTTTTTTTAGTGAGAAACCCAAAAAAGTACAAAAGCCATTCATACATTACAATAAAAACCAAAGAAGAAAAGAAGAAGAAGAAGAAGAAGAAGAAGATGAAGCAACAGCATTTTTCAACAGAATACAAAGAAATATGTAAGCTAATAATAAAATCTAATAAAAGATACACATTTGGGGAGTAAAAATTATACCTTCAAAATCAAAAACCCTAATATGTTTTTGTAACAAACGCAGGTGGAGTCACATTTGGCCGCCCATCAGAATGAGAATGGAGTGGAAAGTAAGTGATGCTGCTTGAAGCTGCTTATAGAGAAAATGAGAGTTGTATTACTAGTGAGTCGATCAGAGAGGTCGGGTACTCAGGATAGTGTATAACTTTGGGGCTTGAGATCTGCAACCACAACACACGTTAAGCTAGCCGAGGTGCCCCCAGCGAAGGCACTCCGATACTTAAATTAGTTCTGATCGAGGTAGAGAGATCGAATAGAATATAGAGAATATAAAGTTTGTAATGTATGGGATATTACCTTGAGCGTGGTTGGACCTGGAGTATTTATAGCTTTCTATGGGCTTGATTTTACCCAAGTACCCCTATCAAGTGTACTAACTTTTTCCTATGCCAGGGGGTTGGGAGTCATTCCATATCCAAATCATGGTAGTGTGCCAGGTGGCTAAATCTCCAATTTTTCCAGATAAATCGTGCCAGTAGGAGCACGTCTCTGCTAAAATTGTTGGCAGGATTGTCAAAGTTGTCAAAGTTGTCGAAGTTGTTGGAGTTGTTGACAACGATTGCACTAATTGCCACATATCATTAGTGCAGACGAACTCGACTTGTCAGACTGATAAACACGGCAAGGATCCGAGCGAACGCCGGAGTGGTCTTGAGGTCGATTCATATCGACCAAACTCGAATGTTCAAACTTCTGTAGTGGTCTTGAAGTCGATAAAAGTCGACCGCAGACCCTACCAAGTGAGATCGATACCGGTCGACCAAACAGATTTACTGTTGGGCCTCATGGGTTGTCTCGTTTGATGTTGGGCCTACTGAATTATCCCATATCAGTAAGGAATTTGGCAATGGAAATGGAGGCCGGTCATCTTTGAATGGAAGTTGGAGGCTTTTTTAAATTTTTTATCTTTTGCTTCAGAATGCAATGAAGTGAAGGAGGACGACTATAGATCTTTCAATTTTACCGCGACTCTGATGGGCATTCGATAATTTTGTAAGGCCAGGTTAATTTCAATCTTTGTGCTGCATATCCTCTCTTGCATTTTTTTTTTCCTTTGTTTTTTGTTTTGTACAGGGATAATACGATCATTTTACCAAAGAGGTTAGTTATAATGCCCAGCGTCGGCATCAGGGAGTAATTATATTTTGTTCAACCCTATGAATTTCTGAGTAATTTAATCAAATCTCATTGATTTGGGTAATTAACCCCGCGCGCGGGTGTGTATCCCAAACTTTAACTGACAATGTAATGTTTCATCAATCACATATTTAGAGAAAATTTATTTTTCTTTCATGGTACACTTCTTCTCTGAAGTGGCAATTTGTATAAAATTATTTTATTAAATTAATATACATAATTAATATCAACTTCAACAGTATTACTTAAATATTTTTTGTCCAACGTTCATCTTCTGTCGTAGATATTCACAACAAAACTTTCTCCAGAGCCTGGCAATAATGGAACATGCCCATTGAAAGCAATTGCATTTGTCATTCCTTTTTTTCCTGATGCTATATAACAGGATATTAATGAGACAATGAAGTGGGCGAGAGGACTAACTGACTACATTAACAAAATTGTTAGCTTGGAATTGGATACAAACCTGAAAGCAATCGTTCAATCTACCGGGAAAAGACTAAAATTTACACCAAGCAACCCCAACTCCCCTATAATCTTTGTTTAGGCATTGCGTTCCCATTGAAAGCTCACCTGTCAACCAAACCATTCAATATAAAATCTTGCTCAATTAGAGCAAACCATTTTTTCAGACCAAACCTTCCTTTTCAGCTGTTAATTGCCATCATTAGACATCTGTTAGTTGTCTCTGGTAAAACGCTGCATAATTAACGGGACCAATCCTTAGAGAACTTCGTTCTAAGGATTCCCTAAGCCAGATTACAGACTATACCAGAATCACACGCAATGGCAAACATGGGAATGCTGCCTTGCACAGAGTCGTGGGACAGAAACCCACTCCTGAGATGTAATGGAGAAGCAAAATCAAACTACCAAATTATGGTATTTTCACATTTTTGACAATTCTTAAAACGATGATGTTAACAAGAGACAGCTATGACAGCAAAAACAAAAATAATAAACAGACAACATATTCAGCCACACAGCATTCCTCCAGGAACAAGTTTCATGGGCATCAAATGTTGACGAGGAATGATATTACTTCCATATGAGAGTTGATCCCTGCACTTGATTACAATTAATCACATTTTGTCTTCCTACATTCTAAGCAGCAGCAAAAAGGGCACATTTGAACAACCAATGAACTTCCAAAAGTCTAAAATAGGTATCACAATAACAAAATACAAAATACAAAGCCATCACCCACTCGTATATATGCAAATTACAGATAGATCGTGACATTCAAGCCCACCTCCTTCAGGAGCAGATAAATCCATTAGCTCAAGCCTCATCTATTTGATCCTGCATGAACCCCACCAGGTACAAGAGTTTAAGTCATTTCAATTTATGTCTCCTCTGTCCTATAAATTTTCTCAGCCAATTAAATGATATTAGAACAAAAGCATATATTTTCATCCAGAAGTAACAAGATGCCATCAAAAGCATGCAAATATTCACTACTTGTTTCTCACAAAATTGCAGCATATGGACATTTCATTTCTAAATTGAACATCACTCTTCCAACGGAGGGCAGAAGGTCAAAACAATATCTCTCCGTCTTCACAACGCTACTTAAATCATCTCTGGAGAAAGCAAATCCCAAATAGAATACCCCAGCCCATAATTTTGCATTTATTACCAGTTGGTTTCAGATGAACAAGGAAGCATCTATCAGCCTGCCTGCTGCCTTTGCATGTTAGGAAGTAGATCAATCTTCTAAACCCACGAGCAGCAAAAAGAAATTTTATCCTTATAAATATTAGCAGGAAAGCCCACACAAATGTACAGCTAATTGTTTTATAAAAAGTAAGATGTACAAACGCCTTATGCATTACTTAAAAAGAGAATTTATAAATGCTCTCAAATTGAGTTTTGCATTCATAAGGATACATGAGGCGCAGAAACCAGAGTTGGAGTGCAATTAAGTCAGCTAAAGAGAGCAAGGACGTTTTTAACATTATATACTAATTTACACCACATGTAAAACATAATAACAATAAATTGGAAATCTATTATCATTGCCCAAATCAATGTTTGAAACCCAGCTCAAACCAGCCGATTCGACTAGTTGAACCACCAACCAGGTCATAAAAGTTATTCAATTTTAATCATAACTGCAAGGATGCAAGAACTGGTTTCTTTTTGTGGGTAAAAGCACCAGTGAACTAATTGACCTGGTGTTGCGTTTGAGAACCAGTTGGCTCTTTGAAATTCTAAAAGATGCTTACAAATTGAAGCATTATCTTCAAACTGCATTTTTTAATTTGAAAAAACCAATTTATCTTGCATCAAATACTGTGTCATTTGGTTGAAGAGGCTTTGTTACTCCAATATACCCCACCATATTAATATTTCTACTCAAATTTCTGTGGTGGAATTTCCTCCACCATATGATGGAAAGTTTTCAACTAAAGTCAAGTGACAACACTTTTAAAGGCTTAATTTGATGTGAAAGAGATAACCTCGACAAAAATTGTGGAGATAAATTACACCAGTAAATTCAAGATGGATTCTTGCAGCCAATATATTTGTGTGGAAAGGACAAGGTTCCACAAGGAACAATCTGAGATGTTCTAAACTGAACTGCCTGACAAATTCTATCAAACTAAGATTATGGTAGATTCAACAAATCACTAGGTGCAAAAAAGAACAACCAATTACCCAATCAAGGCTCATGCAGCCTGCTTGTATGAGAGAGATGTTGCATAAAAGAATGCAAATTCAAATGAGCATTTTGAAAAGATGAACTTAATTAAGAAGTTCTACCCTCTTCTAAAACCCATATATATTCCGAATCTACTTCCATCTACTGAAAAAAAAAGATACTCTCTTGTTTCTTCAGTAAATGAAAACCTTCTAATCATTACTCAGTCACCCACCTGCATATCTGAGGTCCAAAGAGTTAGATTGTCCCTCAGCAGTTGCATGATAAGAGTGCTATCCTTGTATGACTCCTCACCCAAAGTATCCAACTCAGCAATAGCTTCCTCAAAAGCCTGCATAGCGAGATATAAGCAACTCAATTTTCAACATACATGAGGAGCTTCCAACACAATAATAGTTGAATTTTACTTGCATTGCACAATAAGGTTCTGAGTTTGGAACAGAAGTTGCATAGACATGACGAAAGACAGTAAAAGTGGGGGTTTCGGGCAATCAATATAGTTTGCATAACAAACACTTGTTGGTCTCTACAATGACTAATATGGAGAACCTTATGGCTAATTAATTCTCTCTCACATACTGTTTGAGATTTATCAGTGAAGCATGTTAGTCAGCTTACTTAATCTAGTTATTATGCAGCAGAAGTAACTATCTTTTACCCTTTAACATGATGAAAGAAAAAAGAATAAGTCTCATATTACAGTGAAATCAATGTGAACGGAGACCAGATATTTAATTTAATTCCAAAATACATAATTTATGAAGCAATAAGAAATTAAGTTTTCCTAATCAAGTTTAATTGCATGGAGGATTTGGAGCAGTAATCAAGAAAAAAAATTTCTGGGTAACTTGGCACTTTCCCCATGTTTATCCTTATTTTGATTTTAGTCCAAAACTTAAGTAAATTCAATAACTTGGACAAATCCACATAAAGGGGAAAAAGCAAGGCCAGCTTTGGAGATGAATGGACAGAAAACAGATCACCTCGAACCACAAGGTATTGAAGAGTGAAGGTAAATAATTGATAGACTCTAATTCTATCATGGTCAATTTTAACTAACCTGTTTGGCCATGCTGCAAGCTTTCTCCGATGCATTTAGAATTTCATAGTAAAAAACTGAGAAGTTGAGAGCCAAACCCAATCGTATAGGATGTGTGGGAGCAAGATCAGCAAGTGCAATATCCTGTTTAAGAATATCGATCACATTTATACAAGGATACTAACAGAAAAAGCAATCAAAAATTATAATATATTAAAAAACAAAAGGGAAAATAGAAGGAAAGAAAAGGAGACATGAACAAAAGCTGGTTTAATTCTTTTGGCAATGCCAACCACAACATTACAAACTTTATATTGCTATACAAGTGCAGGTTTATATGCCTTGCGGAAGCATCAGTTATATATGGCAGAAAAGACTCACAGGAGAGAACATCAGCTCTTCAAATCCTAGTACCAGATAAGCAATTTTTTCCAGAAACAAAATAATGTTCCATTATTAAAGAGGGAGTGAAATCAATGTAAACTTACATGCTATCTATCACATTCACAGCATTAACAGTCCAATTAAAAGCAAAATATTCATTGCTCTTCTTTCTTCAGGCATTCTTTCACTATTTCACTCTCTTCGATACACACACATGAAATTTCAAACAGAGCTTTCTCTTTTTGCAAAGACTAGGTTCCAAGCGGACATCTTTGATCAGAACATGTCATCTCCAGATAATTTCTTATAATCAAATCCAGTATATCACATGTAAATATGCCAGTACTTGAATTTAGTTTATGCAAATTCATTTTATGAAAAAAAATAATCAAACTTTTTTGTGCCCCAAAAATCAACCATTTCTCTCAAGCCCTTGAACCAGGATAGAGAATCCTCCTTGTAGATTAAATGACAGCACACCAATCTAACTGCTGAACATTTCACATCCTAAGAATCTCAGAGTTTCAGCTTTGATATCTCAAAACTCAATCTTTAAATAAGTCCGCCTTGTTAATATTAAATCTTGACATAAAGTATTGAAATCTTGTCAAGATTGTTACTTCGCCCGAACAAACAAAACCCAGGAGAAACCGGACAGAAAAATTAAAAAATAAAAGAATGACGTCCGACCCTTAAATAGACATAGAGAGAGAGAAAAAAACGAAGATTTACACCATATGGTGAACTACTACAGCAGCAAGAAGAATGCAAATCTACGGGGGAAAAAAGAAGCATCAATTTACAAACACCTACCTCCAGTTTTGTCTAAACAAAATAATTAAATTGAATGTACGGATATACCTGAGCAGCTTTGTAAGCGAGCATAGTATCCTCAGCAGCCTCCTTGCGCTCATTCCCAACCTTGAACTCCGCCAAATACCTATGATAATCCCCCTTCATCTTCAAGTAAAACACCTTAGACTCACTCGAAGCAGCCGAGGGAATCAAATAATCGGCGAGGAGTTTCAAAATCCCGGCACAGACTTGTGAGAGCTCAGTCTCCACCTTAGATCTGTAGTCCTTGACGAGGGCCACGTGGTCGTCGTTCTTACGGCCCTCCTCCTTCTGCTCAATGGAGGAGACGATGCGCCACGCGGCTCGCAGCGAGCCGATGACGTTCTTGTAAGCCACAGACAGGAGGTTGCGCTCTTCAACGGAGAGCTCGGCGCCGGCTGATCCGACGACGAGGCTGTCCATGAACTGGAGCATCTCCTCATAGCGCTCGGCCTGCTCCGCCAGCTTGGCCATGTAGAGATACTGCTCGCGGGTCAAAGCCATCGGAAAAAGTTTAAGAGAGAGAGAGAAAAGGAGGCTTGAAATTCTTGTGAAATTTGGGGCGAAGAACGACTAAAGGGATTGAATTGAAGTGCATATATATATATATATATATACATACGAGGTATAATATATGGGAGGAGCGAGTTGCCTGAACTCTGAAAGCGTAGGCTTGGGTTTTTTGGGAGATATTGACGGCGCGTGGATGTATCAAATATTTGCTATTGATGACTTGAATTTCCTTTTCAGAGAAGGCAAAGGTGATGATGGGCGTGCCTTTTTTTTTAAATTTTCAAAATGTCTTGGTTTGGTTTGGTTCGATTCGCTGGATTAATCAAAATTTTTGATTTTTCAAAAATTAAAATCAAAAATCGAATTTGTTCTGTTTTTTTTTAATTTTCAAAATGCCCTTAGTTCGGTTTGGTTGATTAATCAAAAATTTTGATTTTTCAAAATTTATTTTTGAAAATAGTGATTTTGATTACTTTTTTTTTCTATATTGAACATATTTGTCTTGATAAAATTATAATTTATCTATTTTAAATAAATACATTTAAAATATTATAAATTTAAGAAGATAAATAAATATTTTAATTATTTTATGTTATAAAAATTTTAGAGTGTGCTCAAATTGCTAGTTCATAATCACCAAAGTATATGCAAGCGATTTTTGTATATTCAAATCTTAATTGCTAAGATCGAAATTAAATCTTAAACTCAATCTTATATGTATATTCAAAATTTTGTGGAAAATACAATTATAATCTTATTAAACCATCATTTCTAAAGAATAATTTTGAAATATTAATAAAATTTGTATCCAAATTATCTTTTTTATTTTAAATTCTTCAATTTATCTTTTAAACTTTATTGTCAATTTTTATTTTTTAAATAATTAAAAGGACAAATTATGTAAATGAACAAAATAACTTCTATTTTAGACATAAAATGGTCTTTGTTTTTATAATAATATAGATAAAATTTTTATTAGTCACTTGATAAAATATACTGCTAGTACTACCGTAGAAATAGCCAAATAGGATTCAATTCCTTATCCCTTAGTTTGCAATTTAAATTCAAATTTCAATTTTGCTCATCGGTATACCTTATAATATATAAGTTCAATTAATTATAAGTTCTTTTAACATAATATTTTTTACCATTTAAATCATAGTCATCTATTTTTTATATGTAATGTGTATTAGTTTATATAATAAAAAAATTATGCAATTGTACCGTTTGAATTTAGAAAAAAATATCAGTTTTTTCCCTATTTGTATCATAACTATTTATATTTTTATATGTCATATATTAATATATATTATTTATAAAGCATAGGGTTTTAATAATTATTTTGATATATTATTTACTTCTTTTCTTCTCAATTATTTCACCTTATCAAAAAATTCCTTTTATATATCCCAAAAATTTAAAAATACATTAACATTTACATTATTTGAAAATTTATATTTATTTATCTTAGACTTAAAAAATTTAATACAAAATATGAAATAAAACTAAAACTAGTAATGATTGAATAATAAAATTTTATATATAAAAAATAAAAAAAATAATTTCTATTTTTTAGTTCAGTTAACCGAACCAAACTGGTTTTTTCAATTTTTCAATTCGGTTTCGATTAACCGAATAAAAAAATCGAAAAAAACCAAAAATTGAATTTTTTTTTAAATGAAAAACTGAAAACCGAAGGTTCTAGGTTTGGTCTGGTTCGATTTTTTCGATTTTCGATCGATTTGATCAATTTTTATTTTTTTTGAACACCCCTACACCAAAATGCACCTATTATTTTGGGAAATAAATTTTCAGGGAGGAATTGTAAAATGCAAAAGTAGCATTAAACAATATGATTGGTTTTTATTTATATTTTGAGAAACTATGTAAAAAAAAATTTTGAAGAGTTTTGTATTTTTGTTTATATTTTGGAAAAGAATTTGATTTTGAAGCTAAAAATTTGAAAATGGTATATTTTAGTTAGAGCGTGGAGTTTATGGTTGAAAGTGATTGTGTTTGCAAGCTTGGTGTATTAGGTTTAGCCAGTTAGCCTGTATCATTATCAAATATCAACATACATTGTCGATTTTGCCAACATTTCTCAGCACACGAATTGCTATTATATGTGATCAATTGTCGTGTATATGAGCATTACATATGTCAACGTACACAGAAAAAATCAATCATATATGCTGATATATGGCTTTTATGGGGCTAAATACACATTACCTCATGTATAATTCAAAATTACCATAAAATTTCCTATGTTAAAAATGGAGTCTGTTTAGTACCTTGTGTTTTATAAAAATTGGCTCACTCGCCCCATTAACACTATTTGGTGAGAAATAATATGAAGAGATAGAATTGCCCTTGTGGAAGAAAAAAGAAAAAGAAAATGTTACATTTTCCCCTCTTCCCTCCATAGCGCTCAAACATGAGGAATGAAAAGAAAGACTCTTTTGCATCACAATCCAAAAACTCAAAAAATTGAAATCCCCCAAAATTGAAAATCACTCCTTCAATCACATCACATCAAAATCACAAAGGGAAATCCACTCTTGCATTGCAACATGAGGAAATCATACATTCTAGAAGACATAGTCGACGGAAGAAGGATCAGTTTGTGATAAACCCTTCCAGGTACGTTGGCATTCATCTTTTCCATGTAATATTCTTCTTCTATTTTTGTGAACTGTTATAAGATGTCATTTCTCTGCGAAATGTATGTTTCACTTGATATTTTATGTGTGAAGTATGTTTGTATATCTTTCTGGATGTGGTGCATATTGTATTTTTGAAAACTCTCCAAAGCAACAGAAGTTATTTTTTTTTGTTATTTAGTTTATTCTGCTCTTTCAGGGTTTATTTTTCCTTTTCTTTCTGTCTTAGTGCTATTCATCTTCTCTAAAAAAAAAGAACTACATGGTGTATGTAGATGACAAATTGAGGAAGTAAACTATGTCTCTGGAGAATTAATTTTTTAGATTCTGTAGTCATTCTTTTTCAATTGTTATAGAATCTGAAGAAAGGATTTTTGAATCCCATGCATCTATCAAAGATTCCTAGGAAGAATCGAAATATTACTTCCATTGTTAACTCCCAATGAATCTTTGTTTTTGTTGTTGTTATGTATGCATAGTTACGTGTGTATGTCTAAAACAATCAATGAAAAGGTGATTGATGTTGATTTAGTTGTTTCCTAAAAATACGTAGAGTTACTTTACCCTTTTTATATTGTACTTTATCATGGGAAAGGAGGTGATAAGGCCTATTAGTATCATATGATTGAAATAGGGGTATTTAGCCCCCTTTTTTTATATGAGGTGTAACAATTAAAATTTTTTATAGGGAAGGGGGGTAATATGGCCTTTTAAAGATATAAATAACTACTATGCTTACAATTTGAATATTGGTTTAATAGATTAAATTTGAGTGAATTATGGATTAATAGACTATTTTATCTCCTTCATTGTGGGAGAAATGGATTATTGCCCATACAGTAACATTGAAATATGGGTAGGGGCACTTTGTCAGCTCTCCCAACTTAAAATACATAGGTGGCAGGAATAAGGTGTTCAGAGACATCTTAATTGACACTCTCAATCTACAATTGCTTTATGACATGTATGCATGGTCTGGGGGAAATATGGCAGTTGTTGTTTTTTTTATTTCAAAGTCCATGGATTGTCTCTTGAGAATGGGCTAAGGGTAGTGCTAAATGAGCAAACTACTAGTGAGATTGTGACGTGGTACAAAGGTTTAGATCAAGTTTGCCCCATTATGCTGAAGATGTAGGCAACTCTCTTCTTGTGATAGATACATAAGAAAATATCATAGCCAATGACTACTTCGAGAGCCAAGACGAATGTGTTTAATAAATGATTTGTGGAATAACATTTAATGGTGAGAAAGAACATCAAAATAAAGGACAGTCATCTAATGTAGTTATTGAAGAACATGTTGCTGATCCAGATGTTAGAGATGGTCATCATGCTGTAGTAGAGGTAGCTAGTATGAATATTGATGTTCCATCAAATGAAATCAATGCAAATGTTCCTTGTGGTGAGATTGTTGAGCTATTGATTTGGCACTTGATGATAATGTAGCACCTAGTACTGATAGCCAAGCTACTGAGTATGCTATTGTAGATGTTGTTAGACATGTTGATGCAGTTGTTAATGAGGCTGCATGTCTTAATTCAAAAGGTCATGAGGCTACAGGGGCTGATGGTGTTGGCAGTGATTCTATGGTTGAGGGTGTGGGTGTAAGGCTTGAGAAGATTGGTAATGATGCTAGGGATGAGAAGGGTGTAGAGGTTGAGGAAGTGGGTGCTTGCAAGGTTAAGTAAGAGGGCACAGAGGTTGAGCTAAAGGCTATTGATAGGGTTAAGGAGGGTGCATGGTTTGAGCAAGAGCGTGTTTGTAGGGTTGAGGAGAGTGTAGAAACTAAGCAAGTGGGTGC